>JAGFMF010012281.1:12800115-12824709 GCA_019455555.1 Galemys pyrenaicus
GCCCCCCCCCCCCCCCCCCCGAGTGACAGCTACAGGGTAAAGGGGGGACAGACGTCCTGGTCTGAAAATACCTTTTGCGTGTGGAGGATGCCAGCCAACTGGAGCAGTGATCGGCACGGGAGGGAACAGGATCTGAAATGGAGTTGATGTGATGTCATTTGGCTCTCCTGTAACCTGCTTATCTCTTGCCAAGACTTCACGTCTGATTAGTCTGCTTGGAGGGGACAGTGACTTTATCAGTCTCACTTCCCGACGACTCTGTCAACTTCAGAAATGCCGTGAAGGAATTTAAGACAAGGTGTCATATCTTCCTATCAGATTCTTTTACCAGCCTCTCCTGAGTCCAGAGCCTCCTTTGGACAACTAGTACAGTGGGGGATGAAATGCTGACTGTTTTCAATGTGGTGATGTGTCATCCAGTTGCCTCTTCCTGGGGTGGTGTCTCGGGTCGGCTCTGGGCTGTAGTTTTCCTGTAGTTTTCTTGTGAGCGACACTGGTAGAGGGCAGGATACTCATGCTAGTTTGCAGTTGGTGGGAATAGTGAGGCCTCTGGAGGCGGCTCGGCGGCTCCTGTCTCCGACTCGCTTTCCTTGTCTGAGCCATGAGGAAACCATCCAGTCACCGCTGACAGTAAATCCTCCCTAGCTATGGCCTCTTCACCTCGGGTAATTCTGCCACTCTCACTCCAGGGTCCCTGGCAAAGCCTGGACCACACAGAGTTTTCTAGGGGCCCGATCCTGCCAAGTTCCTTGGCAAAGGACGGAGGCTGACTCTGGTGCCAGCTTCACACTCTCAAATCCACCCCTCACTCTTACGGCTGCTATGGCTTGTCCCTGTGACAGACCTGTGACCTCTTCCCATCCTGAAGAGGACAAATGTGAGACAACAGGGCTGCCCATTAGGCCACGGGGGACATCCATGTTATAAAACATGACATTGGGCAGCCCTTGCCTGGAAAGTGCCTTCTCAAACTCGTCCACCATTCCTCACATTGTGAGCATCGAGTGCACCTTTGATGCTGTGTCCCTTCATCAGTACAAGATCACAAACTCCTTTGTAGTGGTGTGTTAAAAACTCAGCACATGGCCCTCGCTCCTCCATCCTAGAGAACTGGATTTTAAAAAGAACCTATAGAAATCAGTAATTCAAGAGGAATGTGTTCTAATGGTGGGATGGTAGGTCCTAAAAGAGCTGAACTCTGGCAAGATATGTGTCAGGGTCCCTTGAATTACACTCTCAGAACATGGGTATCTTAACTGGGAAAATAGGGCTTATCATATCAGGCTTACCTCTCAGGAGGTGATGACTGAGGAGGTGAGGTGAAGTGCCACACAGCCAGGCATGTAACATAATGATGTTATTTTATGTGAGAGAATGAGGTTTCATTTAATAATAAAATCCAAACCTTCAGCCATTTTGTCCAGGAAGGAAGGTCTGCCAGTTAACCTCTCAACATTAATTCTGTTCTACTGAATTCTATGCAGGCTCTGATACCTGCTTCTGTGCTCAGCAGAAATAATATCTTCACCTTTGTTTTCTCCATCAGATAGAGCTGAGTTGCAGGAGACATGAACCACTTTACAGATTTTAAGCAGGAAGGCCCTCAACAACTGCACACATGAAGCCAGTACAGGTCTGCAGGAGCTGACTCAGGTAGGCTCCAGGGATGGTTCTCAGAATATCACCACAGAACCGACCCACCAGGGGACTGCTGCTTCTGCTGCCAGCAGTGGGCAGAGAGTCAGGAGGCCAGTACCAAAACCAGTTCCAGAACGTATCATCAACGTGTGAGCCAGGAATCAGGGAGCACCCCACCAACACAGCTGCCTCTCAGCTCCACGATGGGACACTGTGATCTGTTGCAGAAAAGCCTGATATTTCAGTGACTGTGCTTGCCAGGAACAACAGCCAAAGGAAGGAAAATGTCCTCTTCCTCACTTCACCTCCCAATCACACAAGAGTGCATATAATTGGGAGGATAGAATTAAAAACCCCAGCTGCAAAAGAATTTGGTTTTTGGTTTCTTTTCTAGTTTCCCCAGTCTATGAAGTAAGAAATGGAATTGATGCTGCATGTGATCCAGCATATACCATCATGCTCTGCTCTTAGCTTGAGGAATAAGGCAAAAGGATTCCTGGACTGAGGCTATTTGAAGAAAGTACACAAGAGAAGTAAACACAGAAACTGTAAGGAGTTAAAACAGACAACCTAGCTGGTTGTTCACATTCCTCCTAGTGGCTTAGGAAAACTTCATTCTGGTCCCAGGATTAGTCCTTTTTCAGAGGCCTTCCCTGGGCTCCTGCCACCTAGGTTCTAGTCTACCTCCTTTCACACTGTGAGCAGAATAACAGAGAAGAATCCCCACCCCACGGGGGTCATCCTTTTAAAACCATTTCCCCATATAAAGGTTATAAGGTTCTATGGGAAACCTAGATATACATTATTAGGTTATATGGGCAACCTCTACCTTCATAGGAATCAGAAGAAGAGCTTCTGCCTTTGATATTAGCAACCAGAAAGACTCATCTTTCAGGTAGAATCCAGTATAGATTGTGATATTGTTAGGGGGAAAGGTGGTCCTAAATAAATTATAAGTGTATAAACTCCAATCCCCACTCCAGACCATCAGTGTTTCAGAACCACAAATCCAATAAAATAATTATGAAAAAATAAATTACTGGAACCTAAGGGTAAAGTTAAGCAGTCAAGCTAGCTATAAAACCAGAGGTAAGCTTAAGGTCCCTCCCTCTTACGGAAAAGCCAAACCCCTTCCTTCAAAACCATCTCATTCAACTCAGAGCCAGCCCTCAACGCACCATTGCTTAGATCTGGTAGGATATTTGTAAATTTATATCCCTTTCTTTTTCCTTTAGTGTTATTACTATTTTATTCCCCTTTCTTTCATAAAATAAAACGTGCTAATAACTTTTGCCACGTGTACCTGGAGTTAAAACTTTTAAGTCTTCTAAGCGCGCGAATAAAAAACCCAGTGTAAAAAACCCATTTTATATTAAGGTTGCCCTGTAACAATATATTCTGTAGAGGTGCATCACCTAGGTGCATGCAGAAAAAATAAGTTAATCACAGTAGCTTAAAAAATGGCTTGCATTCACTATTTCATATAAAGTGTAGAAAAGAGTGTGTTCTAGATGCAGTTTGACAGGGCATCTGCAATTCCCTTGGCTTTACTCTCCTTTGTGTGTTGGCAAAGTACTTAAGCCGGCTTCCCTCATGGCTTCAAAAAGGCTGCAGAAGTGATAAAAGTGATAACATCTTCGTTCACTCCAGGGAAGAGGTAGCTTGCCAAAATCACCACGCAAAGATTCTGAGTTTCTCCCTGGTTGAATCACCTCCGAAGCAGTCATGGAGCCTGACTCAAGCCTGAGCAACTTCTGGTGCGAATGGAATCAGTGTTGTCTAATGGATCTGTCTGCTATCCACTGGAGGGTTTGGAGGGGACTGGGAAAGCAACTCAGTGTCCACTAGCAGGGACAAAGACCCACTTTCTTCTTACAGGCTTGGGACCCAGGCTGTACATAGCCTAAGGTATGAGGAGCTGGAGACCTGTGTCTGGGGCAGGATTGTCTATCTGAAGCTTATAGGTGAGGCTACTCCTGGGGGGCAGTCAGAAGTTGAGTTTACAGGGTTCCTGGACATCATGTCTCTTGGCCACCATCTGCTATGCTAACACACATGGTTTCAGGACACTAGAAATCATGTTCCTACGTGTGTGGAGCACCCCAACACCAAAGTTGATAAATTTTCACTTGCAGGAAACAGCACAGGGAGGGTGAGTGTTTAAGGCAGTGCAGATGGAAGTTAAATCCTGGCTATGCAATGCAGCAGCTCTGAAACTTCGGTCTGCAATTAGGGGTCATGATGTTATAGGGCAATTCTAATATAAAATGGGTTTCCCACACTGGGTTTTTTACCTGCGCTTAGAAGACTTAAAAGTCCCAACTCTAGGTACACGTAGCAAAAGTTATTAGTACGTTTTATTTTATGAAAGAAAGGGGAATAAAATAGTAATAATGCCAAGAGAAAAAGAGAGGGATATAAATTTACAAATACCCTACCAGATTTAAGCAATGGCATGTTGAGGGCTGGCTCCGAGTCAAATGAGATGGTTTTGAAGGAAGGGGTTTGGCTTTTCAGTAAGAAGGAGAGCCCCCAAGGCTCACCTCTGGTTTTATAGCCAGCCTGGCTGCTTAACTTTACCCTCAGGTCCTAGTAATCCACTCTTCGATAATTATTTTATCGGATTTGTGGTTCTGAAACACTGATGGTCTGGAGTGGGGGTTGGAGTCCACACACCCGTAATCCATTTAGGACCACTTTTCCCCCTAACAATGATATCTTGCTGGTAGGCTTGTGGTGAGGAATGAACAAATAATGTCAGCAGATGACCTGAATGGTCTGGTTTATTGATGTTTCTTAACCATCTCCTCTCCCTCGACTTCGAGGGTATCAAGATGGGTACCAACCTCATAAAGGTCATTATCTGACTGTCAATCAATCTAACGCACCAGGTACCTCCCTTACAAGCCAGAACATTTGCTGTTTATGTGGACGAATATGGACATTGAGCAACAGATCAGTATTGAAAACCTATTTTGTCTGTTCCTGGTACTGTTTAGGTGATGTGGGGTGACAGAAGAATGGGAAATCAATGGTCTTTGCTTTTAAGGAACTCAACTTTGTTGGCACAATAGATTTATGCCAATGAGGATCCAGGGAATCTTTGTCTTTTGGTCTTTCTGGCCTCCCATGATCTTCTGGATCAATGGTTAAAATGTACTTTCCTAGAAACTCTGCCAAGGGCGGTCACATTGTCATGTGGCAGTGAGTCCTTGAATGCGTTCTTCCCTTAGGCCAGGTTTGACTGCTGGGCTTCTGAGCTACCCTTGGATCCTTACCCTTGGAGGAAAGCTCTTTCATCCACAGTACTAGGGAGATGGTGCAGTGAAGAGGTGAGAACTCTTTCTCACCTCTTTCCCTTCAGTCTTGTTCCCTGCTGAGCTGCTGCTGAGGAATATGATTTGAACAGCAAATTCCTGGATTAAGGTATTAGAAGGCAAATCCTTTGGTGTTTTCACTGTGATATTGTTGATAATAGGAGACTTTCCTGAGATCAGATGAGATTGGACACATTCAGGGTAGTATCCATAGACTAATAAAAGACTTTTAAAGACTCAAATTCTGCTATTAGCTGTAACTTCAGAGTCTCTGAGTTGAGAAACACTTTTGTGTACATGACCCAGATCTAGCTAGGGAAATGATTGTGAGGATGATGATAAGGTTGCTAAAAATAATAACTAACATGTATTGAATACTTGTTATGTGCTATGACCTTTGTTCATATTGATTCATTCAATCCTCAGAGCAATCCAACAAGATAGGCACTATTATTATGACGATCTTTATGAGTATTGAAATATAGACACAGAGAACTTACCAGGTTTACACAGGTAATACACAGAAGAGCCTGAGTGTGAGCTCAGAGACAAAGACCTTCTATCTGCTCATATCTTTCCATGAGGTTGGAAGGAAAATCTGCTAGAGTTTTGTGGGGGAAATTTCCTTCCTTGACAAAAGAACAGCACAAGGAGAAAATTCTTTTGGTTCTTTCTTTTGTATGCTCCTTTTGTTACAGGGCAGGGAGAGGAGCACCCCAGAACCCCCAAGCCTGTCCTCTTTGAATGGGTTTTGCTATCCGCCGCATTAAGATAAATACATAAAACCTTTAATGGAAAGGAACTTTAATACAACTAGGGTACAATAAAGAAAGAACAAAGAATATAGTTACTAAGTTAAGCATNNNAAGTTACCCATCTCCTTGAGGGTAAAAGTCCAGCCAAATAGGATTGGCCCAAAGCAAGGCCCAAAAACCTGCCACACATTTAAAGGACCTTTTAGTAGAGACTCATAAAAAAGGGTTAGAAAGAGTCAGACAAATCTGGGAGGAAAAGAGCAAAATTAAAATTAAGATGATAGCTGCCATTGTTAACCTCCCCACGGGTCTCTCACCCACATCTGTTCCAACTAGTTTAAGACTAAAAAGCAAGCACAGTTTCTTCAAATGTCCCTCTGCTCCACGTGCCTCCTTCAGGTTTCCTTGCTGTTCTCCATCTTCCTTTTTTTTTTTTTTTTTTTTTTGCAGAAATCTCCTTTTCCTCCTCAGCTCCACCCACTTAGGGCGGAACCAAGATTTTGGAACTTCCACTTTTTCTGGGACGACCCTGTTACACTTTTTTTTTTAAGATTGATTTATTTATGCATACAAGAACTGGGGTAGAGGCCAGAGGTGGGTGGTGGTGGTGAGAGGATTCAGCAGAGACAGAGTGGAGAGTAAAACAGGCAGATGGACTGAAATACACTGTTGAGGGGAGCAGTGGGTGAGACAGGAGAGGTCTGCTGCGCCTTGTGGGTCACCTCCTTGGCGGGTGATCAAAGTTGTGCTATAGTGGCTGTGGATAGTTTCATAGTGTGGTGCTTAACCTCTTGTGCCACCAGAGAGGCCCCTCTCTTGTTTGTTCTTATGCTAAGGAGCGGTAGCAGCCATCTTGTAACCACAAAGTAATAGGTTTGAGAATAAAAGCCAAGAAGGTCAGGATGGTGGAATAAAGAATGCAGAAGTTACTGACTACGGTCCTGACACACAAACCAACCCTTGGATGCCTGACTTCTGGACATCACGAAATAAGCTGAACATCTTTATCATGAAAGTGCTACTTGAAGCCAAAACTCCCTAATGCATAAGGAAGTTTGGCATGCTGTACCATAAAAAGCCTCTCCATGTGGGCAGTCATAAACCCTGCATCTTGCCATTAAAGATTTGGTTTAAAGAGTAAATAAAATTTGATCACTAGTTTACTAAGGCCAGTTAAGTCTTATTATTCTAGCAAACTGGGCAATAAGAATATTATCTTAGGGAATCAGAGTTGGGAAAAATTTTATAATAATAATCAGTAATAAAAATGTAACTTTGCTCAATAAACTTGAACCTAGATCCTGCACTATATCAATGAAGACGCATAGTGTGGCTGGCGACAGAAGCAAGACCTTAGCGCCTCCACAGCGCGCTCCTCTGGGGGCCACCATCAGCATTTTCTCTGACATTCAAGCATTCTCCTGGAGATCAAGGCCAGAGAAAGTTCTGAGGAGCCCTTGCAGCTGACAACGTTTCTGAATTTCAGGGTTTTTTCTGAAGACTTACCTAGCCCCTTTAGTTGAGATTGGGAAGATCTATCTGCCTGACACACACATCGAGTTCAATTAGGAATTCAGCACAATTGACTTCAATCCAGCAAAAACCACACCATTCAGTACAACACAGTGTAATACAACACAACCAATCCTACAAGCCAAAATAGAGCAAGTGTGTGTGCACAGACGTGAGCAGGTGCACGCGTGTGGGTTAACCTTATCATGGATGCATGCTCCTTATTTCCTGGGTGACTTTTGCTAGTAGAAGATAGTCACTTTTCTCATCAACAACTCTTTCCTCCAAGGTACTAGGCAGAAGTTGCAGTGAAGAAGGAAAGGCGAGTTCTCTCCCCAGCTCCCTGCCAAGGGTTGAAAGCCAGGGGCTGCTCAGCCTGAATGTTACTAGGCCTTTTGTCTCCCTTTTATAAGCTCATCTTCCTATATAGACATTTTAAAAACACTTGACTTTTACAATACAACACATCATTCAACCCCCCTCTTCCCATTAAGACGTTATTCTGGGAACGTCTCTTTGCTATTTTTAGGACCATTGATTTCTTTTTGAATCATTCTGTCTACGTTATTCGTGATGTCCTCAGACAATACTTTTGGTCTGACTCTTCTATCGACACTTAGCAGAGGCATCCTGTCGATCATTTAGCAGACACTGCAGGAGGGAAGGGGCCGGGGAAGGACCCTCAGCCCCACCCCTCCTCTTCTTCCCCTGCAGAAATAATCATGATAATAATAAGGACACCACCGCCCTGCATTTATCCAGAACATTGTGCTTTTCAAAGAGTAAGCACCTTTCAATGAATGGCACATAATATCTTTCAGAGGAGGCAAATAGAACAGTCCACCCACGACTGGGATGGGGAGGGCGGGAAGCTGCATGCATGCTCTGGGCTTTTCTTGGACCAGCTTCACACCACACTTGAGGAAGGGAGATGTACTGGGTTGGTCACCTCACTTACCCTCAGGTCTGGTCTCTGTGGTCATGCTCCTACTCCATACTCCTTGGCCAAAGTGAGGACACCATTTGTCAAACTTCAACAAATCTGAGAGCCTTGTGTTTTCTAAAAGCACCATAGTCTCAAAGAGAGCTATTTCGTATTTTCTAGGTAACTTGAATTGCTATCAAATGCAGGATGTTGAAATAAAACTGACACCGTTGTGGGAAAAGGATGTTCTGAATAAATTCCAATGGGTTTTATGGTCCCCTTTCCACCCCAGACCAAAGATATCCAGACACCAAGGACTGCAAATCCCATAATGTCATCATCACCAAAGGGAGGGTTGCTAGGAACTAAGGGTGGAATTAAGCAGCCAGGTCTGCTATATAATCAGACATGCAGGCCTTGGGGGTCCTTGGTTTTTCAACCACTTTCAGCATGCTAAAGGGATACTAGCTCAGCGGAACTAGTAGGTTGCATTCACTAATTTATCTCTCTCTCTTCTTCCCTGAGTTATTCATTTCTTCATTTCCCCTTTTTGTAAATAAATACTTTATTAACATTTTTGTGTGTGCCTCCAGTTGAGTCTCATTAAAAGTCCCTTTTAAGTGCACAGTTGAAGACCCACAGTCAGGCTGACCCATTTGACATTGGGGTCACCCTGGAACAATACACCCTGGAACAATACAGGGTCTTGGGAAGAGGGATCCCATCGAAAAGAAATTGGTATAGCAGAAAGAGAACTGGTCTTGGTATCAGTCAACCTGAGTTCAAATCCTGGCTCTGCCACTTACGAGCTGTTTGATAGAGCTGAGTGGGAAGGCAATACCCAGCTCAGCTTGTGATGAAAATGAAGTGACATAAATGTATGATGACACACTTAGAAAATTGGATAGTGACCTTTAAATGGTAGATTGTAACACGAGGTAAGCTAAATTTTGTAGCCAGGCACGCTTAGTTCTGAATTCTGGTATTGTAAATTACACACAATTCAATCCTGAGCAAAGTCCTTAGCCTTTCTGAGTCTTGGCTCCAACATTTGTTAAATGAAGTTAACAGACTGGAATGATCTAAGCAATGCAAGGTGCTTAGCACAATGACCAAGACTTGGTAAATGAGAGCTCCTTCCAGTACTAGCATTACTTGTCTCGTCGAACCACAGTCCAAGTTCCTTTGTCTCCCTAGTGGAGAAGAACACAATGACATGTCTGTAATTATTAATTGAAGGTAGTACAGAACAGATAATATACGTGCATTAAGCTGCCTACAAGCCCTCTGCTCTTGGGGGACAATACCCATAATGAGTTTGATGTTAATGATACAACATAAAATATAGGACAGAAAAGGTGAGGAAATGGAGTCTTGCTTCACAGGGTAGACGCGCCTTTGCTCCCTGACTCTCCACATGCATCAGCTTCATAATGGTGTGTTCAGACGTGACTTTTGTTCTGCTCAGAACTTGAGAGGTCATATTCTAAAGATAGTTTTACCAAGCCAGTTGAATCTTGAAATAAACAATGGCATTTACATTGATTTTTAAAGTGCCCTGAGTATCTTGTGGCTTGTAGACTCAGCTCCTGCATGTGACTGCGTGGGGCAGGGCACACGTCTCCTGATGAATGTATGCTGGGCACGTTTGGCTCTAAAAAAGTTGGTTATGGTTTTAGCTATGTAGAATAGAATAGGAAGCAACCTGGGAAGTGTTTGTATGGAGTGGCCGCTCTGCTACTTAGTGCAAAACTGCTGGCAGCTAAAGAGATTTGTTGTCAATTAGGAACATAGGCATTGCATGAATCAAGCATCCACAAAGACCTATTTCAACTTGATAAAATGAAGGTTGAGTTTGCGTCTGACAGAAGTGAGCACTTTTGAAAAAGATATTTAAAAGAATGTTCATAAATTTATGCATAGTAGTCTCAAATTGGAAGCAAACCAGATATCCATTAACAGTAGAAGGGGTAAATAAACTGGAATATTCACAAGTGGAATGTTATAGAGGGACGAAAAAGAACAAGTTACCGATAAACCAGTTAACATATTGTTGAGTGAAAGAAGCCAGACACATAAAAGTTCATATTATATCTATGATTTCATTTATTTGAAGGTCAAGAACAGACAAAATGAATCTTTGATATGAGAAGTTACCTTTGGGCATTGATGGGGGAGAGTATTGACTTGGAGAGTATGGACATGAAGGAACCTTTTGTGGTATGAACTGTAAACAATATTGCCTTTCTGAAAAGTAGTTTGGAAATGGCATAAGCTTGAAGTATCCAAGTAGTTCCTTTAAATTTGTGGTTTTTCACAGTTAAGATTTTGAAAGACCTCAATAGCTGTGTACATTATTGTTCAGTCCACTGTCCTCTAAAATTCTGTATTATGTAACAGAATAGTTTTCTGGGTTGTGTGATTAAAAGATATTTGTTGAATGAACAAATGAATGAATGAGTTCTTCAAATTATTTATATAACTTTATATTAAAACAGAACCTGGGCCAGCCAATGAATACTTTCTGATTTCATAGACCTTGAGTCAACCAGAATATTAGTGGTCCAGATTTAATAGGTGAGACCTGCGTGAAGTTTTCTCAGAAGTGTGTTTTTGGAGGGAGACTCACAGGCCTGGGGCTAGACCATTTCAGCTTTCAAGGCCTGGGTTCTTGACTCCAGATGAACTTACTCTGCTCTTTGGACTTGAGGCCTTTGAACTCAAACATGCCTTTGCAAGATCTCCCTGCTTCCTTGTTTGGACTGGAGAGGAATGAGAAACACCATTCTTATGGTATTTCAGGATCTTGTTTTCCTGTCCTGTCCCTAAAGGAGGAAGTTCAAAGAGGGGCAAGTGTTCCTTCACTCTAGTCCCACCATTTACAGACCATCCGGTCACCCCTCTGCCCTAAGTGTGTCTCCCTGACCTGAGTCCCTTTCTCGTTTTTCTAATGCTAGTCAATGCCTTTTTCATTTCTTTTTTTTTTTTTTAAAGAGTTATTTATTTATGTATACAAGCACTGGGGTACAGGCCAGAGGTGGGGGGGGGGGTGGTGAGAGGATTCACCACAGAGAGCAGGGAGCAGAACAGGCAGGTCAACTGAAGTACACTGCTGAGGGGAGCAGCGGAGCGGGCACAGTAGGAGAGGTCTGCCGCGCCATGTGGGTCCCCTCCCTGGCCGGCAGCAGGGACCGAACTCGTGCTGCAGTGGCTGTGGTCTGCTT
This sequence comes from Galemys pyrenaicus, assembly GCA_019455555.1. NCBI lineage: Eukaryota > Metazoa > Chordata > Mammalia > Eulipotyphla > Talpidae > Galemys > Galemys pyrenaicus. The sequence goes on from JAGFMF010012281.1 coordinate 12,811,487, forward strand.
CATAGTGCGTTGCTTAACCCACTGCGCCACCAGGGAGGCCCTCCTTTTTCATTTCTTAAGAAAAAAGGGAAAAAAAAATCAACACAAAAAACACTCCAGAAGGATTTTCTATCCTGGCTTGAAATCGCAGCATCTTGTTGAGTTCAAATAATTATCATGACAGTAACATCCTGGTGACTATAGTTAATAACAATGAATTGTATAATTGAAATTGCTGAGGGTAGAACTTAAATGTTCTTACCAAAAGAAAAGGTAAATACGTGAGGTGGTGATGAATGTGTTAATTAACCTCCAAAGTAGACTCATCTTACAATGTGTGTATATATGTATATAAACACCATGTTGTAAATGTTAAATATCTGACAATTTGATTTGTCAATGATACCACAGTAAAGCTAAAAAAACACCTTGGATTTTTGAGTTGACCCTACTATTTTCACAATCTTTCTTGTGATCTTGTGAAATAGATTATAGCAGGTCTTTTTCCCCCCATTTAAGAAAGTGCAAACTGGGCTGAGCGAAGTTAACACGTTCTCTCAAGTTCCCACAGTAGGGCGAGGATCTGGGTTTTCTAATTATGAACCCATTTCCACCTTCTTGGCTCCCTCTGTCTGATGATCAGTTCACAGCTTCTGACCTTCGTTTCCTACTTTGCACAATGAAGAAATAGTGGCACCTGAGCCAGCCTGGATATAATATTAAGAGCTAACTAAGTCTTAAGGAGGACTGAACTCTAGTCTGACATTGTAGGTAATATCAGAGTCTCAATTTATTTCATATTCACAATAATCCTCTGAGGTAGGTACCCATTTTACAGATGAAGAGACTTTTAGCATAAAGAAAGCCAGAAGTTTTCTGGACAGAGATTTGTTCAAGTCACAAAACTAGTAAATAGCAAGATCAGAACTCAAGCCCTGTTGGTGGCCTCCAGGGTTTAAAACTCCTGGCTGAACTGGCTAAGAAGTCAGGGTAGGCTTCCTTGCTTGAAAAGGTGACAATGAGTTGACATCAAAGTAGAACTATGTTTAGGCTGCTATTCAAAACACCACAGACCGAGTAGGTTATTAACCACAGAAATGTATTCCTCACAGTTCTGGAGGCAGGAAGTCCAAGATCAATGTACCAGCAGATTCGGTGTCCATAATGGCCTATGTTCATAGGTTCCTCAATCTCTGTGTCCTCACATGGCTAGAGGAGTGAGAGACTTCCTTGGGACCTCCCCTATAAGGGCACTAATTTCATTTGCAAGGGCTTCACCCTCAGATCTGAATCACTTCCCAAAGGTGTCACCTCCAAATACTATTACATTGAGCATTAGGTTTCAGCCTACAAATTTTGGGGAGAAACAAATTTTCAGTCCTTAGCAAGCTGGATTATCAAATATGTTTTGCTCATACCCACACCCATGGCAGACATCGCAGATTAATTATAGTGCCCCTATTTTCATTCAGGGATTCAACTTCAGATTCCTCAAGAAGGAGCTCTAAAACGTACCTGCTAATTGATCACAACTAGTCCAAAAGTTGAAACCCATTTGCTTTCCTAGGTTTTGCTAAGCCTAACTAACAGGTAACCTAAAATCACCTAGATGTCATTTTGAAGTGCCTTCTCTACTAGTGAGGCCTCCACTTTTGATTAGGCACTTACTGTATACAGCAAGCTAGCTTTCCTAACACAGCAGTAACTTGAGCTACCCAGACTGGGTTTTATTCTCTGGGAACAGAGCAACTGGAGGGACTATGAGCTTCGAGGAGAGTTTTTTGGGGACCAAAATTACCTGTGGATCTTGCATCAAGCAGAGGACTCACGTGGGTCATACCCTGCAGAGTGCTCAATCGAGGTGCAACTCTGTTTCCTTCCTGGTGTCTGAGTCCTCAGTGACTCACTGCCAAATGAAAATTATGTGGAGAACAGCAGTCATGGCTAGTTCTAAAAATCAGCCTCTGAGCAGGGAATTCAAAACATCTGCTCAAGTGCTGACCTCCGCACGACATCCCTCCTCGTAGTCCCGCCCTGACCAGCTGTTTGTCAGCAGAGGCTAGCTCCCAGGGAAAACCCAGAGCAGGGGGCAATGGTGATGGGGGACGGGGAGCAGTTCAAAGAAGGTCCCTGGAATTGCTTACACCTTAGATAGCTTCCTCCACTTTACTCAAGTCCTGCCATGTTTCAAGCATGCACATTACACATTGTCTTTGAAAAACATATACATTTAATGTGGTTACACTTGTATGAATAAATCAGTATGATATAAGTGATATTTAGTAACCGATAATTACTGTGTGTTAGCCATCTGCTATTCCTGAGGGTTTCACCAAGCCCTTTCATAAAAGCAAAATGATACTCCGCAGCCAAATTATATAACATTAACAGAATATTTTATATGCGAAATGCTGTATTTCTTTACTTTCATTCAACTCAGAATGTACACAGTCAGTAACAAGCCATTTCAGCTGCATATTTATCCAAAACATTTCATAGGCAAAAAAAAAGTCAAGTGAGAAAAATAACAGTTCAGCCACATGAGGGCTAGAAAAAACACATTAGAAAAGGAATCCTCATTACAATAATAAATGAGGGTACAATTAAGGCTGCCACATGCAGTGTGGGTCCATACTTGGGAAAGCCTGCTCTCAGGAGGTTTTGCCCTTGACTTTGAGAGCATCCCCAACACCTAACCACTCCAAAATCAGCTGCTGCAGAGGAAGCATCAACTCCAGCCATTTTTCATTCTTGCATTCTGAAAAGCGCTTCTTCAGTGGAAGTGAATGTTGCTCTCTAGGCTGGTCTCCTTCTCTCCCCGCCCCAGGGCTCATCACCCTTTAGCTCCTATAATCCTCCCTGTCTTGGAGCTCAAATTGGGCAAATGCCTAGGGCTGCGGAGGCTCTGTGACTCACAGCCCATTCATGAGAAGACAAAATTGTACATCCATGAACCTGGGCTCCAAACTCCCGGATGGGGAGACAGAGGGTGGCTCCTTGTTAGTGGTTTTTCTATGCAGAGCCCTGAATGGGAGGCAAGGGGAGAGCTTGGAGCAGTTCCTGCAGAAGCAGTGGGTTGAAGACATAGTACAGTAGTGCTCAGCTATTCACCTTTTCTAAGCCTCAGTTTCCTCATCTGTAAAATGGGAATATACATTCCGGGTTATTTGAGGGTTAAATGAGATTATGTATGCCAAATGCTAAGCACAGTGTCTGAGCTACTTAATAAATGCACTCTGTTATTATTATTAAGCTTATTATCTAGTTGAATGAATAAAATATACCCACATGCAATAGCACGGGATATATACCCACATGCAATAGCACGGGATATATACCCACATGCAATAGCACGGGATATATACCCACATGCAATAGCACGGGATATATACCCACATGCAATAGCACGGGATAACCGTAAAATTACACAGCAGTGAGTACAAGTGCTGCAGTGCAGACTAGATTCAAGGTGTTCAGAGGTTCACAGAGGCCGGTGGTTTATAGAGACCAGGGGGTGCTGAGCAACGATGGCTGCCTGGAAGAGGCAGATTTTGTAAAATTATGTCTCTGCCTCAGATCCTAAAGGATACTGGGTCATTTGCAGCCCCTGGCAAGGATAGGGAGGTGTCTGGAAGCAGATTTAGTCCTCAGACCTCCTGCCTACTCTGTGGGCTCCAGCAGTCAGGTCAACAGTGGCGTCTATTTATGGTAACTTGGGCCCAGTAGAATAGGCTTTCTTGCAGGGTGGATAATTGAGAAGGGCAGGGAATTCAGAGGCACTTAATGTCCCTGTGTCAGCAGTTTAGTTCGAATTAATGTTCGGAATTGCTCTATCTGTGCTTGCAAGAGCTTCCAGTGTTTACCTCCTGACTTCTTAAAGGGGCCAGGTCCTTTTTCATGTAAATATTAAAGAAACTGTAAATATTAAAGAAAATAACAGAAAGTCTATTTTTAATGATATTACATGGCTACTTCTCTCTTCCAAATACATCCACATAGAGAGGAAAAGGGAGGTGGGAGAGGGAGGGACTATGAAGAGAGCAGGACAAGTCAGGAGAGAGACCAGCGTGACCAAAGCAAGGCAAGGACAGCAGTGACCAGAGCCTCAGGCCAGGCTCCAGAGCCCAGGGAGGCTGGTGCGCAGGCTTGCCCCTGCAGAGGGGGCACGGGGCCATCCTGCTGCTGCCCATGCCCACCTTTTTACCTGGAAATCTGGCTCTCCAGAGCTGCTGGATCCATGTGCCCACATCTGTCTGCCCACTCATTCAGCCAGCTGGGTTGGTGGGTGGTGACACGCCAAATAAGGTTTAGACTCGGGCAGATCTGTTGGGCAATCAGCTCCTTCAGCAATCCATTTTGTCTACAAGGCAAGGGATGGACAAGAAAACCTTATTCCCTGCAACTTGACACATGGCTGAAAAGTTTAGCTTAAATTCAGTGCTAAAATCCAATTGTATAATACATATATATAAGACTATAAAGAAATACAAAGCTTAAGAAGTTTTCCTTTTTAGGATGAATAACTCAAGTACTTTAGCTGGTTCAGGACATTGGGCTATGTTGACAGTGGGATACTGTGTGTGGTGCATTTGTGAATAGGAACCATTTTCGTGAATACCGGACAGAGGTTTGTGCCACGGGTTTCCCTATAGATGCTGGAACAGGTCTGCAGCCAAAGAGACAGCTGCTGTATGCACGGAACGTCTACTCTGTGCCCACCAGATATAAGAAGTCATGGGGAATATAAAACAAAACATACTCCACCTCTACAGACTTTTGTTTCCTCATTTAATAAGAGTAGATGAGGTGTTGGATGAAATGATGTCTAACATGACTTCCAACTCTAGACATCCTTGATTCCATGGTGGGATCTGTCCCCCAGTAGACCTCAGAAACTTGCTGGGAAAAAGTGCAGCCCACAACTTTCCAATGTTCCAGGGAGCTCAGGGAGGAAGATGTCCTGGGCCTGAGGAAGGTCTAAGCATGTTTTGCTCCAGCAGGGCTTTTAAAGATGGAGAAACATCTCCAGAGACCAGATGGAAGGTTGGTCAAAGCGGAGGGGATGAAGTTGGTGATCCCCTGGGTTGGGGGCCGAGAGGGGTGAGGATGGCTGCAGAACTGAGGTCAAACAGAGGGTCCGTTCTGAAGAAGGAATATCTTTAAAGATGTAGAAGTTGGAAATTGGGCACCAAGATCTGTCTCTGTGTAGTTGTTACTGCATACAAATTGTTAGCTGAGTCTGAGTAAGCAGAATCCTAAGATCTTGGAGGGTTTTGTAGACAAAATTTGGGTTAAATTGACTTCTTGGCATGATCAGGAAGAATTTCACTTCAAAAACCAATTTTACACATTTTTTGTTTATTATTTTGTTTATTATTATTATTATTATTTCTTACTAACTAGTGCACAAAGTTGTTTATGGAATTGTCTGTGTCCATCATGCCATTCCAAAGTGTTAGTAGGTCCAGCAAACACTGAGTTCTGAAGATGTCTCCAGACCAAAATGCAGGGAAATGTCTTTAAATAACTTTCCAGGCTTTTTTGTGATCAGCTCTCAGTCTGGATATATTCTCAGTAAAGAACATTCATATGATCTCTCTTTTTTGAATTCCAGTTGTTATCAACCATGGTTATCATTTATTTAAACTATAGTTTTTTTTATCATTTATTGAAACTAGAGTATGATCCTGGCACACATATAGATTATTAATTCAGATTATAAAATGCCTCACATTGTCTATGAATTTGTTTTATTATTATGGTCATTTTACAGGTAAGGAAACTGTGGCCCAGAGAGGTTAAGTAACTTGCCCAAAGTTACACAGCATGAAAGTGACAGAGCAAGATCCACATCCAGGTCTGTCTGATTCTGATACTCAGTGATTGTACTTTCTGGCTCCTAGAAGATGAAGCAATTGGGTTTCAGGGATAAAAAGCGTATGTGAGCAGATGGATGAGAAAAAAAAAGGAAGGGTTTTCATTGCTACCTTAGAAAAGATAAAGGAAGATAAAGGGGAGCAAATAATGCTAGAGAGTTGGATTCCCTTGGCTTGAGGGTAGAAGGTACATGGAACAGAGGAGATGCCACATGATCTGGTAAAACATGGACCAGGGACAAAGCCCACAGCCTACAGTCTTGATATTAGGCACTGCATGGCATTGGAAATGCCTGTCAACACAGAGCACCCCCAGTCTTTGCTGTGTCAAGCCTCTTTATTCACAGGGGACCGCAAGGAGGGAGGAGACTCTGTCTACCCTGGGGAGTCAAGGCTCTGGAGTTAAGAGGTAGCTTCCCATGACTGGGGTATCACAGAATGAGAAGACATGGACATCTGGAAGGAGGACAGACATAGAAAATAAACCCCTCTTAGGTGTGCATTATCTACAACAAAGCAAAGCAAATTTGCAAGCATATTATGGAAACTGCGGGAGAAGGAAATCACAGAAAGTTTCTAGTGAACAAGGAAATTGGAAATGGAAATTGGACTCTCCCAGTACTGGGCCAATTATTATTAATTTGCACTGTGTAAAATGTTATTGATAGTGTCTTTGTTACTATTTTCTCCTTTCTGCTTTATTTTAGGGATTACATAGATATTGGAAAGACTTCCAAGGGTTCATTCTCAACCTCTTATCCCAATCCTATTTTTCTTGTAACATTTTATGTTTCTTAAAGCCCATCCTGCTACTCTGGAAGTTTTCTTCGTGCCTAAGAAAGTGCCTTCTGCATACATATGTTCCTAGCAGGTCAAAACTGCTTTCCCATCTCTGGAATCCCTGCCTGGATCCACTTGGAATGAGCAAACAGTAAGTGCTTAATAAAAAGCCTGCCATATGATGAACACATCTCAGTTTTTGCCTTCCCTAGTTGTACAATTCTACTCACACTGAAAGCTGGCAAGAAGGGGCCACTCTGGTGGTACAAAGGGTTAAATCTCAGCACAAAGAAGCTACAGGCAGCCGCTACAGCATGAGTTCAATCCCCAGCCAGGGAGCTGGCCCATGTGGTGCAGCAGACCTCTCCTGTCTTGCCTGCTGCTCCCCTCAGCGGTGTATCTCAGGCAGTTCATTTGTTCTGCTCCCCACTCTGTGTGAATCTCTCACCCACTCCACCTCTGGCTTACACCCCAGCTCTTGCATACATAAATAAATAGATTTTTTTTAAAAAGGTGCCAAGAGACAATAATAGGCCCCAGTTTCTGCTAAGATGGGGCTCTGTATGACGACTGGGTCCATGTGAGTGTGTTTGTGTGTGTGTCAGGGGTAAGCTGGGGAAGAGCCAGCAGGAATTTGACTGAAATCTTTGCCTTTTCCCTGGGCAGTCAGAGTTGGAGATGGACGGAGATGGGGGTGGGGGAAGCCCACTACAGTCAGGACAATGAAAAGCAAACGCACACTGCAAGGCCCAGACCAAATAGACCCCCTGTGAGATACAGAGATGGCTCAGGGCCTCCCTGGGAACAATTCACTTGGTGTGGACCCCAAACTTGAAGGAAAATTGAAGAGCAGAACAATTTCCCATTCACGAGGAAAATGAGGAGGCTGAGTATCTTTTCAGTGAGTCAGCTGTAGGCAAAAGGATTTATTTATAATATTATTATTTGGTAGAAAAGAACTTACTATGGCCGAATGTAAAAAGTATTTTTTTTTGATAAGTTAAAGAGATTTTTAAAAATCGGGCCGATTTTGACAGAGAATGGTGTGTAAACGAGAGGTGTTATCAGTGAGAATCTGGCACCGGCTCCATTTTGTTATGGTGAAAAATATCAGTATTATTTACTAAGAAGATTAGGGTTGAATTGGAAGAGAGGCTGGTTGTTGTGTGCAGATGGAGATAAGATAAGGATTTTACCTTCTCTGCAGAGCCAAATGCAGCACACACAGCACTGTTATCTCGGGGCTGGCGAGCAGGGGGATATTAAGATGTACGTGGTAATTACCAGTGGCAGGAGCAAATTTCATAGTGACTATTTTAAACCCTAATAAAAACGCCGGCCTTTAATTATACAGCTTTGAAATATTTTTCTCAGTTAATTGCAACGGGGGAAAATAAAATCAACCTCATATTTGAAACTGATTCTCACAGGGAAAACCCTGGGTCTGGTGCTCCAGCTGCCTCTGCACTTCACGCCACCAGCACCAGGCCGCCTGGTCTGAGTTCTCAGCTTCCATTGACCCCCCCCACCCCCTTCCCAACCCTGGCCTCACTGCCTGTCCCCCAGTCTCGGGTGGGGAGACAGAATGAGGCAGGGTGAAGACACCGGTTCCTTCATTCTGGGAATGAGGTCTGACTTCTAGAAGCTGGAGGCAGGTGGGACACAGGAGGAAAGAGGGAGGGTGGGAGCAGGCAGGGAGGGGCTTCTGCTCTGCAGAACAGGCTGTTCTTCCCCAGGGCTCCAGCCTGTGGAAACCGAGCCCACCTGCCCCCCCCAACCCTGCACACGGAGGCTGTTGTGTGTCCTGTCCACACCGCTCCTTCTTCTCGGGTTCGGGAAAGCCTCCCTACCTTGCACACACGAGGGCAAAAATAGTGATGGCTGCTGTGGTGGTGAGGGTGTCAGGCACTGGCCGGAGGGCGTCCTAGCTCAGGAGACCACTCAGCAGAAGCAGCTGCTTCTGTTATTCACATTTTCTAGTACAGTTTCTGGGTCCGGAGAGGTAAAGTAACTTGCCCAGAGCCCCACCGAGAGTGCCTTCAGGTCCTCTGCACAGAGCCCTGGTCTTCATCATCTAGGGTCAGCTCACCTCTGCTTGCGTCCTCTTCTTCTCCTTGGTAGTTCAACTCCCCTTGACTGTTGTCATCGCCCGAGTCCCTGTCCTTATATCTTCCTGGCACTGTAGCAGTCCACAGCCCTGCTCAGAATGCAGAGCCTGCAGAGACGGCCTGTGGGACAGTCGGGCATCCTGCTGCCCCTCCCACCCAGGCCCAGGAGTCTGGTCTTCTTGTCCTTTCCCCTCTCATCATCACTTCTTCACAGGAACATTCCAGTTCTACAGCATTGACCGCCCCCTTACTTACTGCTGAGAGGAACCACCTCCATTTGTTTTCTTCACACCTGGAACTTCCTCAAAACTTCTCTCTACTCAGATGTTCCTCAAAGTCCAGTTCAACTTGTGCTGCTTCCTGAGGCCTGCTCCGACCAGCCCCTGTGCAGGTCCCTCTGTGCTCCCATCAGACCCCCTTCCAGAACGTGTCTTCTTGGCATATGCTGCTGAGGGCAGGCTGGCCCCACTTTGCTCCTGCTATGTCCCTGGTCACACGCCGTTTGACTGAAGCCAGGACTAATGCTGAGCAACAGTCAGTCAGTATCTTTTAGTATTCACGTGTTCTATTTTCCTGGTGAATTATATACAGAATGTGTGATAGCAGGAACAATATGTGAATTCCTTTTAAATCTCAAGCCAGACTTGCCCTGGCTTTTGATGGGGAAGGGGTTAGCTTGGCATCTCCAAGTAGAAAAACCTATGGGATGAGGTGAGGAGAAGGCACAACTTCAACTCACTTGTGTCTTGTACCCCATCTCTGCCTATGTAGAGTGGTGTCTGTAGCCCCTACCCTGTGGGTGTGGGGTCTCAGGATTCAGTGGCTATAAGCATGAGAAAGATTTGGTCAGAAAGTACATGAACATAGCCTGTTTGTGACTGCTGACTCTGTAAAGTCATTTTGTTGACTGATGCCAAAAATACATCTCTCACCTCTGGGCCCTGACCACATTCCATGCCTGAGGTAGATGAAAATGCATCACCTCAGGAACCATGGTGTGGGCTCTAGAGGTCCTCCAGGAACCTGGGCAGAGAACGCTGGGTGCATAGGGTCTTTGTCCAGAGACAGCACAGCCAGATACTCAACTGTTTGGGAATCTTGGCATTCAGGACTGTGGTGAATGGCCAGCGGTGAAGGCAGTTCCCCCCACCAAGACGAGCACTTCACAACGAGGGCAGATTCAGCAAAGCCACCCAAGGGACCCTGGTATGACTCTTTACTGCCAACTATTATTTCCAAGAGAAAGTTGCCTCCAGATAGATCACAGACTATCGACTCTATCTACCGCATTCCGGTGGCCTCCCTCACTGAGCTTCCATCACACGATCCCAGAGCAGAGAATAAAAGGAACTCTCATATAACAAACCCTGCTTCCCCATTAATTATGCCATCTCATCTCATTTCTTTTTATTTTTTTTAATATTTATTTATTTATGCATACAAGCACTGGGGCACAGGTCAGAGGTGTGGGGGTGAGAGGATTCACCAGAGACAGAGTGGGGAGCAGAACAGGCAGATCAATTGAAACACACTGCTGAGGGAACAGCAGGTAAGGCAGAGGTCTGCCACGCCACATGGGTCCCCTCCCTGGCTGGCAGCAGGGATCGAACTCATGCTACAGTGGCTGTGGTGGCTGCGGTTTGCTTCAAAGCGTGTTGCTTAACCCTTGCGCCACCAGGGAGGCCCGCATCTCATTTCTGATGAAACCACTCTATACCTCACGGTTCCAGCCTGCCTGTCAGATACTTAGAGAGCTGAAAACTTCCGAGAAGTCCCTTTTCTTTCATACAGAAGGAAGGGTTCTTTGATCCTCCACGGTTGTTACTATCAATACACACATTTATCATACTGACGAAAGCGACCCAACTCTAAGTTTCAATTTATATCATCGATAACAACAGCTAACACCATTGGGTTTTCTTAAACAGTCAGACACGGGGCTAGAGCTCATTACATGTGGCGTCATAATTCTCTCAAGACCCTCTGAGAGTGTCATCATCATCCCCATTCTACTGACGAGAAAACAGGCTGAGAAAAGTTGAGTAGCTGACAGCTGATTAGAGAATCTAGTCTCACTCCAAAGCTGTGCTTTTCATCAGTTTGTCCTATAGCTTCACATGCGGCCTGCCCGCCCCATAGAAGTCTGTATTCACAAAAAAGGAGTATGTGATTGTGTATATTTAGTGCACACGGGTACACACGTGTGGAGGTGTTTGCAACAACCCCATGTGTGCCTGTCCCGCCGTCCCAGCCCGATCCACAGCAACGGCCAGGGTTCTGGGAGACCTGGCATGTGGCAGTCAGGGTGACGCAGCCGCAGTGCCTGCCAGCAGCTCTTTAGCCAAATAGCAGGAGCCCACCAGCACGTGCTCGTGTTCACAGAGCTCGAGATTGAATCCTGAGCAGGCGTCTGTCCTGGGCGGCTGCAGCTGGCCCTGGGGTTGCAGCCTTTGTGGGTGCTGGCTGGTGTTGGGGCTCTCACTGTTCCAGAAATGATTAATACTCTGATACTATCTTGATAGCTTTAGGAGACACCCCTCCGTGGACTGGGATGCTACTGGTTGATATAAAATGATATATTTTTTTCAATCTATTTCATGGTGGCAGTAATTCAGACAAGGAAATGTCTTTGCCTTCTACTGGAGCTGTATGCTGCTTAGAAAGGAAAAAAAAAATCACAGAAAACGAAGAGAATTTTTCAGAGAACTTAATACATTAGTAACTGGGAGCTCAGAAAATGAAACACTTTCTCAATTTCTGATATTGAAAAATGGCTTTTCCTCCCTCCTGAACAATGATGATTATCTTTCCCTCTTCCCAAAGCCAGGCAGACAGGAAAAGGGCTGAGCACATGACGATGTTTTTCTCTTAGCAGTCGTTCTGTTTATTGGTTTACTCATTATTTTTGCAACCTGCTCTAAAGGAATGGAATGTATAATTTCAACCATAGATAAAAACTGATTTTTAGATTGTGTGATAGCTTTGTTTTGCCCATTGTTCTAATGTTCTTATGTGGCTCTGTCCCTGGTTAGAGCATCCCGTGACCAAGGCAGCTCAGAAGATCTGTTGCCGCCAACGGTCTTCCTGCAGGCCACTTTGTCTTCCCCTGGCTTAGAGGTCATTGGTAACAGTAATATTTGAAGAGATTCCTGAAGCTTCTGGGTTGGCAGCAAACGTGAAATTCAACAAAGACCGAGCCACCCATTTGTCAGCAGGAGTCTGTGGTCTGATAAATAGCCAGCAAATAGCTAGTTGCTAGTTGATAGAAGGGGCTGAGACTTTGAGGGGATTTGGTGACAAGAAAAACTGTGATCAGAGAACTAAGCTTGTGCATTTACTGCAAACCCTTGTAAAAAACATTTTTATCAAAGTTACACAGGTACATAGTTTAAAAGTAAAAAATGTAATTCTATAAGGCTTACTTCCAGCTCTCTTTTCACAGTCCCCAGGGGCCATAATTTCAAATCTGTTAGCAGCTTCTTCTATTATTTATTTCCATATATTTAAATGGCATATGTATGCTGTTATTTCTATATTTTCCAATTTTAGTTCCCGTCCACTACCTTCCTACTAAGAAAGATGATATGTGGCTCTCTTACATCGCTTGTTTCACCCCACTTACACTTGCTCCCTTGTCACTAACACTTTCCCTTTCCCCAGGCTCACAAAATATTTGTGTCCTCATTTTCCATAGGTTCACTGTTTACATTACTATATATTACTACATTACATTATTATTATAAAACTCTATGTATCCTGTGGTAATATTTCCTTTTGTACTTTATTTTCTTTGTTTTAGGGAGAGGTAGTACCTTTCTCTTTTCCTTAGCTTACTGTGTATCTATCATCAATTCATCTCTCGATACTGTAAATCTCTTAATATGGTCAAAATATTAGGAACTTTATCAATTCTATTGTTTCTGAGTTACTGTCATCCCACAGCCTTCTAGCCTCCTGATTCGATCTCGATGGGGCATTCCTTCGGCTTCCTATGTAGATATTGCACTGGCATCTTTTTTGATGATTATTCCAGTGATTCCCTTACCTTACTCTCTGTTTCTGGCATCCAGTGTCTTCCTCTCTGTTGGTTTACTCCCTCAGAAGGTTCAAGGTAAAAAGGCATGTGAGATAAGAGGGAGGTGAATTTTTGAGCTCTTACGTAAATAAAAATATCTTTCTCTACTGATGCTTGACCGATAATTTGGGTAGGTATAGAATTCTAGGGTAGAAATAATTTTCTTCCCTCTCTTAAAAGAATTCTTCTACTTCCAGGAAAAATATTGAATCTAAAAATATTAACTCAACAAAATAATATCATTATCATAGTGGTAGCCTTCTGGTAGATTTTAAGAACTGGAGAAAAGTTGAAAAGTAGGGAATTGGGCCTCCCCTGGTGGTGCAGTGGGTTAAGCAACGCACTACGAAGCAAATCGCAGCCACTGCAGCAGGAGTTCGATCCCTGCTGCCGGCCGGCCGGGGG
>JAGFMF010012281.1:12824759-12838040 GCA_019455555.1 Galemys pyrenaicus
CTCCCCGCTCTCTGTGGTGAATCCTCTCACCCCCCACACCTCTGGCCTGTACCCCAGTGCTTGTATGCATAAATAAATAAATCTTTAAAAAAAAGAAAAGTAGGGAATTACCAGATAACAGGTGTTATGATTATGATAGTAAGAATGGTGGTACTAGCTTACCTTCTCCAACTCCCACTTTGCTTAATGACTGTCAATGATTCTACTTCTCCTTCTACAGGTCAATTTCAGTCTTCTCTAAATAGCCTTACCAACCATCTCCTGTCTCCTTTGCACCCCTGCTCTAGTTCAGATAAATTATCCCTCTTATCCCCTGTTAACTTTTCCTCTGCACCAGCCAGGAATTCTCTTCTTTGAAATAATTCCTACATAGGGTTAAGGCCTATTTCAAAGCAGCTCTTCCCATGAGGTCTGGGTACACTGAAATGCCATATCCTCTAGATTGTTAACTAATCCCTTTGTGATTAGAGAGATTAGAAAGATGATTACCATATTTCTGAAATTATTTTGCCGCCAGAGTTCTGAATTTTAATTAGATTCTGCCTAATACGCTCACACAGAATTTTGAATGAATTGAATTGATTTGGAATTTGGAATTAAATTATTCACTGTAGCATCTAATGAGGAAGAAAATGAATAAAACCAAAAGTAGAAGAAAAAAGTTTTCTTCGAAGTTGATCCTCAAGGGGTTGATTTGTCACAATCAAGGCCGATTATTTGAACATGCATCTGCCTAAGTCATTCATCACTCCATGCATTTTTGATAGAAAAAGAAAGAATTATTGATTGCTTAAAAAAATTAGAGATTTTAAGGACTTGGGTCCTTACTAACCGCCATCTCTAAATTTTTTAAAAATGAAAAGAAGTGAAAAATACAAAGAAAAGAAAGTTCTGGTAAACTGATCTTGTCCTGGGGAGCTCGGAGTCATCACCTACAGTGGTTTCCAAGGGGTTGATTACAGACATGGGGAGTGGATAGTTAATTAACCTTGTACTTCCCATCTACAGAATCCCCTGCCTGGTTCTGCCTGACTCGAGAACTTTTTGTTTTGTTTCTTACAAAAGCAAGTTTCTCTCGCCTCAAACTTCCCTCAGTTTATTTGGTATCCAGTTCATTTCCCACTTGCAAGTGTCATGGGAATATCACTCTATAGTAACATTTGTATATTCTCCCAGACTGAGCTCTGTGAAGTCCTTCTTTGTTCTCCAGGGAACTCATGCATATCCACCATATGTCACTTCTGACACAGAGAAGAAAAGGAGGATTCTGTCCAGAGTGGGTTACAAGGCATGGACAACATGTACCCGAGTCAGACAGTCTTATAGCTGTCCCCCAGGAGTTCTTTGCAAAATGGCATACATCTAAACACCACCTAAATTCTGTCTATAACAAGGCAACAAACAGATGACTGAGTATATAAATAAGTGTTTCAAAACTACATGCAGTAGTTAATAAATGACCGTTGACTAAATGTGCTTACCAGGAGTCTTGGGGAACCATATGGAACAGAGAGAGGAAAGCAGAGAACCATAACTAAAAGCAGTAAAGTTGCATTAAAACAGTCAAACATGACTGAGTATCTACTCTGTGCTAAATATTCTCAAGTACATTACATTATTAAGTCCATGCCCTGTTAAATAGCTAATCAACCCCATTATGTAAAGGAGAAAACCTAAGAGTCAGAGAAATTAAGTGACTTGTTCAAAACCATAAGATTGCTGGTGTTGAGATGGAATTTGATTTCAAGTTACTTGATTTCAAGTCATGGGTTCGATTACAGTCTTTTGTGCATTTAAAATGGATCCCAGAATATAAACAGATGATGAGAACCAGGGAAGGCATCAGAAGAGGCCCACAAATGGTAACAGGATGAGCAGCAAGGGGAAAGGTAAATGAAGCTGTTAGAGGTAGACTGATACGGTGGGGAGCAGAGGCTAGGGGGCCCCAAAAGGCCATGGTAGAGGATTGTTGGTGTTTTTGTGGTGAGTGTGCTGTGGTAACAGCATCTGAAGAGGTGTGAACCTGTACCCATACACTATATATGGTACAGCAAACTAATGTTACCTCTATTACAAAATAATGTAATATTTTTAAAAAGGAATTGTTTATCCTAGGATAGGGGCATCTTATGATTTGTAGTCAGCTCTTTACCAGCAAGACACAGATGAAAGTTAGACAAAGAAAAGCGCCCTTTAGCCAGACAGAGTCTATGATTCTTCCAACAGCCTTTTGATCCTAGAAGGGATTCCTCACATCTGGAGTCGGTCAGAGAGGCTTCCAGAATCCTGAGAGCAGAGGGGGACATTGGTTCTTCTATCACAGCTCACCCCAAACCCCTCCATTGCAGTCAGTGTGGTTTTCCTCATACAAAATAGTTTGAAAGTCAATATGACATTGTACATCTTTCAATAAAGCGTTTCATCATGATTTGTGTCATTTAATCACTTATTCATTCACTCACTTGGTGAGTATTTATTGAATGCCAATGAAGAACCCAACTTGTTCTTAGCCCTATAACTCATGAAAGAAAAAAAGCTACTTACTCTACCTTAAGAAACTTACCACCTTAGAGAAAGACTAGAAACCCACAATACAGTTAAGGAATGGTTAAGGAATTCCACAGCAGGAATGAGCTAGGACCCCAAAGAACGATACAGGGTCTATGAATACTATTTTGTATTTATTTTAAAAGTAAATGGAATAGTTAAAAGGGAAAATTTTATGCTGTAACTATATATGTATATTGAACACACACATATGCACACAGCAAATGGAAACATAAACACTTCATAGGAAACAAGATGGAATTTTTAGTAGAGTTGAAACTGGATTCCCCAGAAAAGAAAGCACACATTGTAAGAAAAAAAAGAAATAAAAATTAAAAATATATATATTAAAAGAAAGAAACTAGATTGTTGGTCATTCTAAAGTCATCACTGATGATGACAATCTTAATTTGCAGGCCCACCTCACATAATAGTTAACATAATAAAATACACTCACACCTACCTCAAGGGCATGTAATTGTGTGTTTTGTGTGTGAGTCTTCAGAAAATGCTTTTAAAATTTTGTTTTTGAAAATTATGTGACTAAGAGTAATAAATTTGAGTTGTGATCGATGATTATTATCTGGCAAGATGATGCCTACCCAAGAATTTGGAGATAGGGCAAAATCTAATTTAAAAGTTAGAAATGATCTAAAAGTTAGAAATATTAGAACTATTTTTATAAGTTGTAAATTTAACAGTGACAAATGACAAAAATATATTACAGGTATATTATCTAGCAAAGATTAATTTTGATTTTCAGGTTTTCTTTTAGAACCAAGAGCCAGAGCCAATGAATATTCTATAAGTAGTTGTCGAAAAGAAAATATGTAGACCTAGAATTATATCCAGGTGACCATGGAAAAAAAGTAAGCTGGATTTGGTATAGACAACAAAATTAAGAGGAATGCTCAAAAATATATACGTGTGTGTGCATGTGTTAGGAAATGGAAATTTTCTCTACTCATATTTCCCTCTTCCACTGTGATGTAAAAAGCACACAAAGTATGAAAGGTACTAATTTCCACCAGAATTGTTCCTTCACCTCATGTTCTTGGAATTATATGGTGATATGCAGGGTCTGGGGATGGACTTGGTGGCCCCTGAGGAGCCCTCTACATATTGGGCATCCCTAAATATTGAGGGTCCTAATGAAGAAGGACATATCACATGTCACCACACAACCTATAGTTTCTTTTTTAAATATTTATTTATTTATGCATACAAGCACTGGGGTATAGGCCAGAGGTGTGTGTGTGTGGGGGGGTGGTGAGAAGATTCACCACAGAGAGCAGGAGCAGAACAGGCAGATCAACAGAAGTACACTGCTGAGGGGAGCAGTGGGCACAGCAGGAGAGGTCTGCCGCACCATGTGGGTCCCCTCCCTGGCCGGCAGCAGGGATCGAACTCGTGCTGCAGCAGCATAGTGCTCCATTGCACCACCAGGGAGACCCTCAACCTACAGTTTCTGACAAATGATTAGGGACCTCTTTCTCACACTTGTCCCTCAACTCCCCACAAGTTTTTGTCATTCTAAGTCACAATTTTTATCTTCTAAACACTAACCTTTAAATGTACCTCAGTAGTGTTTACCAGCTGAAATGTTTTATATTTAGAACAGTCAAAGTGGGGTAAAATTTGTGCATTGTATCCTGGTTTTGGGGCTTTCAGGAGTTGTCTGTCTTACATATCTGAACAATATATTTGGAATGATGGATACTAATCTCCGTACCCTCAGGCCCTGTGGCTATTCTCCACCAGGGCTGAGGGAAGGTCTTCTGGCAATTCTCTCCAATCACCAGAGAGAAGAGACAGAGAGAGGGTGGCTGGGTCCTGAGGCACAAGGCTATTGAGTAGGCCAGGCTGTCTGAGTTTCCCTACTGGAAATAGGGTGATGCAGGTGAAAAAACAAAGAAACAATGGGTTCAGTTCTACCCTGAGGGGATCCTAGTTAGTCCGGAGACACGTGTAATGACTGAGCACCACCACCAAAAGGTAAATAAGGAATCTTGGGCTATGTGTCACAGCGATTCAGAGGAGAGAGGGATGGGCCTTGGTGGAAATGAGGGCAGTTGAACCCGACAGCCTGACCGCTTGAAGCCGTTTGTCCATCTTGTGGAATCACCGTTTTTCCAAGTTTCTATTTCATTATAGACTCTTTCCTCCCCTCCATTCACCCCCCTCCCTCAACATTCCCCCCTGCCCAAAATATTGGCAAGCTTCTTTTTCTGTTTCTTTACATTACCAAGGCCAGAGGTATATCTTCTCTGATAGATAATAGCTCTCAGTTAAGACTAGCAAAAGCTATTTCCTTGATGTATTAGCGCCCTATTTTAGAATAATCCTATTCCCTTGATTCTTTAGTATTTACAATTTTTCTAAGTACCGATTATATTTTCCAAGTCAAAGTGGGGTAAAATTAGTGCATTGTATCCTGGTTTTGCTGCTTTCGGGAGTTGTCAGTCTTACATATTTGAACAATACCACCCCGGTGTAATTTTAAAAGGTAAGAGCTTGATTCTTTAAAAAAAAAAAAAAACACTCAGATGGGCAGTGTAAGCTCTCTCTGAGCATCCTCAGATCAGGAGTGTTTCATATCTATCTCACAAAAGGAAAACACATTAAGGGGACTGGGGCTCATCTGAACCAGGACCGACCTGCTGAATTGTGGCAAGTGGGCCCGGGTCTAGCGGCTGCACACTGGCAGCCAGAGGACATTCGAGGCTGTCTTCCTCGAATGGGTTTAAGAAGCCAGTGTGAGGGCACATAAAAATTCAGGCCCAATCGAAGCAGGGGCCCGCTTCATCCCTGGTAATCAAGACTACCCCTTTACCAGGCAGCCCCTGTCAACCCTGCGGGGATCCTCAGGGGCTCTGGACCAAAGGACATTGGGGTCATCTAAATTCCTGCAATGCAGAGCTGGTGAGACACCAGCGAGCAGTGGCTTCGGTGTCTGACAGATCAGGAGAGAGACAAATGGGCATGAGTTGGAGTAGTCAGGGAAGATTTCTTAGAGGGATAAGAACTTCTGTTGGGCCTGGAAAGGTGACCAGAATTCAGGTGGGAATAACAGAGGACAGAGTCAGACTGTGCCCATGAGCCAGATGTGCTTTGACCCCATGTGTGGCCTGCGCTTGGCTGGGAGAAGCTCTTCCCATGGGGACATCTCAACTGCCAGCTCTGGGCCTGTCGACCTACACCAATCTTTGCACTCTCCTCTGTTCACAGACTGCTTCACCTGCTTTTTGAAATCTTAAATTAAAAATAAAACAGATAAATTAAAAAATAGATAATCTAATAAGTACTCATGACATCCCAAACAGGAAAATATATTTTCTCATAGTCAGATCTTTTTCTAATGAGGTGACTTTTGCAACTAACATTCTCCTCTATCCCATCCCAGTCCTATCTTACCCATGGGCAATCACTAAAATGAATTTGATTTGTATCCAGTTAATTTTTATTAGAGTGCTGAAGTTTTGTTTTTTTAAAAAAAGATTTATTTATTTATGCACACAAGAGCTGGGTTACAGGCCAGAGTCTAGGGAGGTGAGAGGATTCACCAGAGATAGAGTGGGGAGCAGAACAGGCAGATTGACTGAAACACACTGCTGAAGGGAGCAGTGGGCAGGTGAGGCAGGAGAGGTCTGCTGCGCCATGTGGGTCCCTTCCCTGGCTGGTGGCAGGGATCAAACTCCTGCTGCAGTGGCTGCAGTTTGCTTCATAGTGCGTTGCTTAACCCACTGCGCCACCAGGGAGGCCCTAGAGTGCTGAAATTTTTAAGGATGCATCTATGTTCTTGTTCTTGCCTTTTAATTTTTTTTCAGGAAGTGGGTACTGCAAACACCAGACTCCATAATGGGGGATTGGCTAAGTGTAGGTGGTAGGACAGAGGAGAGTGGAAAGTTGAGGTAACAAGTTTCCCACGTGGCTCCTTGGGGCATAGAAATCATGCCTGTTGGGGCTTTAGTATTAGGAAGAAATTCAGAATCTTGGTGTGTGTGTTGGCTATTTCTTGCTGTTTTTGGTAAAGTCCTACAAGAAACAGATGGCAAAAGGCAGTCCTAAAGCTGAGAAAAGATAGAGCAAGAGCAAGGTTGAAGTACCATGTGTCTCCCAAGTCCTGTCCTGACAATCTGGGTCTTCGCATTCAAGATTATTTGGAGGACTGCGTCAGATAGAGGCTGGAAATCAGAAACTGGGCCTATCTAGAAGGCAAGGACTCTCATAATCATGGATTTTTAGCACATGTAACTCACTGGAAGCAGACAGGATCCCTGCTTACAGAACTATTGCCAAAGACGCACCATGATTACTGATGACAACCTGTGAGTGCCCAGACCATAGTCCTCTTGGCTCTTGAACTTAACCAAATATGTTCTTTAAGATGTCATTCTCCCTAATGCCCACCTCCGATGTTCCCATAAGGATGAAGGACAGGGAGGTGCTCCAAGTGCAGATTTTCCGATTAGCTCACAAAGGTGCCCACAACATTTTCAGCAGCTGGAGTCCAGAAGACGATGTATGAGTTGAGACCCATGCACCAGTGTTTTCTCAGGTGTATGCACATGGGTTTGCCTTTTGTCCTTTCCTGAGTGGGGGTTCAGTGTCTGGGAGGTGGGGGATATACATTGGGTCATATATTGCACCATGGTCACAGCGTCCTGGGTAGTAAGTGGAGTTCAGATACCATTACCTCCCTCTTCCAACGGATACTGGGATGTGGCATCTGTCCCACCAGAGAAGGATTTGATTGACAAGCACTTATATCCCCCAGAAATCTTAGGCTTGAATCTAGATGCTGCAACTGAATGAGATTTGAGTTGTCTCTTTCTTGATATGGGTGTGAGCATTTGCCACACTGAATGTATGAGCAGGCAAAGGGGTAAATTGTAGTAGGTATTATCTCTTGCCATGAGAGACAAATCAATTGCTAGAAAACATTCATTCCCATCTTCTTCTAGAATACCTTCCTGTACCACAGGGGCTGCAAAGTTAAAAATTAATTTTTCAGGATTCCCTTGCAGTTAACATTCCAGATGAAAATTAGGTTTCACCAATTTGATGCACTTAATGAACATTTGGAAGATAATAGTATGGAGCAGTCCATCTTCCAGATGCCCAGGGCTCTTTCTCTGGTAGCAAGCAAGACTGTGCAGATGCCATGTTCCAGAATATACTAAGTGTGGGGTTAGGGGAGGGAAGGGGTGTTGGAAGATATTTGCAAAGTCAGTGACACCTAGACCATGCCCTCTCTCTCTAGGCAGTCACGGCTCCAGCAGTAGCTTCCAGTACAAGATTCCTGATTCCTGTGACTCTGTTCTTAAACTCAATAGTTTCCCCGTGGTCTCCTGATGCTCTGCCTTCCTCTTTGTACTGGAGTCAGTAGCAACCTCACTATGGGGTTCTAGAAATCATTCTCAGAGTCTCAGTCCCTGGCCTATTCCTACAACTCTCTAGCGATTTCATAAACATTTAATTCCCTGTCAAATATCTACAGTGGATTTTGTTCCCTAAATCCTAACTGATAAAGTTGCCTGCACATCAGACTTTTCTCCTTCTATAGAGTCCCGATTTTGTTCTGTCATTCTCCTTTCCTCCGTATAACTTAGTGATCTAAACCAATCTTGGTGATCCCATTCTTCTGTTATAATTGATTTGAGAGACAATACTGACAGCATTCTGGACAATGGCCATGTCATCAGGTGACAGAATGATCCTGCTCTCTCACTGGGTGTTGTTGTGAAGATGGGGGAGCATTGTGGTGGCCATATTGAGCTTGAGAGAGGAGTTAGGCTGAGAAGGACACATATACAACTGCCGAATGAAAAGATGGACAGACAAGTCCTTGATGGCATATTTAAACTGTTGAATTGAATACCTGGGAACTGCCCTACCTCTGGACTTCCTGTTATGTTGAGATAATAAGTCTCTTCATCACTGAAGTTCTTCTCAGTTGTGACTTTTACTACTATGTATGTATGTAGTGGTATCACTGAACCATACCACTATCTTACATGGAAAGGATCCTAACTGAGCATCCACAAATAGTTGTATATTTTATTACACAGAGATAGTCATAAACAGTGTTACTTTATATATTTTTTAATTTACTTAAATTAAAATCATGCAGTTTTATGGGGTATAGTTCTTTTTTCCTAGATCTATCCATGTTGATACTTTTAAATATAGGTAATTCTTTTAATCCCTTTTAGTATTTTGTTTAATAAACATAGCTCAGTTTATTTATTCCTTTCCCTACTAATGGATATTTGGATCGTTTCCAATCTTTTGCTATTACAATGCTGGAATGAACATTCTCGTAACATCTCCTTGAACACAAGTGTAAGTGTACTTAACTAAAGATGGCTCCACCTGAGCACAGGATATGCACATGTCCCATTTTGCTAAATATTGCCACCTTGATTTCCAAAGTGGTTATGCCAATTTGCATTTCCACCAGCATTGTGTGAGAGTTCCTATTTCCCCATATCCTTTTCAACAATCAGAATTTATTGTCTGCTAATCTTATGTGTGAAATGATCTCTCATTGTGATTTTAATTAGCATTCAATTATACGGAGGCTGAACCTTTTAAAATGTGTTTTTAGACTACTCAGGTTTTTACTTACATGAATCACACTTTTTTCTGTTTGGTTGTTTGTAGTGCCTTATTCTGAATAGTAATCTTTTGATAGCTATAGATGATGTAAATCTCTCCTACTACTTTACTGCTTGCCTACCAATTTTCTTCATGGTGTCTTTTGTTCCACAAAGCTTTCCATTTTAATGTCACATGTTTTGCAGTCTTTTCCTTCCTGATTTCTGTGTGTGTGTGTGTGTCTTAAAAAAAATCATTCCTTACCTTGTGATATAAATGTGTTTTTCTCTATTTTTTCAAATAGTTTTAAAGTTGTGGGTTTTTTTAATTAATAAACTTATTTATTAGAGCAGTTTTAGGTTAACAGCAAAATTGAATGCAAAGTACAGTTTTCTATTTATCCACATGCATGCACTGTCAACACTCCCTACGAAAGTGGTATGTTTGTTACAGATGATGAACTGCATGGATACATCATTATCAGGCCAAGTCCATAGTTCATATTAGGTTTCTTTGGTGTTCATTCTGTGGGTTGTGACAAATGTATAATAGAATGTATCATACATATTTTCACTGCCCTAATAATCCCCTGGGCTCTGCCTATTCATTCCTCTCTTTTACTGTCTCCATAGTTTTCTGTTTTCCAGAAAGTCAAAAAGGTGGAATCACATAATAGGTAGGTAACCTTTTCAGACTGGCTTCCTTCATTTAATAATATGCTTTTAGGTTTCCTCCATGTTTTTTCAGGTTTTGATGGTTCATTTCTTTATCATGTTGAATATTATTCCATTATCTGGATTTACGTTATTTATCCACTCATCATTGACTGGAAAACATCTTGGTTGCAACTGGTTTGTCAGTTACATATTTTTTAAGGTTTGGCAATTATGACTAAAACTGCCATAAACATCTGTGAAAGGTTGTTGTATGGACATGTTTCCAGTTCCTTTGGGTAAATGTTAAGAGACATGACTACTATATCATGTGGTAAGAGTATGTTAGTTTTATTAAAAAACTGTCTTCTCAGGGCTGTGTCATTTTTCATTTCCACCAGCAAAGAATGAAAGTCTCTGTTATTGCCTTAGCTAGAACTTCCAGTACCATGTTGAAAAGAAGCGATGAGAGGGAACATTATTGACCTTTTGCATCTACTGATACAATCATGTGTTTTTTCTATTTTAGCCTTTAGGTGTAATGGATCACATTAATGTTTATTTATTTATTTATTTATCTATCTATCTATCTATCTATCTATCTATCTATCTATCTATCTATTTATTTATTTATTTATACAAGCACTGGGGTACAGGCCAGAGGTGTGGGGTGTGAGAGGATTCACCACAGAGAGCGGGGAGCAGAACAGGCAGATCAACTGAAGTACACTGGTGAGGGGAGCAGCGGGCACAGCAGGAGAGGTCTGCTGCGCCATGTGGGTCCCCTGCCTGGCCGGCAGCAGGGATCGAACTCGAGCTGCAGTGGCTCTGGTTTGCTTCATAGTGTGTCACTCAACCCACTGCGCCACCAGGGAGGCCCTACATTAATTTTTGAGTGCTGAACCTACCTTGTATACTTGGGATAAATCCTACTTGGTTGTGGTACATAATTCTTTTTATACATGATAGGGTTTGATTTGCTAATATTGTGTTTAGGATTTTCACAGCCATGTTCATGAGAGATATTGATCAGTAGTTTTATTTCTTTTAATGTCTTTGTCTGATTTTGGCATTATGGGAATCCTGGCTTCATAGAATGAGCTGGGAAACTCCCTGTAGTTCTACCTTCTGGAAGAGATTATAAAATATTGGCGTACTTTTTTCTCTTAAATGTTTGGTATAGTTAATCAGTGAACCCATCCAGGCTGGTAATATTTGCTTTGGAATGTTATTAATAATTGATTCTATCTCTTTAATAGATATAGGTCTACTTATATGAAATTTCCCTTTTCATGGAAGAGTTGGTAGGTTATGTCCTCCAAAGATTGATCTGTTTCTTCTAGGTTATCAATTTCATGGGTTCAGAATTTTTTGTCATAATCCTTTAGTTACTTTTTAATGTTCATGGAATGTGTGGTGATATCCCCTCTTCCATTTCAAGTCTTAGTAATTTGTGTCTTCTTTCTTTTTTTCTTTAGTTAGCCTGGTTAGAGACTTATTGATTTGATTGATCTTCTCAAATCACCAGCTTTTGGCTTTGTTGATTTTTCCCTATTGATTTTCTGTTTTCAATTTCATTGATTTTGGCTCTAATTATTATTACTTATTTTATTCTTCTTACTTTGGGTTTAACTTGCTTTTCCTTGAGATTTCCTCCTTGAGCCTGTGTTACTTAGAAGTATCTTGTTTAATATCCAAGTATTTTCCAGTTATTATTCTGTTATTGTCTTCTAGTTTAATTTTATTGTGGTCTGAGAGCAGGTTATTCTATGATTTTTATTTTTTAAAGTTGAATGTGGAGTTTAAGTTTGTGTATAATGTAGTATGTAGTTTTCACATGTTTAGCCAATTGATACAACATCAATTATTGACTAGTCCATTCTTTCCCCCTTGTGTTTTAGTGCTACCTCCATAATATATCAAGATCCTACACTTGTTTGAGCATGTTCCTGCACTTTCTATTTTACTTTATTGTTCTTTCCATTTTCTCCTGTACCAATGCCACACTGTCTTAATTACTATATTTTTATAATAATAGTTCTAGGTTAATATGCTGGCAATCAATTTTCTGAAAGCCATTTCCCCCATTTTTAACAGCTTTATTGAGTTATAATTTACATACCATAAAATTCACCCATTGCAAGCACACAATTCAATGATTTTAGAAAATTTATATAGTTGTACAATCACCTCAATTCAGTTTAAGAACATTTCCATCACCCCATAAAGTCCCTTCATGCCCTTTTATAATTAATTCCCAGTCCTACCAACCCACCCACCACCCCAGCCCTAGGAAACCACTGATCTACTCTTTGTCTGTATAAATTGGTCTTTTCTAGACATATAAATAGAATCACACAATATGTAGTCTTTTGCATTTGTGAAAGCCAGTTTTTAAGCCAGTCCACCTGATGTCCAATTTGCAGAATTTATTTACTAATTTTTCAACATTTTAAGAAATAGCCTTGACTATATTGAAATACAATTTCTTCTTGAATCTCTTTTCACAAATAGATTTCATAGATAGAATGTATATACTCAAATTGTATTTTCTTAGCAGCATTTGAAAGAATGTTTAATTTTCCTAGTTAAAAAGAATATGTAATATACATAGAGAACCCCAAAAGCTCTACAGAAAATCTAATCAAGCTAATCGGCCGGTTTAGCAAAGCAGCAGGATACAAAATCAACACACAAAAATCAGTAGCCTTCCTGTATACAAACAACCAAGCTGAAGAAGAAGAAATTTAAAAAGCCGTCCCTTTTATAATTGAAACCAAAAAAATTAAATACTTGGGAATAAATCTAACAAAAGAGGTGAAGGACCTTTACAAAGAAAATTACAAAACATTACTAAAAGAAATAGAAGAAGATACAAAGAAATGGAAAAAACATCCCTTGCTCATGGATTGGAAGAATTAACATCATCAAAATGGCTATCCTACCAAAAGCAATCTACAGATTCAATGCTATTCCCATAAAAATTTCAATGTCATTCTTCCAAGAAATAGAAAAAATATTGATGAAATTCATATGGAGACACAAAAAACCTCGAATAACCAAGTCTCTCCTAACTGGAAAAAAAGGGAAGTGGAGGGATCACACTTCCAGACTTCAAACTTTACTACAAAAAGTCACAATAATAAAAACTTCATGGTACTGGAACAAAAACAGACACATAGATCAAGGGAATAGAATAGAAAGCCCAGAAATAAACCCACAAGCTTATGAACAATAATCTTTGACAAAGGAGCAAAGAATATGCAATGGAATAAAGACAGCTTGTTCAATAAGTGGTGCTGGGCAAGCTGGACTGCTACATACAAAAGAATGAAACTAGAATACTGCCTTTCACTATGCACAAAAATCAACTCAAAATGTTTTAAGGACTTAGACATAAGACCTGAAACCATAAAATATATTGAAGAAAAAGTAGGCAAAGCCCTACATGACATACACATCAATAACATCTTTAGAGATA
>JAGFMF010012281.1:12847579-12879847 GCA_019455555.1 Galemys pyrenaicus
TGCCTGTTCTGCTCCCTGCTCTGTTTCTGGTGAATCCTCTCACCGCCCTGGACTCTGGCCTGTACCCCAGCTCTTGTATGCATAAATAAATAAATCTTTTTTTTAATAAATAAATAAATCTTTAAAAAAAATTAAAAAAAAGGGAAATCCTTGCACGCTGTTGATGGGAATGTAAATTGATGTAGCCATATGGAAAACAGTATAAAAATTCCTCAAAAAATTAAGACTAGACATACCATATGAGTATTTACCCAAAGAATAAAAAGCACCAATTTAAAGTCATGTATTCACCACCATATTCATTGCAACATTATTCATAATAGTCAAGAGTTGGAAACAACTTACAGGCCATCAACAGATGAATGGGTAAAGAAGATGTGGTATATATCCAAAATGGAATACTACTTAGCTATCAAAAAGATGAAATCTTGTCATTTCTAACAACATGGATGGACCTTAAAGGTATTATGCTCAATAAAATAAATCACAGAGAGAAAGATTAACACTATGATTTCACTCAGATGTGGTACATACAGAGGCGAACAAACTAAATAGGGAGGAATGAAATAAATTTAAAAAAGCAAAATTTTAGGGCATAAGAACAAAGTCACTATTTTACCAGATGGGAAGGGGAAAGGAAAATGGGTTATTAGGGTAAAAGGGGTCAACCATATAGTTATGGATGAAAACTAGAATTCTGGGAGCAAACATGATGCAGCATATATGTTTGTCATTATATAAAGCTTATCTACCTGAAACCTATTTAATATTATAAAACAATGTTACTTTAATTAAAAAAAAATTAGGGCTTTCCTGGTAGCACAAGTGATTAAGTCTCAGCACTGTGAAGCTATCAGCAGCCACTTCAGCAGGAGTTCAGCCCCTGGCCAGGGAGTTGACCCACATGGTGCAGCAGACCTTTCCTGTCTCCCAGCTCCTCCCCTTAGCAGTATCTCTCAGTCCATTCATCTGCCCTGCTCCCCACTTTGTCTCTGGTGGATCCTCTCACACACACCCCTCCACCTTTGGCCTACACCACAGCTCTTGAGTGCATAAATATATAAATCTTAAAAAAAAAAAAACTAAGTGTAAGATTTTTAAAAGAAAGTAAAAAGTTCCTCTATAGTGACAGGAGTGGGGTTGCTGGACTCCTTCCCCAGAACGACTGGTGGCAAAGCAAGTTTGTCTGTATATATGTCTTGGTCTCTGGAAATTTCAGAGCCTGCTGGCCTCTCCCACTGCTCACCCCCAGTGCCTCCTGCACCTCCTTGCCTCAGATGTCCACACACAGAATCAAGGGTCCAGGCATACTTACTTCTTTCACATCCATGCCACCCAGCTCACACACTGTCCCTCATGCACCTCCCTCCTTCGGCCCAACACTCTTGAAGGGGTGACCTGGTCTCCTAGGTGCCCACTCTTGGTCTTCTGACCCTCTGTTCGAGCTGCCTCCCGGCTATGATAGTGACCTAGAGTTTAGTAGGGACTAGGTAAGCTGGGTAAATTGCTCAAATGGGAGTAGGAAGATCCAAGAGAAAAAGAGAGAAGAGTACGAGATGACCCAGAATCTTCATGCTAAGCAGAACAACCATGGCAGAGGAGGAAACCATTCAGACTCTTCCATCTATTTTTTTTAAGATTTATTTTATTTATTTATGCATACAAGAGCTGGGGTATAGGCCAGAGGTGTGGGGGTGGTGGTGAGAGGATTCACCAGAGACAGAGCGGGGAGCAGAACAGGTGTATCTACTGAAATGCACTGCTGAGGGGAGCAGCGGGCAGGGCAGGAGAGGTCTGCTGCTCCATGTGGGTCCCCTCCCTGGCCAGGGATCGAACTTGTGCTGCAGTGGCTGCAGATAGCTTCACAGTGCTGAGACTTAACTCCTTGTGCCACCAGGGAGACCCAGGATCTTCAACCTGTTAATGGCCAGATGAATGTAGGATGAAGTCATGCATGGCAGTCAGGGAAAGTTGTAAAACTTGTAATTAACAATCATGGTTCTAATAGTGCTAATAAGAATGATGGTGTGTCATGCACCTTTTGAAGTGCTTCACATGCAGTGACTCTTTTAGTCCTCCAGCCACCCTACACCAGAACTAACACGCCGCTGGGAAATGGGAACACAAGGCTGCAAGCAAATTACCTGCAGTCACACAACTAGTCAGCGGCAGAATTAGACTTTAAATTCAAGGACTTGGGCTCCAGAGTCCATGCTCTTAATCATTATGTTGGAGACTCAGTGGTGATGAGACACAATTAACTTCAGCTTGACAGGTTTATGACTTGGGATGCCTTTGCTGCATGTATCAGAGACTCCAGCTCAAAATTACTTACACATACATCACAGACAAACCTTGAGAGTACACACAGCGAGGTCAGTCACAAAAGGACTACCGGTAAGAGCCCACTTCTAAGAGGTCCCCACAAAGCCAGAAAGTAGAATGTGGTTGCCAGGGGTGATGGGAGGGTGATGGGTAACCAGCATTGAACCCGCACGGAGTTGCCGTTTGGGAAGTGACCGTGGCGACGACCCAGCAACTTGGTTGCCCCTAATGCTGCTGGACACACTTAAAAGCAGTGAAAATGGCCATTTGTATGTTATGTGTATATTGTCACAATTTTTTAAAGGGAAAACAAATGCCTTATACAATAAGGGCAAAAAATTGTCACACACCGGCTTCCCTGGTGGCGCAGCGGGTTAAACAACACACTATGAAGCAAACCGCAGCCACTGCAGCACGAGTTCGATCCCTGCTGCCGGCCAGGGAAGGGACCCACATGGCGCGGCAGACC
The DNA here is from genome assembly GCA_019455555.1 of Galemys pyrenaicus. Classification (NCBI taxonomy): domain Eukaryota; kingdom Metazoa; phylum Chordata; class Mammalia; order Eulipotyphla; family Talpidae; genus Galemys; species Galemys pyrenaicus. The sequence goes on from JAGFMF010012281.1 coordinate 12,850,374, forward strand.
TCTCCTGCCTCTCCCGCTGCTCCCCTCAGCAGTGTGTTTCAGTCAGTCTGCCTGTTCTGCTCCCCGCTCTGTTTCTGGTGAATCCTCTCACCACTCTGGACTCTGGCCTGTACCCCAGCGCTTGTATGCATAAATAAATAAATCTTAAAAAAAAAATTGTCACACACTAGAGTCCAAAGGTAGGGCCACTCCATGGTGTGTGATCATGGCTCGGTGACATCCCGGGGACCCACGGCCGTTCCCTGCTCCTGCCCTGCCATCATCTGGCTCTCCTTACAGTCGCAGAATGATTGCTGTCACTGACGTATAACATCCAGACGTGATAAATTCTAGACAGAGACAGAGCATCGTTATATGCTCTCCTTAGGAGAGACGCTCCCAGCACACTTACCTGCGGGGTACTGACCTTTGCACCACAAGCCTGTGCCCGAGGGGATCACAAGGACCATCTGGACCAATCAGGACCTGCCCCTGGAGCTGGGACAGAGCCAGCTTTCCTGGAAGCAAAGAGCCACAAGGAGTAATAGTGTCCACATTTGAACAAAGTACACTCTGTTAGAAGTGGGGGTGACACAGAAGACGCTGAAAAATCACGTGGTATGACTTTGTAAAATACCATGTACTAGGTTGGTTGTTAGCATGTCCGCCAGGATTATGTCATGTTCACTAAAATGCACGTCAAGAGTGCCTGCTAGCGTGAGCTTTTGTCAGTCTTAAAACACACCCACGTCTGCATGTGTATGCTCAGTGCTACCTCTCCTGTAGTCCATTTGATATAATCCCCTCCTTGGAACAGCTATAAAACAGAAAAGTAGCTGGGGTAGCAATTTTGATAATGCCTCTTTTTTCACTGGGGCAAGTTTGGGGCAAGGGGAATAGTGTCCTGAAAGCGTCATGTGCCGACCCCAGCCCGCCCCCCACACATGCACGCAGTGGACCATAGCGGGTGAGAGTCTTGGCTAAGGAGACCAGGTTAAAAACCCAGCTTGGACAAATATGAACCGTTTTAGGCAAGTGACTTAACCTTTTTACTGTAAACTTTTATTGTAAAAGAGAAATAAAAGCAATGCCCAATAGCACCTTCTTCATTCTGCACAGGACATTTATGCCAGCATCATTCATGTTTTGACATGAATTGAACACGGATTTGTATTTGTGGTCAAACACCCTCCCCACCCCATCCTCACCCATACAGACTATAGAAATCTAGGAGGAGGAGGCGGGAACTAGTTTATCTAGTCTTGAGTCCTCACTGTCTGGCCAGCGTGTCCCATAGCACAGGGTCTTCCACACGCGGGCACCCTGGACCAAGATGACAGCCCCCCAGCAGCTTCATGGGGACACTGTGACGCCCAGCCCATGCCAGCATGCCACGAATTTCTCCAGGGAGACACCAGAGTCAGAGCTAGATTTGAGGGTAAAATCCATCAGGTATAACCTTCCTGACTTCCACCAGCCCACGTTCCCTGGGTAGCCCAGTTGGGTCTCTGCCATGGCTGGGTGACCCCATTGTCCTCTCTGTCCACATAGGGCCAAGACTGGGGGTGAACTTATTTAAAACACACACAACACCCAAATTGCTTTTTCCTCTTTCCTTTTCTCTGGCGAACAGAAAGTAGCATTCCAGAGCAATTGTGTGTTCCAGATATCTCCCGAGTCAATTTGTCAGATGAGGCAGGTACTTACGCACATGACTAGGCCTACAGAAAGGTCTGGGGAAGGAGGGGCACGGGGATCCGGTCGTGGTGAGCGGGGTCAGGTTGTTGGATGGGTTCCTGAAAATAGGTTTCATGTCCCCAACTTGTTTTTTCTGAGCCCGTGGACAAGGCTAGACTGAAAGTCTGGTTTACCTCCACTCCTCCCCCCAAAGCCCACTCCATTTTTATATTGCTCTGAGGTTAATAGCCATGTCGTGTGGGGTCATAGAAGACATCTGTGTCTCAGATAATATGCTTACGGTGATTACCACACATAATTGACTGACCTTCCCTCATTCTTCCCCTGCTGCAGGCCGAGGCTGATAGGATGAAGCCAGCCACAAGAGTTTATTTTCCATCACACACCATTGTGCTGCTGAGCAAATATTTTAGCAAGCTTTGAATGAGCCACCTTTTCAAGCTCTAGGTTTTCAGAGTTAAAATAGGACGCCATGACCAACTTAAGAATATTAGATTTTAAATCAGCTTTGGGCAATCCTCCTCAGAGCATTTCTGTGAGTCTCCTGGAAAACCAGGCCTGAGGCATGAATACTGCAGGATCCTCTTCCCTTCAACTTCATCCTACAAATCGCCTTGCGGGGAGTGGGGACTCTTGGTCCTCCTCAGGGTGGTGTCCAGAGGGAGAGAAGAATTCATCCTTGGGTGTCAGGCAACACAGGTCCCAAAGGTAACCGGAGTTCACTCTGCTGAAGTCAGCTCATGCCACCCTGGCCACACCGAGGCTCAGCCACCAGCTCCTGTGTCCACCTGGCCTCACCGAGGCACCAGACCTCCACGAAGAAGAACCTAGACTCTCCGCAAACAGATCCCTTCTTCTGCAAAGACAACTAAGACTCCTGATCCCACTAAGAATGGAAAACTAGGAGACTGAAATGAAAAAATTCCCCAAAGCAAACTTCAAAATGTTGCATTAAGATTTTAAAACTTTTTAATAATGTTTTACCTTAGCTCTATTCCATCTATCTAGCAATTAATCCATCAGCCTTCACATAATACACACCTACAGGAAACACGATTTCACATCTCTAGGCTGACTCCACTGTGAATTACTAATGTGTTAACACTTGAGAATTCCAACTTCCTTTGACTTTGAACGTGCCCCCTCCCTGCCCCACCCCTCCCTAGTAATTTCCTAGGTGTCACAGAGGACCAGGCAAGGAAGGGTTCAGTGGCTCCATGGGGATTTTGCCCTGGCTGTAGAGAAGCAACCAGGGTTAATGCTCAGGAGCAAAACCTCACCAAGATCTAAGCTCTTGATGGTTGCACTCTAAAACTCACACTAGCTCCCCAAACCTCTACAGCACTGCATCTCAGCACGGTTAACAGCCAAGTTTTGTCCATAGTTATCACACGAGTGCTGCTTCGGAGACCTTTTAATGTGTGTGACAGCCTAAAGTGAGTTCTGGTTGACACTTAGAGAAATCCACCTGGACTTGTCAAATCACCACATTCTGCATAAGTCACCCATATCTTCCCCTGGTGGGGGAGGGACCAAGGAGAAAAGCGGGGTGGGGAGGGGAGAGACGGCAACTGCTTAACAGAAAAATTATACATATTCTAAACATATGGGTGATCTTTAGAAAATCTCAGCATCACTTCATAATTATATACTACAAGTTTTAATTAACTAAAGCTCTGCAAATCATAATGCCTTATTAAAATGCAATTAATCCTTTGATTAAAAAACAAAAAGCACAAGTATTTACAACAAAAACACAAGTAGAATAATTACAAATATCATGTACCCATTTCTTTTATTTGGGTGTCACTTATGATGTTGCCTGCTCCCTTCATTAATTCAAACACACACATTATCTCGCATCCACAGCAGCGTGAGTGACAGTGGCCACCAAACACACAGCACTATATCCTATTGATTTCGGCAAATCCTGAACAATGCCATTTGCATGCTTGTTTCTGTAATAATAAAGATATGCCATTCAGAATTAAAGCCCGGCCAGGCTAGTGGCAACTAATTGTGTTGTATGTAATGAGTGCAATTTCAATTTGATATCACCCTCAGCTTTTCTTGCCGCACTCGCTAAGTACTTTCAAGTCTTTGTGGGGAAATAATTGATTTTTTTGTGCTGTGGGCACAAGAAAATTATTATGATCTTTTGAATAATGCCAAAGAAAAGACCATGAATGATTTAAATTGGTATATGAAGAAGGCTTCTCCGTGGACTGCGGCTTGACTGACATTCTGCTAATGCAGTATCTAGATTAGCAGTTTTTAAGGAGGCAGCTAATATGAAACTAGTAAAACAGAAAAGGTTGCTACCAGGAATGGGGGGGGGGGGTGGTGTCGGCGGTGAGGATTGTTGTTCCATTTTGTTTGTTATCCGGGGAGTACCAACAATTTGGGGATTTAAGACACAACANAGGGGGGGGGGGGGTGGTGTCGGCGGTGAGGATTGTTGTTCCATTTTGTTTGTTATCCGGGGAGTACCAACAATTTGGGGATTTAAGACACAACACGATTACATAATTGCCTGGCCCATACCACCGAGGGTATGTTTCTACTGATAAATTACACGTTTGAAATGGGCAGCTAGAGAGGACGGAGGCAGGATTGTCAGCTCGGTAGCAGTTCCGTCGGGTTCAGCTGGATCTGCCTGCGGTGGGCAGATCCGCATGTCTGGAAGATGAAAGTTAGTTAGTGTCTTTCTGACAGTCAACTCCAGGAAGAAATTGGGACTAGGATGGTAAGGGAGCTGCTTTATTTATTCCTTAATCTTCCCAGTAGGAACAACTGCTCAATCCCACTGTGAGCCTGGCTTGGGTCTAACGTCCCTTTTAACCTGGGATGATTACAGGGAAGGAAACCTAAATCTAAGACAAGTTTCCTTTTTGCCTCCCAAACCTCAGATATGCAAACCCACCCAGGGCCAACTGCCCCCTCCCCCCTCTCCAGCCTCCCCATCCTCCAGCTGAAGCGTGGTGCCCAGTGTGACTTTAACAAGGGGGGAATAAGCACCTTAAAAGGATTGATCACCAATTCAAAACACAATTCCACCTTAAAATGCATCCACCTTCCAAATCTCATTCTTCAGAGGAGGGAGTGTTGTTAATTTAGTTGGTCATAACTAAATAGTTTCTAATCTGGAGCAGGAGGCTGCTGGGAATATTGGACAGTTTAAAGGTTAATCACCATCGCCTGGTTACACAAGTGAGGCAGAACTAATTCCTCCAAAGGCAAATGGCTTGCAGTTTTATCAGCAGTGCAGATTAGAAGTGTTAATATACAGAACAGAATGGACGCTTAAGGGCCGGTTTTCCCCTTATCGGCAAACTTTGCAACAGAACTCAGCTCCTGCACAACCTCTGCACTTCTATAATAAGGCCCCTTCTTTTGCCTCTCGAGCAGAACTATCAAACAATCCTGTCCAAACCACTGCCACCAAAATCAGGGTATTACAGACCACGGCTAATTGGAAGATCACTATAATGAAGGAAAAGATAAAATACTTTGGCTGTTGGCCTAAAATGTGGATCAACACAACATTGGAAGCTATCTTGCTATGTCACATTCTGAGAGATTTACATAAACAATAAACTCAATCCAACTGTCCCTCCCTCCCCCCCCACCCAAATACATCTTTGTTTACAGTAAATGCAACCTAAAGCCAGGCTGGAGGAGGCGGGAGAGGTACTTTACATAGGCAATATGATTAGGCCAGCAGTTTTGCAACTGTGCAGGAGAGCAAGGACTGTGTATATTTCCCCTCTCGCAATCAGCAGGGAGAAAATGGTTTTTAATGTTCTCCACGCTTCCCATATCATAGATATTTAAATATTTGGACCACTCAATATGCTAAAACGCTTGTACCAGCAGCACAAATTGACTTCCATATTTCTGCTAGGGCTGCAGGTGCCCTTCCAAGGGAGGAGAAAGTGGGGGATGCAAACAGGGAGGGTTAAAAGGCTGCTAGAGGCAGGTACCCAAGTGACTCTGAGCTTTCCTTTGGAGACTGAGGAAAGGAGCATGGCTGCAGGTGTGAGAGGCTGCTGTTTGAAGAAAGTGAATTTAGAACCAACCAACCTCCTCGAGCAGGAACTGAAATGTGTCCTTAATGGGAAAGCTCTCATAATAAGACCGAATACCCAGACACAGGAGCAAAGGGCTTTCTGGGAGACATGCCCTCATAACAAGTCCAGCTATCCAGGGGATGCATTCTTGAGTTGGGTTTACCTTTTCCCCAGGTAGACCATGAACGAACCCATTGCCTAAGCAGTGTTACCATGAATTTTCACCTCTGGCTGCTGACTCCCCTTGGGCCCCAAAGTACCTATCTTGCCTGATTCCTTTGCTTGAGTGGTAGCTTAAAAAGGGCAATTCCTGTCTGGTAGCAGTAGACTCTTCAACCGTCTTGTATCGTGCCAGCTCCTCCCAGGGGGAGCTGTCTTTTTTCTGAATGACCCACAACGCTTATGTAGTTTGTAATTTATACCAACTGACCAGTGTGTTCAGTATGTACATACTGAATGCTGTAGATGCTGCTGAGGGCACAGACTTCCCACAAGGAACTAGCAACTTTCAGGGGAAGGGCAACACTAACTCCTGAGAGCTAGTACACTATAGGAGCCCAATGCTCACATGATAAAAGGGAAAACATGATGGGGAAGTGTGGCCAAGTGTCAATCACCTAACCAAAGCTATAAGTGCTGCGGTGTCAAGGAGGATGAGGCCTATGTAGTCACAGTAACCAGGCACTTTGAACTAGGTCCTATCATTCATTCGTGTGGATAGTCATTTGTTCACGCAACAAACTTTTATTGTGCTACTACGATGTCTGTAGCAATGTTCTCGACACTGGGCATGAAAAAATGACTAGAGCATAGGCCCTGTCCTCAAGATGCACACTTGTGGAAGGTGAGGAAGAAGGACCAACACATAATCAAACGGCCCAATGCCATCAGGTATTTGGCATTCCCAAATTTAACACATGAGACTTTGGCTCACCTTAGGAGTCAGTGTTAAGGCCCATGTCATGCAGCTGAGTGCTGAATGGTATGAGCAGGAAGAACTGTACCTGGAGGGAGATACTTTGCTGTGTGGGCCTGGCCCACTGGCAGCTTAGTTATAAAGGCAAGCAGATGAACTGGAAAGTGAGGGGAAAGTGAGGCCTAGAGAGGACTTTTTTAAAGATGGGCAAAATCACAGCATGTTTAATTAGAAGAGAAAGAAAAAAAAAAAAAAAGGCCATGCAGAAGAGAGAAGACACAAGAAGGGAGCAGAGGAGCAGAGGCCCCACAGCCCCACATGAGGAGGTGGAATGCAGATGACCCGCTCAGCCTGGCTTGTCCAGGACTTGATCAGTATTTGCACTGAAACTCCCAGGAAAACCATCAGACCCATCTCTGTTGCTGATACTAGTGGAGGGTCAGCCTTCAATACCAGGGATGAAGGGGGATGCAGAGCAGGTAACGCAGATGTGGGTGGGTGGGTTGGTTGATTGGTGACAGGATGATAAGCATCTTTTGATGTATTTTTTCTCCATGCAATGAATATCATCTTAGCTGAGAGTAATGAGTAAGGAGAGGGAGCTGATGGTTGGAGAAGAGAAGAGAGGTGGGAATCTATGTGCAAGGGGAGAGAAGGAATAGCCTAGAGAAATATGTTAAGACTTAGCCAGGGCTGAGTGGCCACTTGAGATCTGTCATGATAAGCTGAGAGTGAGACCAGTTAGTGTGGCCCTTTGTTTTTCTCCCGCATGTTCAATCATCTGGGAGCAGGGACCCTGCAGGAGGGGGATGGTATTTAGCCAGAGCATCTGTTTTGTGTGGGGAAACTGAGGCTTTATAGTTAAGCCAATTTCAGGAATGCACAGAGAGCCCAGGAAGAAGATGAAGCAGAGCACAGGGACCTGCTTTCCGGTTTAATGTCCTCTGCCAGGAACTGACACTTGGGGGTCAAAGGCTCCTTGGCCAAACACGTTGTCATGATTTTCAGAAAAGTTGCCCCTCCCTGTGCATAGAGGGCCCGCTGCATGAGCTGCGTGAGCTGCAGCTTGTGCTGGGCCGCTGGGAGGAGGACGCCCCAACGGGAGCATCTGAGACTTGGGAACGTCCAACTGGCAAGTGTGGGCCAGGTTAGGAGGCTCTTGAGGACATCTCCCCATTGATGGGGACAGTGATCCTCCAAGGGCACCCATGGGAGTATCCAGACATATAATCGTGGCATTTCTTTCTTCACACTGAAGCAGAGGTGACGAGAAGGCGCCTGCCCGGTTTCTCTTTCAGATCAGTTTAGCCACAGCTTTTCTTGGCTCCTTTCTCGAATTCTAGCACAGGCTTGATCATTTCTTGTACCTCTTACTGGGTGGGGGAAAAGGCTCAGAAACATCAGGGGCCTCAGAAGAGAGACGATGGAAAAAGAATTCTACGCTTTTCCCTGGGGGAGCAAGGGAGCCGCAGCTGATAGGTGGATGGCGAGTGCTCCAGCCAGCATCACCGGGCACCATGGGAACCACAGGAAAGAGCAGGTCACCGCCCACCATGCAGCAGCAAGGAGAGCTAGAAGGTCTGTCTGCGTCTATCAAGGGGGTGGGGGAGGTGGAGCACTTTAACTGCGCTAAATGAGTTATGGTCAGAAGCCCAAGTAGCAGCTTCCTGTGTCTACACTGCTCTCATGAGCCACTGGTGAAGTCAGACATCAATTTCAGTTACTGTCCATCTGAGTTTTCTAAAGAAGCTACTGAAACTCCTAATAATGGGTAGGCTGAAGTTGTTTCAATATTAAAACTTGGGTTTTAAAATATAGAAACCGAGGCCTCTCTGTGGCGCAAGGGGTTAAACACCACACTATGAAGCAGCCACAGCCACTGCAGCATGAGTTCGATCCCCAGCCAGGGAGGGGACCCACATGGTGCAGCAGACCTCTTCTGTCTCTCCCACTGCTCCCTCAGCAGTGTATTTCAGTCAGTCTGCCTGTTCTGTTCCCTACTCTGTTTCTGGTGAATCCTTTCACACATACACCCCCACATCTCTGGCCTGTATCCCAATTTTTGTATGCATAATCTTTTTTAAAAAATAAAATAAAATATAGAAACCATATATTAAATCATCACAAGCAGAGTACCTTTCAAAGCCCGTGACTCAAGTTGGAAGGAGGCAACCAGCCTTTCCTTTGGGCGTGATTGGCTGCTACACTCTAATAACAACCCAAAAGTAGTTACTTAAAAAGTTATGTGTCTGATGGACAGTAGCTTTTAAAAATCTAGTGATCAGGGGTAAACCAATAAAAAGGAGAGGCAAAAAGCTAGGAAAGCAATGACCTGAGCACATGGCTTGCTGTCTAAACTATTTAAGCCACTATTGCAACTGGAAGTTTTGGTGTCCTGCTAATGAAGCAAATATTCATCAGCACTTGCATTATAAGCTAGTGTAACTGCACAGAGACATCTTGTTTCTAGCTGGAACACTCCCCTGGCTCCTCACCAGCTCAGCTTAACATCTGAGACCTAGAACTTGACGGCTCGTGTTGTGAGAGCCTGGGATGCACCCCCATGGAAAGTTAATAGTGACCTGTGCTCACCTGCATACAATGCAGACTCCCAGGTCCTGCCTACTAGTCACTCCTCTGGTCTCCGAGGGATGCCTTCCTGCAAGCTCAGCTTCAGAGCAGACAGAGGTTGGTCATCGCAGGGAAACTTGCAAATGTCAGAGAAAGTCCCCACTTGGAACTTGCCAAGAGCAGAAACTTGAAACTGGGCTTCCTCCCTGATTCTACGATTCCTTCATCAAATATGTATTGAATGACCATTAGGAGCTGAGTACTGTGCTAAGCTCTGTAGCCACAAAAATTAATAAGTAACAGTACTCTCTTCCCCCAAGGGGCTTTCATTGTTTAGGGGAGGAGGATCTGCGCACAGTGATGGCCCCAGTGTCGCAAGGGTTCTCGCGCTAATACAGCCAGGCCTTGGGAGGGAGAACCTGGCTCTATCTGGGTCTTCAGCAAAAGCTTCCCTGAGGAGGGAGTGCTGGAGATGAGCCTGAAGGTGAGTAGGTGTCAGGGTGTCTGGGGGTTCAGCAGGTTGTAGAATGCCAGAAGGGGAGCCAGAAATGATATTGTGGAGCAGAAATAAGAAGTTGCAAGGCTCAGAAGCATGAGAAGTCTACAGGGGGCCTAGATGCTCCCCTGGCTGGTCTAGCGCTTCTGAGCACGAGAAGGCAGCAGTGTACCTTTGGGAAGAAACGCGTTCCATGAGGTTTGCCTGGGCATGAGTTATAGTGTTGGTGTCACGTGAGATCATGTTAAGGAACCACCAATATACATTAAGTAAGGTTTCTTTAAACAGAATCCATATACGACAAGCTTCTGTATGGACCAACTGATGAAAATGTTATCACTAGAATCTCATGAACTTGACCCCACCCTTTCCCTGGACACATGGCCCAGAAATTGCCAATTCAGCGTTCAAGGTGACCATACAGAGTGCATATGCTACTGCAAATAACGAGAATCAGTCACAAATAGGCTAAGGGATTTGTGGTGCTTTGGAGTTGGAGCCCTCAAAGCTTGCAGGCGATAGCTTGGCAATTACCACTTCCTTTAAAAAAGACTCAAATTTGATGGGGCTTTTGGGAACACAAAGGTGTCCTTTATGTTTCTGGAAGGATTTTTTTCTGCCTTCAAGGGTATGGCCCAAGATCTTGGCCTCTTTTGAGCTCCCATTAGGTTGTGGGGTCCACTTGGGTAGAACTAGAAACCCTGCCTTGCGTTGACTGGTGGGCTCTTTCCTTCCTCCCCTTTCTTGTCTCAGCCCGTGGCGCCCATTCCCTGCCAATGCTCTACCAGATGCCAACTGCCGCTCTCTGCCCAAGTCCCCGCGCGTGAGCTGCCCCGACTGTTTGGTGCCTGCGCTGGCGATGTCCTCAGTGCCTGTTCCACTCAGTGGAGCACATCCAGACAGGTTCCAGCAGCTCTCCCCAAATACCCCACCCGCCGCCAGGGCTCGGGTCACAGCTTGAATGAGACTTCAATGGCTCTAAGAAACGGAACGTCACATAAACATAGGGGTGTTACTCAAAGGATATGGAAGCGTCTTGTAGAAATAAACACGGGGCTCTTAGGGACTGAAGCTGGTGGTGAGGAAGCTGCAGGGGCCTCAAGACTCCCAGCCTTTCTGTGTTCCTCTTTGCATCTCTCTTCTCTTCCCAGCCTTCCTCCCTCCCTTTCTAATTTTTCTCACCCTTAGCTTCTCTTTCTTGCTCTGTTTTATTTGCTTTGCAGACCACCTTGCTCTGCTTCCTCTGGGCACCCTTTCCCCTCCAGTTTTGCTTTGTATGTAGCTGGAGTTTGCCTGGTAATAATTCCAACTCCCATTCCACTGAGCCTTTATCTCAAATACCTGCTTACTGAAGACTCTCAGCTTGCATATGCAAGGGAAAATCAAACTGGCTGCCATGTTCGCTTCTCATGTTAAGCTTCTCTTAAGTCAGGCTCCCATCTCTGGTCCAAGCAGCTGCAGCTGGAGTGAAGGCAGCACGACAAAAGACAGGTCGTGGCCATCAAAGCCTGCTCCTCGTGAGGCCTAGAGGCAGCGCTTAGTTCCTAGAAAAGGGGGCAGAACCCTAAAATTTGTTATCTATAGTTATTTCATAACTTAGACCATATTCTGAAGCAGGCGGTTCTCTAGTTGCTATTAGGGATCTCTAATCTTCTGTGTTGTTTCATTGTGTAAAGGAGTAGACAAGACATTCATGAAATTTAACTCTGGGGTTTAGGACTATCTCCTGGGAACAACAGTTCAGTCCTCTAGCCCAGGCCCTCAGCTTCTATCTGATCTTCCCCCGCCTCCCATCTTTTATTATTACCTCGGGCTGAGGGACAGAATGACAACCAAGGACACTGTTTCCTTCAGGGAGCCCCTGAGTAGGTTCAGAGTGGGCTCAGGGTGCCTGAGGGAGCAATTTCAGACCTAAGGGTCAATCTCGGGGGGTGGGGGGATGGAAGGACAAGGCTGAGCTCAGGGGTAGGAAGACCTTTGAAAGGTCACTTTGAGTTGAGGCAGTGAATCTCAGAACAGCAGAGACTAGGGAGAGTGAATTTGCTCCCAGTGGGGCTAAATGAGGTGCTATCTCAAAGTCAGCCTTCACCCATTTCATCAGTTACAGCAAACTGGTGAGAAGGGAACCTTCTTTCCTCCCCCCACTGTTTCTGCCTCTGTCAGTAGGGAAGGCAAGCTTCTCTCAGCCCTTAGTCCCTAGGTGGGACCTTCAGGGGGAGCCTTCATGATGTTGCACAGGTTCTTACCCCCAGAAGGGGAGAATGGACATTGTACACGAAAAGTTCATGGAACACTTTGCCTGCTTCACTTCAGCACGGCCGTGAGGTCTGGGCAGCCCAGCTGGACACTCACTGGAGACACCGCCACATTTTCTGTTTTGTCTTGCTCCTTTTTCTCTGCACGTGTCCTTCAAATTAAGCTTTCCTAGGACTGAACTCTTAGGTTCTGGGAATAGACCAGGCTGACATTTGAGGAGAAGGAACAGCAGTTTCCACTTTGACCTGCCTGACACCTGAGCCCTTCTCCAGCTCTGCTTTGTCAGAACCCTGCTCTGCAGTATTTAGTACTGGTCCAGAGACATGAAGCCCTATATGTCTTTGAGCTGGTTACTGAGCCTTGGGTTACCGGGCCTTGGGCTGCTGCTCAATCTATTAGAACTTCAGAGAAGGTGTGTTAGACAGGTGTGTTAGACAAATACTATATGCTCTCACAGGTGCAATCTACAAAGAGTCAAACTCATAAAAACAAAAGAGATTGGTACCTGCCAGAGGCTGAAGGTGAGGGAAATGTGTGAAAGTGGTCTAACAAGATGAACTTCCAGTTAGAAGAGAATAACTTCTGGGAATGGAATATACACGATGACAACATTGTGTTGTGTATTTAAAAGTTGCTAGGAGGACAGGTCTTGAAAGTTCTCATGAGAATAAGAATTATAGCTCTGTGAGAATATTAGAATATTAATATTCTAGGAAGACTATCAATTGAATTTATTGTGATAATCATTTTGCAACATACACATAAGTTAAATCATTATGTTGTATATCTTAAACTAATACAATGTTATATGTCAATTTAGCTGAATGGGGGCAGAGAGTCCCAGAGATGGAGAAGACATTTACCCCTAGAAGCTTGAGAATCATCTGCAATCTGCATGTACAATATATGTAGATGGTAACTCTGAATGTTTCACCGGTGATCTTATCCTATATGAAACTTAAATGATCACAAGCAAAGAGACAGGATGCCTTAGAGATTTCTATTTTGGTTATTTCTTGATAGAATAATGAAAAAGAGACAAGGTTAAAAGTATTTTGTTCTGTATTTAAAAACTTTTCAAAATCCTTGTCAGATCCATTGGAGATATTCTTAATGTAACATCAGACAAATTTAGCTTGTGCAGTTCATTCTCTCCTACCTGCCTGCCCTCCTCACGTCCCTCCTACCCATTACCTGGGCATCACCAAGACCTGGAGGGCTTACCCCCTGAAGGCAGAGAGCCAGGAGATTCCAGGGCCCTTATCCCTGTGGTCTTTTCCCTCTTGCTAGGGAAAGAGCATGGGGGCCCTGAGCCTCTGAGTGTACCCTAACTGGGCTACCTGAACTGTGTTCTGAGACTGTCACCCAGTGACCTTTCAGGAAAATGGAGTCCACTCTGCTTTGCTGCACTGGAGGATGAGAAATAGCCCAGCTAGAACTTGACCAGTAGTAGATGCATCTCAGACTGAACCATAGCCATATACCCAGAGTTCCCCACCTTGATTTTTTAAAAATTTGCACAAGTATATACAGAGTATATAAAATTTAAAAAGTACAAACAAGCAAGAAGAAAACAATCACCTAAAACCTCACATAACAGATGGCCACTGTCAACATTTTTATATATTTCTACCCTTTTAGACAGTTTTCATGTCATATGTGATGTCTATTCAGCAGAAAAAGGAATCATATTACACAATGCTTTTCTTTAACATGCCATTTGAAATGGCATCTATTGTGAATGTATGTCCATCTTGACAGACAGATAGATAAGTGGACAGATAAAGTGGATAGATAGATATGCGCAGCATCATTTTGAATGATTGCATACTACTTCAAGGCAAGGCTGGACTTCATTTATTAACCAAACCCTTCAATGGATGACTAGGGTTTTTCCAGTCTCTTGCTGCTTTTATAAAGAACAGTGCAATAGGCATCCTTGAATATTCACCTTGGAACACTATTTGGTTATTTCCTCTGAAAACATTCTAGAGATACAATTGCTAAGATAAAGCATACGTACTTTTTAAAGTCTTTTGTTGAATATTGCCAAATTAACTCCCCACCAGAGGTTATCAATTTACTCTTCTACAGCAGTGTATGAGAAGGCCCATTTCTCTACCATCTCTGCTTCTAGAGAACACTGGTTGAAGAATCACACCTGTGTGGGAGGAGGTGGGTGTGACCAGGGGAACTGACTCCACCCCTGGCAAAATAAAGCTCTCCCCTGGGCCAGTCTCCTTTGTAAAAAAATCTGAAAGGCACAAACCAAGCCAATCTTTCAGCCACATGGCCCAGGATGTGGGCCTCCCCAGATGAGGTCTCACCAGACTCTGCTTCCAGAGTTTGGGCTCTTAACAATGACGGGGCTCAAGCCACTGCTCCTAACTCATGCCCAGGCTGTTCTGGTCTCCCTCCTCCAGCCAAAGTCCCACTGCTCTTTGGGATAAGCCAGGATGGAGCTGGCTGTAGTAGGAAGCATTTGAAAGAGAATTACTAACACAAATCCTAGCAACTCCCTAAATAGCTGCGCTTTCACACACCCTCATGGCTTCCTCCCTGGGTCCCAGCTGGTTTTCTAGAGTAGATTTATTGGAAGTTTGGAGCTTCCTTGTCAGTAACTTTACAGAAAAAAACCTGTTAAATCACCCAGTGAGCCACAGAGCTAATCAGAGACCACAGAACCTGGAGAAAGCTGAATGAAGTAGAAAAGCAAATGGCCCCCACTGTTCCGTTGATCTGTTTCTCCCTTTATGCTGCTGTCTTATCTGGCTCCACAAAAAAAAACCACAACGGTCTCCCCAGCTCGTGAGGACAGCTTTTCCACCAATCTGCATATTGCAGTCCCCACAGACTTGGGTCTCCACAGGAAGGGCGGCTAGTTTCTGGGGCATGGATCTTCAATCAACTTCACTCAGGGTTCTGAGGCTCTCCTTCCACTTTCATTTGGCTCCTAATTCATTAATCCCCCACCTGCCCACACTGGCCCGATTGGATTGCTCCTACACACATCACTTTGTTCCTCCATGTTCCACTGGTGACTCATCTGATACGAGGTGCCTCTGTGCCCTGTACCAGAGACGTGTCAGGGTCTACGGGCCATCTCTCTACCTGGGGGTTTGCCTGGCCACAGGGACAAGGGGGTGAAGGGACAGTTTGAGGCATGACAACAAAGGGGATGTTTTAAGTACCACCCGGATAGGGAAATAGCTCCTGTTTGGTTCCTTTTTTCATTACAGACAAGTTTCCAAGCTTCTCCTGGCTGTGCCTTTGTGTCTGTGCTCTTCTGCAGTAGCAGATCCTCCGAGGCGGTGTGGGAACGGACACTTCCCTTAGGCCGTGATGACCATGAGATGTCAGAGCGCCGGACTGGCATTTCGCACAAGTCAAAGAAGATTTTCTAAACTCCAGAGGTAGGAAGAACTTGCAGGTCACTTTTGTCCCAATGCCTCTTTTCTCTTTCTTTTCATGTCTCTTTTGGGGCCTTTTTCTCTCTTGCTCCCACTTTCCCTTTTCCTCTTCCTTCCTTCCTCTTTCCCTCTCTCCCCTCCCCCCTTCTTTCCTTCCTGTCTTCTTTTCTTTTTTAAATGTTCACAGCCATCCAGGGGAGTGATGGAACAGTGAAAAGAACACTGGTGTTGAATGTGCCTTCACTGGGTCCTAGAAGGTGAGCAAGCTTCAAGCAGACCCCCGAGGGCATGAGACATCCAAAACCCAGGGGTGAGGGGCCCAACCTCATACTGGGGTCCCCTGTCCTAAGAGATTTTAATGGCAGGGTGGAATCTGGGAGCTGCTTAGGTGGACCCTATAAGGCTCTGCTGATCTACAACCATCCAGAGTTCTTAGCCAGGAGTACAAATGGCCAGCCAGGCCCACGCAGGAGTCCCGGATACGTGAGTCCCATCTTTGACCTTCACCTTCTTGTTCACTTTCTGAAGCGTTCTCTCCTAACCCCTCATCAGTCAAGCCAGTCTCCCTTTTTGCTCTGGAGTTCACCACCACTCAACTCTGCCCTGGAGCCATCAGTCAGGCTAGGAGATGCTAGGAGCACTTAATCCATCTCCTCCATGAAGACTTCTTGGATTACTTCAGGCTGCACAGTACTTCAGAGGCAGTTCTAGAGGCTCTTTAACCATGTTTCATGTGTCACCATGGAAGGGACTCAGGCCTCTCCTTTACCTGTGGGCTGAGAGCCATGTCCTCTGAGCCTGGAGCTACCAGCTCCTTCCCGGCAGGGCTTCTGATGCTTTCTTCTTCGTGTCTCATACATTTAGCACAGTGGCTGCCCGGTGCATGGTCGAGTTTCTAAGTCATGAAGCCTCTAACACAGACCACGGTGGGAGAGTTGAGACAGAAGAAGCTACCAAGTTACCAGAAACTTTTGGCATTGTAGAAAGGGTTATTGCAACAGTGTCCATAAGAACAATAGTACAGTTGGGGGGACCCCTAACATCCTTTCAGGGACTCTGAGGTCACAATTATTTTCAAAAAGATTTTTTTTTTTGCCTTTTTTACTTTCATATTCTTAGGAGCACACATTGGCTCTTTCCAGAAGCTACATAAATTTGTGATATTACAACAGATGAAATCCAGAAGCTGATACAAGAATCCAGCTGTCTTCTTTTTTTTTTTTTTAAAGATTTATTTATTTATGCATACAAGCACTGGGGTACAGGCCAGAGGTGTGGAGGGGTGAGAGGATTCACCACAGAGAGCTGGGAGCAGAACAGGCAGATCAACGGAAGTACACTGCTGAGGGGAGCAGTGGGCACAGCAGGAGAGGTCTGCTGTGCCATGTGGGTCCCCGCCCTGGCCGGCAGCAGGGATCGAACTTGTGCTGCAGTGGCTGCGATTTGTTTCATAGTGCGTTGCTTAACCCACTGCGCCACCAGGGAGGCCCAGAATCCAGCTGTCTTCTAATAAGCCTTCCACTAAGGAGATTTGGGGGTGGGGAAAGAAGGCGAAACAACGCCATTCTTTTCATTGATATTCCTCCTCAGAAAATAGTTATTTTTTAAATAAATATGTGCTGTTACATGTTAACACAATGTGTTATTCTAAAAACAAATCAACACGTTTTAAACATTTCTCAGTTTTCATTTCTAATACAGTAAATATTAACAGCTATTTCACACACAATCAGATGTTCTTTCGCGGTCTTTGATCTTTAAGGGTGTACAGGGGTCTAATTCAAAAAGTTTGAGAATCTTTACATTAGAACACCATGTTATTTGCTTGTCTGGCACTCGGCACCCTCCCCACCTCTTCCCTCCCCCACCTCTGCCCACTCAATTTCCATCTCTCTTTTATTCCTGGAACCCGTGACTGTGAATTTTGGGATTATTGTTAGCCCTGGGTAATCCATAAAGTGTGGCTCCCAGTGGCCCCAGTGTGGCATGCTAATGAGGGTGGCCCAGCTGTGTGGGGAAGGGAGCTTAGTGAGGGTCCCTGGGCACTCCTCCCCCACCCCACCATGGCCAGCGGGCCTTTTCTTTTTCCTCTTTGCAGAGGCCCATGAGTCTCTCTTATCACTTCAGAAATTACTTGTCTCATTCCCTACAACATGACCAAGCCAACAACAGCCCTCCTCAGTTCACAGACCCTGTTCCCAAAGCAAGAGCTGAGACAAGACTTCTCAAGGCCTGGCCTTCAGGATTAACTGAATCCTAATTTTCACTCTCCCTTGGAGACGGCAGGGACAGTGAGGAGAGGGAGGAAGAAAGGGATGTCTTTCCCAGAAGGCAGCTTCAGGGTTGAGGGTGCTGGTGCTGTTAATGCTCCACTTCCACTCAGCGACACACACACCAGACTCCTCAAGACCATGCAACCCAGGAAACTCTCCAGGCCCAGACGGAAGCATGGTATGTGTGAACTGGCGTCACCACAAAAAGGTAGAAAAGCTCAGCTCACTGATCACAAGTGAATCAATTAAAGCATTTTGAGGATCAAGTAACCAAGGAATTGAGATTGGCCTGGAGGACAGAGGCAAGAGGAAGAACTTAAGGGGTGAAATGCCACCCCAATCACAAATAACACTGGTAACATTCACCGTTAGCACAGATCCGTTAGCATCTTCCCACAACCACCCAGTGAAGTCAATATTATCAATATTATCTCCCCTTTATGGGCACAGATGCTGTGCGGAAGTAACGTGACACCTCCTGTGATGGCTCTGGGTGCTGGCTCTAGAACTCTTGCTCTGAGCTATGACTATTTAAGCAGTAAGTATTCTGGAAAGGCCTGAACAGGCAATTGGTTCTTTTTGCTAATTATTGCCCTAAGGAAAGCCACATTAACTGATTATAAAAAGTCAGCTTCACACTTCTTGGGGTTATAGAGGAGTTCATTTCCCAGGCAGTGCAGCCAAGGGACACACCAGGAAGTGTGGGCAGTCTGGGCAAACATTCTTGAATTCTTTTTCGGCAGGGTGGGTGGGGGTGGATATCTGGTTACTGGTGCCTTCAAGGTTTTTCAGCTCCTCTGCTGGGCACACCACCTGGAGTCGCCCTGGTGCCTGTGTTGCTGTGCATTTGTGTGTAACACTTTCTGAGGGAAAACCTGGCAGAGCAGTGCGTCCCCGGGCTCACCTCCAGAGGAGGAGGAGGGATGGCCATCTGCAGAGGTGAGTCCCCAGTCTCCTCAGCTTCCATCAGGGAACAAGCCTGCTCCTAGTTTTATCCTCACGAGGGGAAGACCTGAGTGGCAGTGCCAGGCCTGGGCTGGGCAACCCCCGCCTGACCTGTGGTGTGTGTCACAGCTCAGCCAAGGGCACAGAGCCTTTGAAAATCCATCCCTGAGCCAGGTCTCGTTGGTGGAGAGCCAGAGGCCTGACCTGCAGCAGTGGGGGCTCAAAGAACTGGTCTGTGAGCTGGGCCTGGCTGTGATAGTGTGTGGGGTCTAGAAAGAAAACAAAGGGTCAGATAAAGTGGAGCGAATAACAAACTCTAGAACTCTGAGTGTAGAGCTGAGTCCATCCGAGCTGGAAGGAGAGGGGGCAGAACCAGGTGGGGCAGCAGCACAGCGGCTGTGGTGGGAGAGGGGTGTTCTGGCGGTGGGTGTGGTGTAGGGACAACACCTGGAGGAAGAGATCCTATGCCTCTAAATCACCAACAAGGTTGAAAGCCGAAGTTATTTCCATTACCAAAAAAATGAAGAAAACATTAAAAATAAAAAATATCAACCATCTTGTTGCTTGATGGTGAGAGGGTCACGAGGGAGGCTATTCATTCATTATGTTCCTGTCGCGCGGCAGGAGGGCCAAGGGCGACCCCACCTGCATCACCCCCGTAGACAAGTCTAGGTAAGAGTCACACAAAGGCGGAATCCCCTCGCCCTCCGCTGGTCCTCCCCTCCCTTACACCCCCATCCTTCTCCTCTCTCCTACCCACAATCCGTCACTCCTCCCTCTTCTCCCCCATCCTTCTCCTCTCTCCTACCCACAATCCCCTGTGGCAAAACTCCCAGTACAGACACTCTTGGAGCCACCATTGCTTCTGGGGTTCTTAGTACAGTCCTGCGCTCCTCCAGAGTCATTGTGTTTCCACCCGGGATACTCACGACACCGTGAACTATCTAAGTGACCTGACTCTTTTCTTTATATTGGCCTTTAGGAGCTTAGAACAAAAACAAGCGGCTCCCTGGTGCCAGTTAAAAAAACTTAAAAACTCTGAAAATGCAGTGTGATACTATCTCTGATAGTGCCCTGCCAAACCACAATGGACAGCCCGTTGCTTCCTGAGAAAGCGCCACACAGAAGGTTGAAACATCCCTGGGAAACCCCTGGATATACTTCCCACCCCGCCCTGGCAGTAACCACTGTCTGAAACTTGGTTTTGGTCGTCCTTTTTCAAATATTGATAAATATTTATATGTGCTTGAAGAGTTTCGTGGGAGGACTTTTTGGTGTGAATTTGATAAATGGCTCACACAGTACTCATTATTCTTCAAGGTGATTTTTATTTAACAGTCTGGTCGGGCTGTCCGTTCTCACTCTTTATGTGTAGTCTCTGTTTTAGTCCGTGGTTCCCTATAGTCACTATATGTCCTTCCTGGAACAAGGCAGCATTCCAAAAAGGAAGGAATTAATAAAATAATGATCGACTGGTTTAGTAGTGATGATTGTAACTAAGAGCTGTTCATCTGCTCACCGGTTCATCCTCATGGAAACCTAACACAAAGGGAAATGAAGCTGTGTCGAAAGTGGGAGAGACTTGAGCTAAATGTTAGGAAGCTTCTGCTATCCTGCACTAGACTTTTTTTTTTTTAAAGATTTATTTATTTATGCATAGAAAAGCTGGGGTAAAGGGCAGAGTTTAGGGGGGGTGAGAGGACTCACCAGAGACAGAGTGGGGAACAGAACAGGCAGATCAACTGAAATACACTGCTGAAGGCAGCAGCTGGTGAGGCAGGAGAGGTCTGCTGTGCCATGTGGGTCCCCTCCCTGGCCGGCCGCAGGGATCGAACGCAGTGGTTGCAGTTTGCTGCATAGTGCATTGCTTAACCTACTGCACCACCAGGGCCAGCCCAGAAATGGGTAACTTTAAATGCTTAACTTAGTAACTATATTCTTTGTTCTATCTGTATTATTCCCTAATTGTATTAAAGTTCCTTTCCATTAAAGGCCTTATATGTTTACCTTAATGCGGTGGGTGGCAGAACCTATTTAAAGAGAGGAGATTTGGGGGTTCTGGGGTGCCCCTCTCCTTGCCCTGTAACAGCAGCACATGTTTCACTGACCAAAGCAAGTCATATAGCCAGGTCTGCTAGCACAGGGACAGAGAAGGAGATGTGCTCTGGAAGGGGAAGCAAGTATTTTGAACAATGACCCCCGGGGAGTTTTAGGACCCCTCTTAACCTTATCACACAGATTTCTGCTGCTGTTTTCTCCATCCCAGTCACCCTGACAGGAGGCATTATTGTGAATTTTATTTTAGATCATGATGCTTGAGAATTTGTCCTTAAATCAATGTGAACCTCACCCTCCCCTCAGGATACCCACTTAGCTGATTAAAAAGGAAGGGTTCCTTTAGGAACCCCTCTCCTCCCATCCTTCCAGCAACCCCAAGTCTGAAAAATGAATATAACGTTTCTGCTTTTGAGTTACTGCAGCATCTTGGTTTGAGATGAGGCTTTACATTCCCAGTTTCCCTACTCTTAT
Source organism: Galemys pyrenaicus (assembly GCA_019455555.1). Taxonomy (NCBI): domain Eukaryota; kingdom Metazoa; phylum Chordata; class Mammalia; order Eulipotyphla; family Talpidae; genus Galemys; species Galemys pyrenaicus. Next base: position 12,871,517 of record JAGFMF010012281.1, read on the forward strand.
AATTTTGTAGATTCTAAGAGAGATTTCTGGCCCATTGATTAATAGGTCTCTCTCCCTACCTCTTACCCTCCCTCCCTCCTATCTCCCTCCTTTCCTCCAGACACATAAACACACACACACACACCATCACCATCACCACTGACCTTAATCTTTTCTTAATTGCTTTAATAGCTTCCTCCCTAATGTCACTGCAAAGCTTTTGCATCTTCACTTCAATCCCCAACTGAGGACTTTGCAGGCGAATGAAAGGTGAGATATGTCTTTACCTCTTTTTCTCGTTTTTCTCTTTTGCTTTATTTCTTCTTTGGATGTTTTCATATTTCTTAACTGTCTAAGACAACCGGGCACTCAGAGAAAGAAATATATGATAAGCGAGGCCAAAACCATCCCCTCCAGCCCACCCCCACAGCAAATTCTGTCCTGGCTCCAGCGGCATGTGGCCTGGACCCCACCCTCTCCCTCTCCCCACTGCCCTCCCTCTGCTGCTCCAAGCTAGCTGCTCCTCCCTGATGCTGAGTGTGTCTGAGATCTTCCCCAAACCAGGCTGCAGTGGAGGGCCAGTTTCACCTGACCTAGTTTGGGGTCCTCTCCTTTCTTGGGAACAGAATTCCAAAAGTTTCTTCTACCATGCTTCATTCATTCATTCACTGATTTATTCAAAAACACTTATTAAATGCCTAATTTGTGCCTGGCACTTTTAGGTGTCATGGGAAAGTATAAATGAGAGAGACACTGAGCACTAACCTCAACAGGTCAGCAGATCACACACAGATCAAAGAGGTGAAAGGGTCTCTTACAAAGCGCAGCCCAGGGGCCTGTGAGAGCACTGGATGACAAATACTGGAGTTGTGGTGGGCTGGGAGATTTGGGCAGACTTTCTGGAATAGGTGGGCTTCCATCTGGAACTTAAAGGATGGAGAAGACAGACAAAGCACAAAAGGGAAGACTATTCTTGAGGCAAGAGTAATTTCTTAGTTGGGGAGAGTGAGGACACAGGCATCCTCACTACTTTGTGCTCTGAGCCCCACTGTCCTGCTTGGGAGGTCGGGTGTGGGGAAGAAGCTTCACTGTGTAACCACACAGTGGGTCTGCTTGAACCTACAGGAGACCCCTTCCTCATAGTTCCCATTGTTGTGAGAGTGGAAGGATGATAAAACTAATTAGAGGGTGTCGTTGATAGGGAAAGAAGGAGTGGGGGTGGAGAGAATATTCTTATTCAACAAGAAGATAAAAATTTCCAGAACCTTCTTGGGTGACTCCACGAAGTCTAAAGGATTGACATGGAGTCCATACCCTTCTCATGATACTAAGCCACTGTCTTATCACCAGGCCTTAGGAGTACACTTGAGTATGTTATCATATTCCATTTGCCAGAGGTCCTGAATTGCTTCCTGATGGACCCCACTGCCCATTAAGCCTTGATGAGTATATGGACAAATTGGAAGGGTTAGGAAGTTTGTGTTTGGAATGTCCCACTTTCCCTATCTTTCCATCGTCCCCCTTGTCCCAGCATCTCCTCTGTAAACCAGGTTCCCTGAAGCTCTGGTCCTCTCAAAGCATTTGATAAACTAGCCCAGGCTGCAGTGACAGGGACTCAGTGTGGGACCTCTCACCTCCTTCTCAATGTAGGAGAACTTGCAACAGACATGAAGAGCATGTGCTAAAGCAAAGACACAGAACTAAATAACTGATGTCAGGCCTCATGCCAGGGGCAGGATGGATATTTGGGAACAGGTGGTCCTTTTGATATCCCCCCAAATCACATATGTACCTCGTCCACCAGTCCTGCCTGGATGAGTGGATAACTGAACACAAACAGAGTATCACCCTTAGCACGAAATTACTGCCTGACTTGGCTCTCTAGGACTCTTCCTGATCAGGCTGCCTCCTCCGCCCTGGGGAACAACCCTTCAGGGACTGAAAGGCTTCTTTGTGCAGGCACCGCCAGCCAGCACTGAAATACCTAAGAGAGCCTCTTCCCTCTTATTCTCACTCTGTCTGTCCTCTCCTTGAATGCTTTCCACCCTCTGAGAGCGGACGATTCTGAGCAACGCTCAGAGGCCAGCCCACAGAGAAGAGGCTGAACTCTCAGAAGCTTGAAACCAGACTCTTCACACACATACCTGTCCTTGGCTCATTGTTGCTCCCTCCTAGAAGGAGTATCAGGCCTCCCACCCCGCCCTCCCACTTCTAAACAACCTCCGAGTGCTGTTTCCATGACAACCAGAGGCACTGCTGTAGTTTCACACCTGTAACACAACCCCTCACCCTACCCCCCATCATTTTATCCCTACACCCAGGATCTTGTCAAGACCCTCTTCTGGTCGCATCAAGTACATGCCTGCTATACTGAACAGACCCCCTTTTGTCAGCTTGGCCGAATTTTATTCCCACATCGACTCAAAAACATCAGTAGAGAGCCTTTCCAAGGGACATGAATTTTTAAAACACTTATGGTAAGTTAAAAATGTGACAAATGGGGGCCTCCCTGGGGTTAAAGTCTCAGCACTATGAAGCCATCCGCAGCCACTGCAGCACCTCGATCCCCAGCCAGCCAGGGAGGGTACCCACGTGGTGCAGCAGACCTTTCCTGCCTCACCTGCTGCTCCCCTCAGCAGTGTGTTTCAGTCCATCTGCCTGGTCTGCCCCCTGCTCTGGTGAATCCTCTCACCCCCTGCACCGCTGGCCTGTACCTCAGTTCTTGTATGCATAAATAAATATCTTTTTTAAAAAAGTGACAAACAGTGTGGGCAATTACAGAAATGTTGGTAGAGCTGAAGCTGTGATAGGAGCTTTAGGGATGTGAGGGGAGAACTTGGCCCAAAGGCCTGTCATGGAGATGTGATTATTCTTCAAGTAGGAGTTAATGGGGAGGCAGATCTCCAAATATTTCATACATGGATTACAGTCAATTATCGGATTATACAAGAGGCCAGGACAACAGCTCCCCTCTGGCCATCTCCACATTGTCAACACACAGACAACCAGGAATAAGGGGACCCAGGAGAGAGGCCTGGGCTGAGAGCGTTGAGAATGGACACATCAGAGATGAGGGGCCCATCCACGCTCTCATTTTGCTCCCAGTAGCTTCGGGAAGGTCCCATCCCCACCTCTTCAGGAGGCTTCGCAACCACACTTGACCTGCTCATAGCCACATACCCCTCCCATCCCAAAGCTAATCCAGCTCTTTCTGCCTCATATATCACCTGCAAACCCACCCACCCTACCAACTTGGAATGAATGGCTTTCCACAAAGGGAAGTGAATAGAGAAGCAGGAGTTATAAAGCCATGCCATTTGACTTCTTTAGACCTACATGAAATAATCATATTTTGTTAATTGGATCATCAGAAGTACTAGAAGGGAATTCCAAATTTAGGAAGGGGATGGTTGACCTCTTTTGGATTCAGGCTTCTGGATGGTTGCAATCTAGTTCCTTCATTGGGGCTTCCTGAGGATCCAGAAGGATTCAGAAGTCTCTAGATCTGTGCCCACAGGGGACCCTCTCCTACTGGGACAAGAGATTCTGGACTTAATAGCCCCTGTGACTTCCATCTCCTTCTATAACCTTCTTCCTCAGGCTCCTCTCTTGGCCCCTTCCCTATTAACTAGGTGGCTAGGGGGCAACTCACATGTCAAGCCTTCTATATAATCCCATAAGTGGCTATAATCAGACGATGAAATCTCCACGGACCTCCTCTCGGGTATCTTCTGATAGCAAAATTATTTTTTAGGCATGGATTCTAAAATACAACCTAGGGCTACTTTACTCCATATAACTCCCCCCTTCGGAGGAGGGAAGAGATGGGGCATCAGGTGATGAGACCCCTGTGAGCTGTTCTGTTTCAGCCTGAGAGCTAATGTTTGGGACATTTGAGGATTTTGTGACAAGTCTTAAAGGGCAGGCTGATTTCTCCTGGATGCCTGGCTACAGGCAACCAGTACCCACCAGGTCCCTTCCAGTGAATGAGAGTCAAAGTAAAGCTAGGACTTTAGGTTATGAGGCAGAGTCTACTTCCCATTCCAGAGGGGAACCAGAGTTTTCAAAGAATGACTCAACCTGCATGGCGCCACTGTAAATTCCAGCCTCGCCCACCCCAGACATCTCTGGAAGTGCATCCTCTGCCCTGTCATATTGGACCTATTCCAACTTGACTTTGGAACATATCTGTCTGCCGTAAGTATGCAAGTTGCTAGACTCTCTCTCAGTTCCTGCAGCTGGTGGTGGAGATTGCCCTCTACACTCTGAATGTGGGGAAAATTGAGTCCCCAGAAGGGCTCAACCTTTTCAATCCCTTCTCCCAAGAGCTTCCTAAATTCAAAATAGTCTAAGTTTAGATACTAAGTAGCTCAGATCCCTGGGCTGTGTGACTGACCGCTCTGCCCTCCTCCCACCTCATCACTGTCTAAGTGAAACCTTAAATGTTTGAAAGTGCCTTTGAGCCCTTGGCTACACTCCTGGTCACTCTGTTCATAATGCCCTGAATGCCTGCCACCACCTCCAGCCTAACCCTCCCCTCCGCCCCCAAAACTTGTGCTTTTCAGTCTAGCTGCTTATAAGTCTGAAAAGCTAATGTGGTAAGTTTTTTTTTTTTAATCCCAAAATAGACAAATAAGTAATTGCATCCTGGCAAAATTAAATTAGGTGAGTTAGAAAAGCAACAGGCAGGGGATTACAGCTCAGTGTTCAGGAGGACCAACCACACGAGGAAACACCAAAGCAAAGATTCTCAATTTTTTTTTTGGACCTTTCTGGAAGGCCCTTCCTGCCCTCCAGTTTGATTTCAATCTCCGGTCCCCCAGTTTCCCTGGCCCAGCAGATGCTGTCCTGGTCAAAGACAAGTAACTCTATTCTCCACTGAGATCCCCTGCCCCTCCTTCATTCCAGGAAGTCTGAAGCTCATCGGTGAAGAAAATTGATCCTGGGGCTTTCAGGGGAAGTCTGAAGGAACCCAGGAAGATTAGAGAACATCCTCTGCCAGGGCCGCGATTAAGAAGCAGGCTTATGGGGAAACTGAGTCAGATTCCTAATTAAGTCTCAGGTAGGAAGTAATGGATTATAGAACAATCAAACCCAGAAGGAACTTCAGAAGTGCAACTGGAATAAATTCCCCACATCAAGATGGTTGGCCTGCTAGTGAGCAAGACGCCTAAGTGTCAGCCTTCATGGAATGTTCCAGTGGCCACAGGTGCATACATCCCCAGAGTCAGTGGCTTGGGTGCCAGGATTAACAAGAGACAGAGTGGACACTGGAAATATTTTGACAAGAGATCAGAGGTATCTGAAAGGAGGCAGAACCTGCAATTTCAACTGGGAATTTAATTGTTGCAGGTATGGGAATATTTTCTATTTAGGGAAAAAATGCCCCTCATTTGCATTTTGAAGATTAAAAGATAGAAATTTAGCTCTGTAAAACTAGTTTCCTAGTCTCTCCACAGCATTTCTGAGGATTTTCTCATTTGGAAATGAGGAATACTTAGTGACTCAGGTTGCCGGTTTAGCAAACATAAATACAGGACACTCGGTTAAATTTGAATTTCAGATCATTAAGACTACTTTCTAGTTTATGATGCTAAGCAAAGGTATTCAATATTTATTGAATTCAAATTGAACTGGGTGTGCTGGATTCAACCTGATAATACACATGGGCAAGTGAAGAGGAGTAACTTCCTGAGCCACATTCATTGCAAAATTTCTTCAGCAGATAGCTATGAACCGAGCGCCCACACTGTGTCTGGCACCGTGTTCGGTACTAATGTCTGCCCTCAGGGAACTGACAGTCTAACTCGGAGACAGAAAAGCAACGTGTGCATCAAAGTAGGATGTGGAACGGGTCTTGAGCAGCAAAGCCCAAGGCCAGGGAAGTCAGAGCTGATCAGCAGGTATCACCAACAGTACAGAGGCTAGCTCCTGTACCTGCCTCTAAACAGAACAAGAAGGCACCATGAGACCCCTCTTGACCTTTTCTCTGTCGTGGCATTTCCCTCTCTTTTAACCTCTCTCTCTGTCAAGGATGTATTTATTAATTTTCCCATCTGAGAGCCATTAATTGAGGTTCTTTCTGATACAAGACACTGTGTATCTTGTACGGGATGGAAGAGTCAAAGATAATCATGATACCACCCCTGTCCTTCAGGCTGGCAGTCTGGAAAGGGAATCAAGACAGTTCATAGTCATGGTGACTTAGGGGGTTATTCTAGCCGCAGGGATAAAGCCATGAGGGGCAGTGGAGAGGCTTCACGAAACGTTGGATACCATCTGGGTACCACAGTCACAGAATTTTATCTTGAGGCCATCATCCTCATCAATGTGTTGCATGAATCTAATCAAGTCATCAAACCTCTGGTCTTTGTTTTCTTAACCTGAATAAAGGTGATGTTAATAACAGCATTTGTTTCATAGAGATGCTCTGAGAAGCTAATGGATCAGCCAGCACTTGCTAAACCATAAATTGTCATAAAAGTGTGGATTATCATTTACTATAATAATGATTATTGTTTGGCAGATCCTTGAAAGTTCAACAGAATTACCATATGCCCAGCAATTGGCTGTATACCCAAAAGAATAGAAAGCAGGGACCCAGACACTTGTAGATCAATGCTGGTGGCAACATTATTCACAACAGCCAGAAGGTGAAAACCTCCCAAATCTTCACCACATCCAAATGGATAAGCAAAATGTGATATATATGTCCAATGGAATATTATTTAGTCTTAAAAAGGAATGATTCTGACATGTTACAACATGGATGAATCTGGAAAACATTATGCTAAGTGAAATAAGCCACACACAAAAGGACAAATGCTGCACAATTCCACTTGTAGGAGGTAGCTAGAGCCATCACATTCACAAAGACAAAAAGTGGAAGACAGGTTCTCGGGGCTGGGGAATGAGCAGCTATTGTTAATAGGTATATGGTTTCCATTTGGGTTGATGAAAGTTTTGGCAATGGACTTGGTGATGACCATTGTCAATGTACTTAATGCCAGTGTCTGATCACTTAAGTGTCTGTCCACTTAAAAATGGCAAAACACTATGCTTCATATTGGTGTGTTATTACCACAAATAAAATTTTTTTAATGATTGTTATCTAGAGAGGGCTTGAAAGGTGAAGTAATTCCTCCAGTAGGGCTTGGCTGGGTATGATGGGAAAGAACCTCTAAGCAGAAAGAGAGAGCACAGGCAGGAGGGGCAAGGTTGCAAGAGCTTCACTGAGCCAGCAGCTCCTGGAGGAGAAGCGCAGGAATGAGGCTGATATGCTTTGACACCACCTGCTAAAAAGCTGTTCTGCTGGCCAGGAAAAACCCAGTTAATGATTCAGAGTGGTGCTGGGGCAGAGGCTTGGTTGGGAAGCGTGTGGCACATATTCACATGGCTCCTTCACCACAGGAAGCACCGTGACTGAGAATACAAATCATGCAGAAGGAACTTTCTGTAGATCTAGAGCTGAACAGTCGGAGGAGCAGCTGACCAATGGCTGGGGAGAAGGAGCCCAAAACTGACCAATGGATGGGGAGGAGGAACCAGAAGCTGACCAATAGCAGAGGAGGAGAAGCCAGAACTGTACGGTCATATATGAGGAGGAAGTGGTTAGGATCAAGGTGACTGAAGATAGAAGGGGGGTGGGCATATGAAGGCGCTATCCCTCCATCCCTGGAGGGGTCAGAAGGAAGAGTGGTTGGGTAAATAACCCAGACAGAAAAGATGAATCTAATCTAAGATGGCAGCAACACCAAGTAGCTTGTAGTTATTCCAAGTCCTTTCAAAGGATGCAGAGTGCAGACCCTAGGATCTGCTCTTGCACCTTCACGGTCTGCTCTTCAACCCAATCGTCCTTTGGGGAAGAAAGCAGAAAAAATATCAGTCCTAAGGTCAAAGTTTCAGGTTCCTCTTGTACCCCCTTTCCCAGCAGAATTCTGGTTTTCTTCCAACTCAGGGTCATTTTCAACAAAATTATAAATTCAGTGAAGATACACTTCCTTCTTTCCATGTTGTACTCTGAAGCCTTTCTCCCTCATTCTCGGAAAAGGGCTTGGTATCAGGCATTTCTTTCTTTTTTTTTTGTTCAAAATCTTGTCATTTTAATTGACTTGATATTGACTGTACTTTTATAGCATTTTGTGTTTCTCAGACTATCTTACAGTATTTTCTTTTTTTTTATTATTATTAGTTATATTGACATCATTTGTAGTCCCCAGGGAGTACCCACCACCATTTCACCCGTGCACCATCACCTCAGTCCCTTGTGCACCCTCTGGCATCTTCCCTGTTTTTGCCCTCCCCCCTTCCCCCCCCCCCCATGGTCCCTTTGGTTTATCCCGGCTTTTTGGT
>JAGFMF010012281.1:12890291-12915291 GCA_019455555.1 Galemys pyrenaicus
CTGAGTATAATTCCTTCTAGCTCCATCCATGTTTCTATAAATGGCCCTAGTTTCTCATTTTTGATTGCTGAATAATATTCCATTGTGTATATGTACCACTTCTTCTTTATCCAGTCATCTACTTTTGGGCATTTGGGTTGTTTCCAGCTCTTACCAATTACAAATAGTGCTGCAATAAACATAGTGGTACAGGTGCTCTTTTGGATCAGTGTTTTTGTGTCCTTTGGATAGATTCCTAGGCGTGGGATTACCAGATCATATGCTAGTTCCATTTCTAGTAGACTGAGGAACCTCCATACGGCCTTCCATAATGGTTGGATTAACTTGCATTCCCATCAGCAGTGTACTAGGGTTCCTTTTTCTCCACATCCTCGCCAGCATTTGTTGTTGTTATTGTTGTTGTTTTATGCGTGCCATGGCCATTCTAACCGGTGCAAGGTAGTACCTCATTGTGGTCTTGATTTGTATTTCCCTGATTATGAGGGATGTTGAGCATTTTCTCATGTGCCTATTGGCCATGTGTATGTCCTCTTTGGAGAAGTGTCTTTAGGGTTCTATTCTAAATGAAGACACGTATGTCCTTAGTCACAGAAGATCTTTTTGCCACCTGGAGAATTCCACTCCAAGTTCAGGATCAAGCCTATCAGGACCGAACACACTTTTATCAGCACAAAATACTTTGCAAAATTCAGAGATTTCTTTCTATGAGTATTTCTAGCTGTGGAATTAGGATCTTTCCATTTTATTGCTGATGCCATTCTTCATGTGAGACGCTGAGTAAGTCACCTACTAATGCTGAGGGAAGGCCCTTCAGACCTTCTGTGCACATCACCTATCCTCCTGCCTCTTAGTGTCAGCCAGGGCCAAAAGGAACTGGATGTGTTCACGCATTTTGATAATTGTGAAGAGATATTCAAATGCAGGGTTTTATGACCAATTTCCTAGTTTTATGAGGTTCTAATTAAGACTGAAAGAAGAGAATTATTAGAAGGAGACTCTTCTTATTCAAGACATGAGCCCTTATTCCTAATTTCTAAACCTGAAGACCCCAGCTATATTAACAATGAAGCTTAAGGGCCTCCCTGGTGGCACAGGGGTTAAAGTCTCAGTGCTAGCAAGCTGCAGCCACTGTGGCCACTGCACCATGAGTTCCATCACCAGCCAGGGCGCTAACCCACATGGCACAGTAGACCTCTCTGTCTCATTTGCTGCTCCCCTCAGCAGTGTATTTCAGTTGATCTGCCGGTTATGCTCCCACCTCTGTCTCTGGTGAATCCGCTTACTCCCATATCTCTGGCCTACATCCCAGTTCTTGTATGCATAAATTAAAAAATCTTTTAAAAAGAAAAAACAATGGTGCCGAAGAGCTCTAATGCAATGTTTCCCTGCTGCACTGACACCATCAAAGTCCTATTTTAGGATGCAGTGCAATTATTGTCCAGTTTGAGGGACAGAGAGGAGGTTGTTTTTTTTTAAAGATTCATTTATTTATGCATACAAGAGTTGGGGTGCAGGCCAGAGGTTGGGGAGTGAGAGGGTACAGCACAGACAGAGTGGGGAGCAGAACAGGCGGATCCACTGAAACACACTGCTGAGAGGAGCAGTGGGCGATACAGGAGAGGTCTGCTGTGCCATGTGGGTCCCCTCCCTGGCCAGGGATCGTACCTGTGCTGCAGTGGCTGTGGATAGCTTCACTGTACACTTCATAAATACATACTCTTAACCCCTTGTGCCACCAGGGAGGCCCAGAGGGAAGGTATTGATTAAAGAAGACATTCATTACTGACATTTCATGATAGTTAATGTCATTTTATGCCAGACAGTGCTCTAAGTACCCAATGTGTACTAGTTAATCCTGACCATGACTGATGAGGAAACTGAGGCACAAGGTAAGTTGTAAAATAGCAGAATTATCATGTGAACCCAGCAACTCAGCACTGTTTAATCACTATTACATCACTTCTCATGAAAAAGTGTCTGAATTAGGCCTACCTCTCCAACCCACATTTTTAAGAGGAGGAAAGTCAAGTTCAGAAAGGTTAAATGATTTGCTCACCATCACACATCTGTCTCATGGCAAAGCTGAAAGTCAAGCTTGGGTCTCCTTATGCCTAATGGTGGTTCTATTTATAACATAATTGCTACTTACTTCATCCACTCTTGAACTCTCTCTGGAGGGACTGCCTGGCATAAATATTGGTTCTACTATCCCCAGACAAACTCTGTAACCTCTCTAAGCCTAACATAACAGAGCCCACTTCATTGTTAGGCATATTAAATAACAGACAAGAGTATTTAGCACCTGGCACATCGTAGATGCTCACTAAACCTACCTCAAATTTAAAATATAGGATCCAGAAAGAGGAATATGAACAACAGAGAGACTTCACTTGGATGTGGATGACTGTACTCAATTAGTTGGCACAAACTTAGTTGAAGGAAGAGATGAGCATGGCGCAGTCAAGGAACAGAGCCTACCAGTTGCAGAGGACTCTAAGCACAGCCCCTCAGATGCTACAGGATCTTCTGGAATCTGGAGAAGTCAGGAGGAAATCATTGGCCAACCTGAGGGGTAGATGGGAGGTATTGACTGAGGAAGACAGGACAGGAAGGAGGCAATCAGAAGGGCTGAGGAAAGCAGCAGGTTGAAAAAGGCCAGAATAAGAAAAATAACTGCCTCACCATTCATTCCATAATGAATGGGTGCTCTTCACAGTGGCGGGTCCTAGAGACTTCACAATGGTTGTTTCAGACCCATGGGAAAAGAAAGGATAGGATGAACTGAAACTCTGAATACTGAGGAACAGCTGCAAAGTGTCTAGTTGACTAGAACCTGTTCGCAGAAGAGAGACATCTGGAGAGATGTGTTTGTGGGGTCCAGGAAGGGCAACCTAGCTGAGGGAGGAGAGAGCCCAGCATCCCAGGGAAGGAAGAGTGGCATGGGGTGGGGGGAGGTTTGAGGGAGAGCTGGGACCATTGCAATGATGAGGGGCCTTGGCTGCCCTTGAATCATGGAGGACATTACCACATGGAAGACAGTGGCAGGGTTAGGGGATGCTCAGGTCCTCCAGAAAAAACTCTGGAGAAGGAGTTATGGTCCCAAGCATGGTTTCCCCACTGTGATAACTCTATCCCCAGGGAGACAGACAAGCATTGCAGTGGTCTGAATCACCAGGGCCCTGTCCTGCAATTGGTCTTCAACGATAGACCAGAAAGCTCTTGGGTAAAGCTGGCAGAGTGGGGATATTTTCCATTTGTGGTTCTACCTTATTTGTTTAGGGAGTTTCCAGTTAAAGGGTCTTGAGATTCTGGAAGACACATTGGTTTTGGAAAATCATCTGGTTTTGGAAAAATTTCTGAGGAACTTAAAGTAGGAAAAAAATGTCTGGCCTCTCCATCGCTGCCACCCAGTGAAGCTGTGACAAGTAGCAGATGCTCAACAGCTATATATTGCATAGATGAGGTAGGTCCTAGAAGAACTAGTGAGCAATCAGAAAGATAAAATGGGCTTCCCTGGTGGCGCAATGAGTTAAGCGATGCACTATGAAGTAGACCACAGCCACTGCAGCACGAGTTTGATCCCCACTCCCAGCCGGGGGAGGGGACCCACATGGCACAGCAGACCTCTCCTGCCTCGTCCGCTGCTCCCCTCAGCAGTGTATTTCTGTTGATCTGCCCATTCTGTTCCCCACTCTGTCTCTGGTGAATCCTCTCACCCCCCACACCTCTGGCCCGTATCCCAGTGCTTATATGCATATTTTTTTTTAAAAAAGGTAAAATATTTTTGCAAGCTACAAGTATTAAGGTGGCATTCCCTCTGCCACCTAGACTTATGGGAAAGGAGAAAAGATACCTTTTCCAAGGACTCTGTGAACATTTGGTCTTCTCTGCTTCCCTATCAGTAAGATTTCCCAGTTGCCCAAATTGGGGTAGTATGGAATGACAAGAGTTATTTGATATGTTAACAAGGCATGTTAAATAAGTTTAAGGTATAATCTCATTCTCTAGAGAGATCAAGAAATATTAAGAGCTTTATTATTGAAAATTGCAAGCATATGCTGAAACAGAAGAGTAGAACAATGTCCCGTTCAATCATCTTACTTTCTACCACAATCAACTCATGGCCAGTATCATTTCACCCTCCCCCTATCCCTCTGGCTCATACTGGATTATACTAAACAAATCCCACATATCAAATCACTTCAGTTGTAAATATTTCAAAATGTATTTCTAAAAGATAAAGACTATTAAAAACCCAACCATAATTCCATTATCACCTAAAAATAAGTGAGTCGTTTCTTAGTATCAGCAAATACTAAGCCAATGTTCAAATTTCACTTGTCTTATAAATGAACTTTTACAGCCACTTTAGCAGATTAGGAACCAAACAAGATGAGCATGTTGCATATACAAGAGATAGGACTTTGTCCAAGGCCTGGCCCTTGTCCTCTCAGCCTCTCAGGTTAGGGTTTGCCTAGAGGCCATCAGACCAGTTGTTTCAGTTTTTTTTCTTTTAAATATTTTATTACTTATGCATACAAGAACTGATGGGGTGTAGGCCAGAGGTGGTAGTGGTGGTGGTGAGAAGATTCACCAGAGACAGAGTAAAGAGCAGAACAGGCAGATCTACTGCAATACACTGCTGAGGGGAACAATGGGTGAGACAGGAGAGGTCTGCTGAGCCATGTGGTCACCTCCCTGGCCAGGGATTGAACTCGTGCTGTAGTAGCTGTCGACAGCTTGATAGTGCTGAGACTTTAACCTGCGCCACCAGGGAGACCCCTGTTCTAATGATCTTTTGATCATTGATCTATCACTTTGAAAGGGTTCTTGGACATTGGCAAAGGTAAGTAGCCCTTGTAAGATTTAGGGACCCATGAAAAAAGTGTTGGGGTACTATGATAAGGTGCAGTTTAAAACAGACTTTTTTTTTTAAACTATTGGCAGTAACCCTGGTTTACATTCCTGTGACTCAGAAGAATAGGTTCACAGCTCCTCAGAAGGGCCTGACCACACCCACCCATCGCAGAGCAACCATATCCCATGTCCCTTTACGTCCCTTTATCGTGTGTACTGCTGGGCTCCTTCCCCTCATTTTCCCCACTCCTCTCCCCTCTGGTAGCCTCAGTTCTACTGTCTTTTCTAGACTTTGATTTAGTTCTGTCAATTCCTTTATTTCTGTATATTCCACATAGGAGTGAAACCATCCCGTATTTGTCTTTCTCCCTCTGGCTTATTTCACTTATCATAATCCTCTCTAGTTCTCTTCAAGTTTTCAAAAATGACAGTTCGTCTTTTATTTAATAGCTAATAGTATTCCATCTTCTTAATCTGGTCATCTGTTGTTGGGCACTCAGGTTATTTCCATAACTTGGCTATTGTAAACAGTGCTGCAATGAACATGGGAGAACATAAATCCCTTGGAATTAGTGTTTTTGTATTCTTTGGATAAATGTGAACAAGTAGAATTTCTGGGTCCTATGGTTGATATACTTTCAATATTGATTTCTGGGTCCTATGGTATTGACTGGTCCATGCTGTATTTCCATCAACAGGGTATGAGGATTCCTTTTTCCACACCTTTGCCAACATATATTGCTTCTTTCTATATCTATGCCACTCTCACAGGTTCAGGTAGTATCTTATTGTAAGTTTTTGACTTGCATTTCTCAGATAAGTGATGTTGAGCATTTTTCCATGTATCTAAAGGAGATTTGTATGTCTTTTCCAGAAAATGTTTATTCAAGGTCCTCTGCCCATTATTTTGATTGGTTCATCACTCTCTTTTGAGCTGTAGGTGTTCTCATAGAGCTTGAATAGTAACCCCTTGCTGGACGTATGATATGAAAATAATTTTTTCCTATTTAGTAGGTATCTTTTCTTTTTTTAAAGATTTATTTATGTATACAACAGCTGGGTACAGGCCAGAGTTATGGGAGGTGAAAGGATTCACCACAGACAGAGTAGGGAATAGAACAGGCAGATCAACTGAAGCACACTGCTGAGGGGAGCAGCGGGTGAGGCAGAAGAGGTCTGCTGTGCCATGTGGGTCCCCTCCCTGGTCAGCAGCAGGGATCGAACTCATGCTTGCAGTGGCTGTGGCTTGCTTCATAGTGCGTTGCTTAACCCACTGCACCACCAGGGAGGCCCTCAGTAGGGTATCTTTTTTGTAGCTTTTTAGTTTGATGTAGTCCCATTCATTTATTATTGCTTTCATTGTCCTTGCCTCTGGAGAGTTCACAAAGACATTCCTAAAGCCAGTGGTGTGCAGAGTATTGCTTGAATAAATTCTACGAATTTAATGGATTCTGGTCTTATATCCAAGTCTTTGATTCATTTTGAGTTGATTTTTGGGTATGATAAGAGAATTTGACCTAGTTTCATTTTTTCTGCAGGTGGATGTCCAGTTTTCCCATCACCATTTGGAAGAAACTTTCCTTACTCCATTGTATACTCTTGACTCCTTTGTCATAGATTAACTCTCCATATAAAATTTTTGTTTCTGGGCTTTCAACTCTGTTCCATTGGTCTCTCTGTGTCTTTATTCTAATACCTTACTGTAAAATCAAGACTTTAAAGGCAGGCACCAGAATTCCTGCCTTCCCTTTTCCAAATCCCACTCCTCCTCCTTTTAGTGCTGCTCCATTGCCAACCTCACCCCTATGTTTAGGTTTTTCCTTCAGCAGGGCCCTTGCAGCATTTATTTCCACCACCATGCACCCCCCCCCCTTTTTTCTCTCAGTTATTTAGCTTCTAATAACAGAAGCTAACCTCCCTTAGTGGGTTCACTGTTTTGTATACAACATATATCTTGCCTTTTAAACTAAATTCCAAGTTCTTAGAGATGTACATGCCATACCATCTGGCATGTACTTGGTCCACATACCCAAGAGGTGTCTGTCAGGTCTAGATATATCTATCTACAACATTTATAATGTGAGTATCTCAAACGAGTAATCTTTAAATACTTGCTTAAAATTTGCTCAGTGGGGTAGGGTCGTGTTGACTTGCTATTAATAAAATGACATGCCTCTTCCTATATACTAATCCTAAGGGATTTGTATCATGCACTGAACATAAAATATTTTTATTCTTATCAAAATAATGCACACATAACGTTACAGATCAAACAGTATATACATGCATATGATAAAAATGCTACAACTTGTCCCATCATCAGTTCACTGGTTAGAGTCAACTTCTTTATAATTTGTTTGATTTTCAGTTCTTTGGATGGAGCTAGGTTGCCAGATTGAGAGAGTAAAAAAAGAATACAGTATGCCCCATTGAGTTTGAATTTCATATAAACAATGAGTAAACATGTCCCAAATAGTGAATAATATTTTACCTGGCATCCCTAGGTGGGTTTCCCATATGTAACACAGACTCACATACATTATACCTGTAATGCATTTCTATTTATATTTCTTCATTTATCTATCAACTTGTATCCTTGGAATTACAAATGTAAAAGGATATAAATGTTCCGTAGCTATAGTCTAGTCCATTTGCCTTTGTAATTTTTTTAAGATTTATTTTTATTTATTTATACATATGAGAACTGGGGATAGGCCAGAGATGCGGGGCTGAGAGGATATACTAGAGCAGAGTGGGAAGCAGAACAGGTGGATCTACTAAATATACTGCTGAGGGGAGCAGCAGGATTGAACTCAGGCCAGTGGCTGGTGATAGCTTGATAGTGCTGGGACTTTAACCCCGGCACCACCAGGGAGGACCTGCCTTTGTAACTTAAACAAAATGTTTAAGCCTGTATTTATTGATTCACCAAGCTTCAACAGCTCTTCCTGGCTGCTTTGTAAATTAAGATAGAGTTACCATTCTATCCTTTCTTCTACTTTTCTATGTCCTACATTCTGCCACAATAGTCATATTTTCACATTAACAAGGTTAAATTTTGTATTGTCTCTACTACTGTGGGTTTATATCTTTTTTAATTTCTAAGACTAGTTTAGCAAGAGTTTTGGAAGGCAGAGCAGCCAGTGTGTATCCTGGATTGACCATCTTTCACTACAGAGACATTCAGAAAACTTACTTGATAATTTTAATTGTTATCTTTCAGTAGCTTGGTGCTCCTAAACCAGTGGTTCGCTTGAGGTGTAGGGTCTCCCCAGGAAATGCTAGTCATAGACTTGCAGCATCTGTGGCCCTTATTCTTTTAATAGAATAAACTAGGACCTGGTTTCTTCAAATTTCTTTCTGCACAGGTTTGAGCTCCCTCGGTGATAAAATGGGGGTCCTTCCTTGGATGTATCATCCTCGGGGACTCCATACCAAGAGGTTCCCCTTTGTCCTACTCTCCATTCTGCTCCCATCTCCAGTCTGACTTAGCACTCACAGAGCCTTCAGATCTCAATTCTGGCACCACTTCCTCAGAAAAGCCTTCCCAGTTCCCCAACTTGCTCAGGTTCCTCTATTGTATGGGCTTAGAGAACATTTTCTCTCTTTTAGAGTGCTCATCTCAATCTGTAGTGTTTATAGAGAAAACCCATCTCTGTTTTCTGTTCCAAAGCATCTAAGCACAGTGCTGGTGCATAGTAGGGACATGATAAATAATCTCTTAAGTGATTGATATGAGTGGCCACAAAAGAAACATCCCTTTAGCTTAACTATAACCCACATTGGCTCAGAGTGAACCCCACATGTGCCCCATGTTAGAGATCTGAGATTTGACGAGACACAGGCATGCAGGTCTTCATCAGCATTGCCCATAGGCTCCCAGCCTGTGTCTAAAGCCTCAGCTCTGCCCTCAGTAAGCCCAGCGGTCAGAGAAGCCGATTCTGGTGCAGGCCACAGGACTGGAAGCTCACTGGGCCTTCTGATCTCCAAAGCCTTCTCCAGGAATTTGGTTTGGAACAGAGTCATGACTGCTCTTTGGGCAGAGCCCTGGGAGCCTGAAAGGAGGGGAAACAGCCAATACTCCCAAAGGGCCAGAGGGAGCTTTCTTAGCTGAAGCCATAGACCCCAGGGGGTGGTCCAGAGGCTGCCGAGACAACCAATGGCGACATCTCTGGCTGGGAACAAAAGAGCCCCACACCTCAGCTACATTTTGGCTCGGGCTTCCCAATGGTGAGGCTCTTATTAAATTTGGGATTACCATGTGTAAAGCACAGTCTGAATTTTGTTTGCTCTGCCATGTAACTTGCCTTTCCAAACACTCAGTCAGAGCTGCAGCTAATCTACTGACCGCAGGCTTAAGCGGCAGGTGGCCAGTAGGCCCCACCAAATTCCTCCTGACCTTTTGTTACCTGGCCTGGAAGGGAGAGACCCCTTGTTTTGGAAGTGTTTCTCCTCCCCCCAAACATTTTCTGTATTAGGAGTCTTTTGTCACCATAAATCTGAAGCTGGGGGGATTATGATGGCTAGGCTGTCACCCAGATTGTTTCCTCCAGAGGATAATGGGAAAAGTTTTCAGCCTGGCCTAATGAAACCTTTATTCAGGGGACAATGCCATTTCCATTAAATTAAAGCTCAGGCCTTAACAATGCCTCAGAACAAACTCAATTTGAATATTTAATTTGGGATGGAAGGAGCTGAGTAAACAGCTCTCTCCCTTCTGCCCCATTCTGGAGCCCCCTTACAGAACACCTGAGGAAGATTCTGGAGTTGTTGGTATCAGCTTAGCAGCTGTTGCTGCCAACATCAAAGGTCGGAGACTCTAAATCTCTAATATTCCATGGACAGCAAAATACCGTTAGTCCTAACTTAAAAAAAAAAAAAAAGGCCCAGGAAATAAATGTTGATCAGATAAGTCGATAACTAAAACCTGCCTGTTTTGAGCCTTGCAAGCAATGTGGATCTTTCGGATGAGAGTTCTCCCACCCCAAATGCTCAAGATGGATTGGCAACTGAGCCCAAAGTTCCCCTGAGAAGGTACAATGCCTCCAACCGCACCCAAATTCCTCCTCCTTTGTTTCTTCAAAGAGAATACCTAAGAGAAAATGTCTTGTGTGCTTGATTTGGAAAAAAATGACTGTAGTGACGTCAGATGCATTGTAGAGAATGGAATTTTCTGTATCTTTCTCCTCTACCTGGCAACCAGGCAGCGAGGCGACAGGCACCTGAGAGCTGGGAGTCGTGTGTGGGCTCCTCTGCGCTGAGCATCAGAATTACCCAAGAATAATTTCTCTGTGGATCATTTATATAATTTTCTTGTCCCTTATCACAGCATGTCAGCTAATTCTTGGTCTCCTTTTCCCCTCTTGCTTCCTAGGGGAGACCCGTCATTTGTTCTGTCCTCCCAGGGATGGTAATCAATCCTAAGGAGTCTATGTTCTGGCTCTATTTCCTCATCTCTTTTGTTTCCCTTCATTTCCATAGTCTTTACCTACAGTAGAGATTATCAGAAGCCGCTTAATCACACTGTGAGAGGGTGAATCATCACACTGACACACTTGATTTCTCTGTCAAGAACTTGGCTTCTACCCTGCCTGCGAAGGAGAATGGGGAACACAGGGAAGGAATGTTTCTGACACTGCCGACCTCTTGGTCCTAGAGCCCAATCTCAGCCCAACTGAGTCACCATAAGTGACCCCGTGTGAGCTCAGCTGCTGGGGCCAGACCACATGACGTCATCAGAGAAATTTGAACCAAGTTCTCAATGTCCACTCCAGGCATTAGCAATCAATTTCCAGTGCAAAGGAAGGAGGCATTTAAGGTGATTTCAAAGACTGGTTACGGCCACCACCCCAGCACTGGGAGGCAGAGCCTAAAATCCAGGGAAAGTGCCTTCTCAGGGAAGCTGTGTGCTCAGATGGCACACACAAGACAGGCAGGGGATGAAGCCTACCACACAACTTTTAGTGGGTGACTGTCTGTTTTAATGGGTGACTGTCTGGCACTTGCCCAAGTCACTCACCTCATAGCTGCACAGCCAAAGTTCCCGTGCTCAGATTTAACTTTCCACTATTCATTTCATCAACAACTCCATTGGTCTACCAACCAAGCCCTGGCAATGCCATTCTTCTTTTCTTTGCTCAACCTCTGTCTTTGCTCAACTGACTGATAAAAGTCTCCTTTTATCAGTGACAGGGACAGGGACATCACAGAGTGGCCAGAGCCCATCTGGGTATAATTCCTCAGCAGAAATGTGGAAGGGCAGAGATGGCTGGCAGCCAGCCCCCCTCTCTATGGGCCAGTTAAAGCACTCCTCAGAGCCTCAGTCTCTTATCTCTAACAAGGGGGCTAAGGGAAGCACCAATGTCAGAGAACTGTAGTGAAGACAGAAGGCCCTTTACACCATGCCCAATGTACTGACGCACTCACTGAAGGGAGCTGCTACTTCTGTTGCCCTTTGAGACCTTCTGATCCTCAGTGGGGATTTTTCTATCCTTTAAATAGTCCTATGGTTATAGGAACTGTGCTCTGAAGTCGACTTTTGGACACAGGGATTTGTCGCATTTCTGCTAGCTCCCAAGCACAGCCACACAAGGGCAGAGATGGCTAGGGCTTATTCCTGTCCAGCCTCCTTTCTCTAACTTTCCATCCATTATCCACCACTTGCCAATGCTAGGATGCCTCAGCAAATGAGGCACTGCCCCTGATCTCATGGGCCAGTGCACTGGCTCTCAGGTGTGAGGGCCTGCGAGAAGAGCCAGGTTCATTTCTCAGAATCCTCTGTAAGGCCCTGGATAAGCACACACACTAAAGACAGACCTGGACCCCTGTTTCCATGTCCACATCTGCCAGCACAGGAACATTTTCACTCCAGGTCCCCGAAAGTTCACATCAAGTCACTCCCCTCCCCCACCCAGAGGGTGAAGTCATCCCTGTGGGCCAGACAGGTGTTCCTTCCTCACTTTCCAGTCCTCAGCTGGCTTTCTGTGTTCTCTCCTCACCTGTCACCTTCTGCTGAATAACTACCTCTCACAGAATCCCGACTTCATTTTTTCACCCCCATTCTCATCAAGGCAGCCAGCAAGAACTTACAAACAGAAAAATCAAGACTATATCACTCTTCTTAAGATGCTCCAGTGGCTTCTCAATGAAACAAAATCCAGCTTCCTCAGCCTCAAGTTTCTGCACACTCCTTGCCTCCTACCATATTCTGTGTGTTCACGAGGCTCCACCAGGCTCTGCCTCATGGCCATTGCTGTTGCTGTTGTCTCTGCCTGGAATGTCCTTCCCTTCAATCTTTAACGGAGGGATAGTCACTTTCTAAAATATCAACTCACGCTGTTATCTTCCCCACACCTATCCCAACTTGAGCCAGTCTTATTTGTGTACATGCAGAATGTCTCCACTGGAACGTCACTCCACGAGATCAGGAAATTTGTTAGTCTAATTGACTACTCACCCTGAATGCCTGGCACTTGTTAGGCTTCGATGAATGTCTGTGGGATGAGTGAATGAAATCTTTACCTCATTAACCCCACATTCCTGCCAAGTCAAACGTTTCCTGAAATCTTCATGAGATTCATGCCCCTGGTAAGGCCTTTCTTCCTACTCCCAGGACTTCTAAGGTCTAATACAAATTCTGCCTCCAATTCCATAATGTAATTGCTCCATTTTTTGATCTCTAGCAAGCCTCTGCCAGGCCTTTTACATGGATCTAATTTGAGAACATGTTCTGTCTCCCCTGTGAGTTCATAAACACTGTGGGCGAGGACTCCATATTCTCCTGTGCCTGCTTCTCCTCACATCCCTGTGCACAGGGAGGACACAAAGGGAGAGGAGTGCGCTGTTGAATCAGGACTGCACACCTGGCCCAGGTAACAGGACGGCTTTTTGACGTGAGGATCCTGCCATTTCTTTTCCTAGGTCTTGGCATCCCTTTACTGCCTCTTGGCTCCCTCTGTCTTATTCACCCCTCCTCTTTTACTTCCATGTTCGCTTTAAGGCCTAGTCTCAGCTCTTCATGCCAAGGAACATGAGATACCAATTCTCAGAGGAGTTTCATTTTAACTGTTCACCCTGACTTCAGGTAAAGGGAAAATGTTCTGTTGGTGGAATTCAGTATAAACGCCCCACCCCCACCCTACAAACACTATTCTTACCTGTGCTGTTTAAATCCTGCCTCATAGGTGATTACTTGCTCTGAATCTATTGAGCTCAGTGGGGTCTCAAGACCAGGACAGAGACCTGAGTCTTTCCCTGGGTTCCCTGATGAGTGCTGGCTGCTGAGAGAGATGAGATGAATGGGCATATCCTAGGGTTTGTCCACAAAGATTATAAACGAGTTTCTTCTCGGACAGTGCAGTCCCCTCTAGCCACTGCCACCCCTATTAGGCTATAAGAGGAGGTTAGGCAGGGCCCATGGTGTGTGTGGCGGAAACATTAGGGTATGAAGAGCCTCACCCCCAGGTGCCTGCACAGTGGCAGGCCCCAAATCTGAGTGAAACACACAGTGGTTCATCCTCTCCATGGCTTGTCTCCCGACACCACCAAATAGCGCCAGCCTCACAGGTGGGGTGAAGCAGAGAATTGGGGCAAGAAGGGCTTGAATTTCTAATGCAGTAGCTCAACTTTTAGGTTGACCAATCATATCTTCACCTGGAATTTCATGAGGAAGGCACCAGCAAATCCTGTGAATGCTAGGTCACACACACACTTAGAATCTGTTTGCTCCTCATTCTCCATTGTCACTTGTGTCTCCAGGCCAGCTTTCCACTTTCCTGTCCCAGGGCCATTAAATTACAGGAGTCTTCCAACTGCCATCTCTGTTTCCTCTAAATTGCCCCCCCTTCAGCATTCAGAGTGATCTAAAAATGAGCACCTGATTGTGTCATTCTCACAACTCCAACCCCTGTCAGTGGCTGCCCATCACTCTAAACATAACTCAAACTCACTAAATCCTGCAGTCAGGCCCTCGCCGTCTCACGCCCCTCCTCAGAGGTCTCAGCTACACCAGCCTTCCCATTCATCAGAGGCAGGCCCTCTGGCCTACCTCAGAGCCTGCCTTCCATATTCCCTCTGTCTGAGTACCTCATCTCATCATCATTCCTTTACTCAATTGCTTCTTTTCACAAATGAGACCCTCAGGGAGGCTTTCCCCTATCTCCTGACTGAGACCTCTTTGTTAGGTCTCTACCAAAAGGACCCTACCTGGTTTCAGAATACTTATTACTATTCATAATTATTTTATAAATGTATATATGCTTATTGTATGAGGGCCTCCCTGGTGATGCAGTGGGTTAAGGAACGCACCATGAAGCAAACCACAGCCACTGCAGCACAAGTTCGATCCCTGTCACTGACCGGGGAGGTGATCCACATGGCACAGCAGACCTCTCCTGCCTCGCCCACTGCTCCCCTCAGCAGTGTATTTCAGTCGATCTGCCTGTTCTGTTCCCCACTCTGTCTCTGGTGGATCCTCACACCCCCACACACCTCTGGCCTACCCCAGTACTTGTATGAATAAATAAATCTTTTAAAAATGCATATATGCTTATTGTTTGGAATGCAAGCTACGTGTGGAAAGCAATTTTGTCTTCTCACTAGGCCCTAACATTTAACAGCATCTTTCTTGTTCAATATTAGATCCCCAGCTAATATTTTAGATCTAACAGGGTAACCAGCACACGGTAACATTTGATTAGCTATATGAACAAAAATAGAGACGTTCCTCTCTTTCTCCATAGTGGTAGGTGAATTAACTCCCTAGCATCTTGCTCACAAGATGAGATACAGGGCCAACTAAGAAACTCACAGGAGAAAATTTCCTGAGAAGTACTACTTACACTCCCCGGCCAAGTCAGCACCGGAGAACTATGTCTTGGCCATAGCAGAGAATTCTAATTCCCGTAGGTGACCAGAATCTCTGGTGTGATTGATAGTGGAATGTTTTTAAAAACTTCAGAATTTAGCACGAGATGGGATATTAAATTATCTAGTCCAAAAAGGAAGAAACTGATACCTAGATCAATTAAGTAGCTTGCCTGAAAACACTCATTTGTTATGGTCCAGTTGGGCTAAAATCTAGCTTCTGATTCTGAGTCCACAGTTTTTCCTGCTGCAGCTCATTTTCTCCTGTGTCCTCTCCTAGAGCCTGAGTGTGATTTACCTCTGGAGTAGGCAGATATATAGGGTGAATGAGGCCTGTGGGACCTATATCCTATTTTTTCCCTTTTGTGTTTTATTTTTTTACTTTTTACTATGAAAAATTTAAACATTTTTAAAAAGAGAGAATAGTATGTTAAACCTCCAATTCATCAATAAATCTGTGGCTCTGTTTCTGGAATTTCTCATCTTTTCTATAGGTCTATTTATTTTTTGGGGGGGTCTATTTATTCTTATGTCACTTTGACTTAGCTGCTGAAGCTGGAAATCAGGTGGTATAAATTCTCTAATTTTGTTCTTTTAAAAGACTATCCTATTTTTAAAATTTTAGTTCCTATGTAACTCAATACACTAAAGGGAAAACACATCAAAAGTTTTGGTACCTTAAGGCACACTTACAGGTGCAGATAAAGGTATCCCAGTGGGCACAGGGCAAGGACTGTATCAGTTATCTATTAGGCTGTGTAACAAAAGGCCCCCAAACTTGGTTGTTTCTTTTCTTTTCTTTTTTTTAAGACTTATTTATTTATGCATACAAGAGCTGGGGTACAAGCCAGAGTTGCGGGAGGTGAGAGGATTCACCAGATATAGTGGGGAACAGAACAGGCAGGCTGACTGAAACACTGCTGAGGGGAGCAGCGGGCACAGCAGGAGAGGTCTGCTGAGCCATGTGGGTCCCCTCCCTGGCAGGCAGCAGGGATCGAACTCGTGCTGCAGTGGCTGCAGTTTGCTTCATAGTGCGTTGCTTAACCCACTGCGCCACCAGGGAGGCCCCAAACTTGGTTGTTTCAACAGTCATTGTTAGCTCATAATTACGTTAGGCAGCAACTTGGGATAGATTCCCCAGACAGTTTTTCTGCTGGCTCAACAGGACCACTCACAGGCAGTGGGCAGGAGCGATGCCTGGCAGGGTCCATTTGGTGCTGGAGGCCTTCACTCACATCACTGTACATACAAACACTGACGTGTAGCGGCACCACACGTCTCCAGTGCCTAGCAAGATAGCCCCAGCTTTTCCCATGGAGTAGCTGCCTCCAAAAGTATCAAGAAAGAGCAAACCCCAATGTGCAGGTGATTTTCAAACATCAGCCTGTGCTGGCATTTACTAACGTCTCATTAGCCTAAGGAAGCCAAGTCAAGTTCACAAGAAAGGGGTGGAGAAACACGCTTCATTTTGTGCGGGGAGGAGCTATAAAATATTGTTTTGCAGGGAGGAGCTATAAAATATTGTTGCTGTTTTGTTGTTCGATCTAGCACAAAGGTAGAGTGAGATAAACCCCTTCAGTATCATATTCATACTGTGAATACGAACCATCTCAAGGCTGATCTATGCTGTTGTGGGTAAGAAGGGAGGCTGAAGGGAGAAGGCAGAAGCAGCACCTGATAAGGTAAGGGCAAAACACTAATAGTGGGGGTGGGAGGATGCAAGCTGGGGCCCCTTGAGACCAGGTCTAGGGCTCTTGTCATACATCATGGTCTGAAGCGAGCTGCCTAGGAGTACCCCAGAAGAAAGACCTCACACAGTTCAGGATCTGTGAACTGCTCCATTCTAGTTCTCTCCCGACACCAGCAGATGCTACTTATATAAGTGGCTTGCCCAAGAGAGGGAGCACGCCTTCTACTCAAAACAGGCGGGTCAGGGTTGTGGCCTCTACTCCTAAAAATAAAGCCTGTGAAGGAAAATAAAAGCTAATGCACCTGGAGGTGAAACCACAGGTCAGGTGGACAAGGCTTTTAAATGGACTGTCTCCTGTGTGGGAACAGCATGGTGACATTCCCCCAAGCTCAAGGAGAGCTGGGCGTCAGGAGGGAGACTGCCAGTCACCAAGAACAACGGCGGGAGCCCCGCTCGACCCGGCTAACAGCAGCATGATTAACTTCCAGATTTCTCACGCTGGTGGGTTGCAACCAAAAAACTGCATTTAATTGACAAAGCACAGTCCTTATTCTAGATCAAGTCGGCGATTTTCACACAACAAACCAGTATTTTCAGATCCTTCAGCCGAAAGTTCTCCGTGAACCTGTCCTAGGAGGTGGAGGTGCGCCCACCAAGAAAGCTTCCAAAGGAGGTGAGGGAGGGACGCTGCTGTGAGGCCTTTCTTGTAGTTCCAGACAAATTAAAAACCTCCTTACCAGCCATTCATTCCGAGAAGGCCTCTTCCTTCCTCAGCAGGGGGCTGCAGTGTTGGAAGGAGATCGGATTCTGGGAGGCAGGGCCTCCTGGAGCTCTCAAGGAAGGGGAGGCTGCAAGAATGGAAAGACAGAGGCCCTAACCTTGGAGATTGGCAGGCAGGGAGTGGGGGCAAAGTGCAGCCCAGGTCACCGGGTAAAAAAGCTCAAAGTAAGGGAGTGGGGGAAAGTTCCACTTCCAGACTAATTATGAAAGAAGCCTGGGTAGAGGGAGCGGGAGAGCCTACTAGAGGGAGAAAGGGAAGCAAGACCTGGCAGAGATTCTCAGGGGGCCACAGGCAGGGAAAGGTGCCTACTCTTCAAACAGGGGACCGTTAATAACCGCTTTGGAGAGGCCTGGGACCCCAAAGAGGGAGAGCAAAATGCTTTATTAAGAGTGGGACGAATTGATTCCCCAAAGAAGTGCAGCACCATTTCCTCTAAGTGGCCTCTCCAGTCTTCCCTGATCTGCCCTGGAGGTAGCAGGTGACCTCCACACCGGCCCTCCAAGGCTTCTTTGTTCTGGGGCATTCTGCAGCTTGCCCGCCCCCTCCCCTTGCACCTGGGCCGCAGCCTCAACAGGCCGCCGGTGTCCATCCTCCGCGGGTTTTCTCGGGGAGGGATCAGCGGAGGCCTTTGTAGGCGAAAAGCCACGAGTCCTCCACTCCTGTTTTTCCTTTGCTGTGAACAGTCGCCGATGGTGTGTCCCTGTTCCCTTTGACAGCCAGGGAAACCTATTCCCGGGGAAAAAAATAGTTTAGCCAGCAATACTTTATGTGACAAGGCATGCCCGAGATTAAGACTACCAAGCCGGGGGACCCCCTTATGATTCCTGGCGAGACCCTTCTATTCAAACTCGGCTGGGCCCTTGAATCCTCAGGTATTCCCTGCTGAGTTCTAATCCAATCCCTGCGAGGTTTGCTAATTTAATTGTGTAATGGTCCACACCTGAGACATTCCCGGCACTATCTTTAGGACATTCATCACTTAGCTTAAAAGAGACTAATAAGAGTATTAAGACATGGACTTAGACATTGAAAGCTTTTACCATCTCAAACATCTGAGTCAAGCAGAAGAAAACGGGAAGGGGTGTGTGTATGTGTGTGTTGTGTGTGGGGGGGTGACTGCAAGTTAGAAAAAGCAACACGAAGTAATTAAAGTTCTTGCTAAGTGAGTCTGAAATACGTATTTAGCCCTTGTAAATTAAATACCCTAGGTTTTGAAGGAGCGATTTCCCCAAACATCTATTATTCACATCAGTAGGGCAGACGGTAAGCCACCGTAAGATTTATAGAAACTAAAAGACTTCCTATGCTAAAGGTTAATGAAAGTGTAATTTGAATCATGAAATCTTTATGTACCGGCTCAGTTTACACTGAGGGGTCGTTAAGGACGCGTTTGGTGCGGGGTGGCGGCTGACGTCACAGCAGGCATTGAAATGGGCGGGGCCAGGATGCTCTGCATGTAATTCTTTTAAAATATAAAAGCTTCCCTCTTGCCTGCTCTGTCTCTCCAGCTGTAACAACTTCGCCGACTGTCTTGGTTCCACCCCGAGGATTTCGCTGAGAGAACACGGTAGAGGGAATGAGGAAGCAGAGAAAAGGTCACAAATAAGCACCTCAGGAACAATGAAAGCTTTTCTCTATGCAGCAGTGGGAGAGTTGCTAGAAAAACTAGAAAGGTATTAATCAGAAGTGGCTATAAATCCTCTGGAGTTTTGCTCTTATAAAACTCCTCAGAGAAAGTCTTGAAGGAAATGCAGGTCAAAGCCCAAAAAAGCTCTTGATCAGAGATTGCTGGAGGAAAATCTTCCCAGACGCCGTTTAATAGGCAGCAATCACCCCAGGAGTGGGGAAGCCAAGTACGCTTGAAACATGGTTGCAATTCCTAATAGGTCTTGTCACACTTAAGGCACTGCAAGCTCCATCCAACGAACAGCTGAAGCTAGCTGGCGATTCATAAAGCCAACAGTTTAAAGTTTATTATGATGAAAGCACTTAATGACAGCCATCGCTAGGGGCCCATCATTTATAAAGCTGTGCTGAGTATTAGACATGTAGCATGACCACCAATTTTATGTCACAATTGCTACCATAAAATGACCTTTGGTGATTTTTGCTGCATGTGGTGGACAGCTCTTCCTTCACATTAGTGCTCTGTGGCTTTCTTTGCAGACTATTATGCTGTCTAAAGCTTATTTGGCACTGTCGTGAGCCTCAACCCTTGTTATTACCCCAAAGGCCTGTCTAAAAAAAAAAAAACCCTCATGCTCTATTACGCCACTCCAATAATTTACAGTTCTTACCAGCCTTGGTTAGTGTAATATTTTAATGCAAATATGCTTTACCATTGCATTTTATGTAAAAAAGAAAAAAGTTCCCATGCAATATCCATTTGATGGGAGTTCACTGAAATCAGCCTCTTATTCCCTGCTCAGGTCTCATTGAATGGGCTTGATTTTCCCTGGTCGGTTAAAACACCTCCAGGAAAAAAAAAAAAAAAAAAGGTTAATTAAACTTCCCTTGAGAAAGAGAGATTGTTTTTTAAGATCCTATGTATGATAAACCCACCTGAGGCAGAAACACCTATTCTTATTTCCCCACATCCAGTCCCAATGCAAATTTACATCTGACTAACATTATTTAATTAGGATTCCATTTTCCAACCTGCTTTGTGTAGTTAGAAAGTGTTTGAATACACAGCCACTTTACCGCTCCAATGCAAACGCTGCTGACAAAGTAGTCTGTCCATGCTACACCACCTTTAAATTGTGTATATAATTTTATAAATGATATAAAATCTGCTTCTAGTCCCTGGGGGAAAAAAAAAACCACAAGCATGGCACACTGCAATTTTGGAAGGATTTAAAATATGTGATTTCTGCTGGTACCTACTGTATTGGGTTTTATATAAAGCTTTTTTCAATAAGGTAAATTGTTACATGACAAACTCATCTTCCACCATTATCATCTGCTGTTTGTGTTTAACAACAGGAGTCCCGCTCGAACAAAACTGTTGTAATGGCTGTACAAATTACTCAGCTGAAAGCTTTTCACCAAACAAAACAGTATTAATCAGCAGTTCTTATGAAGGTGCTAATTAAAAACAATTTTCTTCCTCAGTTTGCAATACTAAAGCCATCTTCACTTGCACAGTTTCCAATATACAGCTACTGTATTTGCTCACACTTCAGGCCCTCCATTAACTATTGAATCTCCTATTAGCCATTTTATTACATTTCTGTTTACAAGCTTGTTGACATTTTAAAAGTCACAGTATGATCTGTTTTATCTATTAAAAAATGTATTAATTGAAAAATCAGAGGGGCAAAAAAGGCAAACTATAGACTCCCAAGTACACAGACTTCCAGGGTAGAGGACATGGTAAACATTTAATCACAGCCTGGGTAGTAAGCTCTCCAGGTAAAATGAAATTAGAGAATTAAAAGTGGATTTTCAGGCGTAATTTTTTGTTAAACACTAATGCTTCTTCCTTCATTTGGAAATAGTCCTTTTAGGAAAACATTTGCCCTCTGTCTACATTCAGTATCTCAGGAGACCCAATCTGATTTTCAAATCAATCTTTCCTCTCTGGGAGACACTCAGCCTCAGGATGACGCTTCATCTGAGATTTTGATCTAGTGGGGTGTGTACCTGGCATCTGGGACAGGAGCCTGGAGTTCAAGTTTAAACAGCCTCATCTTCCCGAGAGTATGTGTACATGAATGCATGTCTACCTAGACTTTGATCTCACCTCCCCAGCCCCACCCTCCATAGTCCATTAAAAGGATCCTGCCAGACAATGCCACCAAGTTGTTTGGCAGAGATTGGAAACAAGTTAAATGCTGACTAAGCACAAAGACAAACTCGACAGAAGCTGAGTTAAGGGAAAGGGATAGTACATTCTTATTTAAAAATAGAGTTTAACTCTTAGGAAAAGGTATGTCCTACTTCGGTAGTGAGGAAAAAGGGAAAAAAAGAAAACAAAAAACAACACAAGCCACCACGACCACCTCCTGCCTATGGCATTAAAACCAGGTTCTTCAACCGTCAAAAGCAGTTAACTAGTTTAGGACAGACACCTGGCTGTTGAAATAGGGCTCCAGAGGGCCACTAATCCTTCCATTCACTCAGTTAACTGCTGGATTCCCCAAATTGATTCAACAGGTATGCAGTGGTAAATCCAACCCATACTGAAGCCAAAGGGAAAATCAGCAAGGGGCGGGAGCTCTTCTCTGAAAACACCCGAGGAACCAGCCAGAAAAGCTTTTATGGCCCCGACAAGTTTTCTGCTGAATACTGAGCACCTAAATTACCCTTCCCTAATGGAAGTTACATTTTCATGCTCAGTCAAAAAGCCAACAAAATACACAATTTATACAAAATAGCATCAACCTCTTAGGTAGTCTTTTCTAGCACTTTTATCCCAATTCACAGCGTATGTCTTGCTATAAAATAAAATACATTTCTTATAACCAACTTGTATGTGGCTGTTCATATCACTACTTTAGAACTGACCATGGGCAGTATTAGAAACATTCTTACATCCAACCTAATCTACTTAACGTGACAAAGGAAAATCATGAGTTTTATCAGAAGACATAGGTACACAGGGAAGAGGCATATAATAAATAATTTTTGTGATTTCCTAGGCACACAGGATTCCTTTTGAAACAAACACATGAACAATTATGTAGATAATTATGGAATGGGGCATTTCAACTGCAATGACATAAGACCGATACTGATACATAGAAATAATTCTTAATCATAAAGCTCAAAAAAATAATAAATGACAAACTTTCTAAAGTAGCTGTATTTTCCCTTCTCAATCTCTTCATTTCATTAACATTTGAGAAAATGAAAACACTTTAGGGTCATTTAATAATATACTGTTTTCTTATAAACTTTCAAAGAGCCTGGATTGAAGATATTTCCCAGGTGAGGATCCCACAAAGAGCAGGTCTACAAACCCTTAACGTTTGACAGGAGATTCTCTAGGTTTTAATCACACAAGTGTATTTCTGTACAAGATATCAATCACTTGGTAGGACTAGCTTAATTCTTATACTCCTTTTCAAGCTTAGCTAATTGTACACAATATTTTCAGATATTAAAAAAATTACTAGTTTACTTTTTAAAATACAATTTCTCCCAGAGAAATAAACACTGGATTTCTACAGCCACAACACATGCATGCAAATTGAATTCAGGCCAATTCATGTATTTTCATAAGAAAAAAAATGGAGATATGTTCATGGTCCTGCTAGCCTATGTTTAAAAAGAAAAAAAAAGAATAGACCATCTTAGGTGCGACTATAGGGATGGCTTTTCTTTGTTTGGCAGATTTAGTTGCAGGTTTTACAGGAGAAATAATTTCTACTGTATTTTCACCAGTATAAATGGAACTACCTGTGTTGCCTTTTAAGACATTCCAAATCCTAATTTTTAAACAAGAAAATATGAAGCCAGTGTGCAACCTATACAGTCGCCAAAGGAGAGCTGCCACTAGCTGAACTACTCAGCTAAATGGCTGGTTTGCATTGCCCTGGGCTTTATCTAGCACTGAGAATAGACTGCTGTTTTATCCAAAGAGGAATAAATTGCTGTTATTGTGATGTTAGCCCATCACTTGGCATTGCAATTCAAGTTTTTGTGAGAAAGAAATGTATGATCTAACTGCGACTTGACCTATGCCTTCCGAGATCCATCTAGGTGCTCTAATGGAGCAGAAAAAGTGGTGAATACAAGGACATGCAAACTGATAGTGAAAAATTTGTTTGATGATAGAAGTGAGCAGAGAAGACATTTGAGAGTTGCTGTTTTTATAACAGCTAAGTTTGTTTAACATGCAAAAGAATTCACCCCCAGCCTCCCACCTACCCCATTAATTGCATCACACTAAATACACGCTTTGCCTCTACTGAAGATATGAGGCTACATAGCCAACCTACTAATGACATTACTGTTAAAATGGGCACAGATGATTCCTTACAGATAAACATCTGAATTTCCACAAAAGGCATTAGAGCAATTCGGGGATGCATGAAGCAAGGCTATGCTTGGGTTCCCTGCAGAAGTCATTCTCTCCTAATCCTAGGTAGCACCTATGAAATGTTTACTATTCCCTTGAACCATAGCATATAACAATATACGCTGACTTTAAATAAGATAACCATGCAACTGAGATTTTAAAAACTCCCCCCCTGGTCACCATCTAGTTTATCAACCATTTGTTCAAAATTTCTCTGGGAAGGACCTATTTTGAAAGAGGCCTAGAGAACAGCAGCAGTTAGATTTGAGCCCTGATAAAGGCTCACTTTTCATTCATAGTCAGAGCCTAAATGTGCTCTTCTTGTACCTAAACAGATAATAAGCACTCAGCACACTCCTCCTCCTTGACACAACACATTGAGACTAATCACACATAATTGGAGAGGAGGAGCAGAGGGCTGGCCACGCTATTGTGTCCAGAGGACAAGCGGTCAGTTTATGAGGCTTTGGGCTGATGTAGTCATTTCTTATACATCTATAGGGGGAAAAAACATCCTGTTTAAAAGGGAAAAGAGAATGAGTGAGAAAGAAAAAAGATGGCAGACTTAATACAATTAATTTGAGGGAGATCAGAAAGATAAGCTTTATTTTATTTTAACCAGGAAAGAATCGTGATGTTTGCTGTGTTTACAGATTAAAAAACTACCGCTGACAAAACAGAACAAAGACCAAGATTTTTTTTTGTGGGGGGTGGGGAACACCAAAAGCAATTCTGTCTCAATTAAACGGAAATATATTTAGATTGCTTATAAATCCAATTCGAATCTCAGGCAGTTTATAGATATAGAAAGACAAACAAAGGTTTGCAGGAAGAACAACAAGGAGTCAAAAAAAGAGGAGCCCTGGATGTCTGGGGAATATCGTGGGTGAGGACAGGTGGAATGCTGCAAAGGTTGTGGGGGCTGAGTCCCGGGGTTTGCCAATCTCAGGGACGGACGCAAAGGCTGGCTGCATGGTAGACCCGTGGCAGATTCTGTTTCTGTGAAAATATTCTCTGTGTGCTTGATGTTTTCTTCATCTTGTGAGCAGTTTCATCTTCTATTCATTTTTGGTTAAAATAAGAAGAAGTGGGTAATGAAGGTTTTCTTCATAGAGAGCCTGGTTTTCCTTTTTCAGCTGAAAACAATAATAGAAAAAAAAAAAAAAGGCGAGGAGACTCAGATTAGGAATTCTTACTGGTTGGTTTTAAAGTTGAATACAATGAGGACTTCTTACCCAAAGACTGTTCAAGAAAAATAAATCACAGAAAAGCAACTCAAAGTAGTTCTCAATGGCAATGATTGTAACAATCCTATGCATCAAGATGGGAATCTTTAGAGGTGGGGGGGGAGGACGGTGGCATAAAATAGTCAAATTGTATTTGCCAACTTTATGAGCTATGATGCACTTCAGTGAAAGCTTTACCACACCAGCACCTGGCATAGAAGTTTCTGCTCTTGGTCCTCTCTGGCCCCATCAACACCCCAGGAG
Source organism: Galemys pyrenaicus (assembly GCA_019455555.1). Classification (NCBI taxonomy): domain Eukaryota; kingdom Metazoa; phylum Chordata; class Mammalia; order Eulipotyphla; family Talpidae; genus Galemys; species Galemys pyrenaicus. The sequence goes on from JAGFMF010012281.1 coordinate 12,914,999, forward strand.
TCAGGCCCGGGGCATTTCAGATTACTTGGAGATTGTGGCACCACCTGGGCACCAGGGAAAGTCTTGTGGGCCCTAAGACATTTCAAAGGCTCTCCAGCTGCTTCTTAGAGGTTTTCCTATTAGTGGTGAATAATTCAAACATTGTTTTCCCAGAGGAGGAAAACATTCCAACAATTAGATCAGCAGCTTGACTATTACTCAGGTAAAGTTTAGAGGACCTTTCCATGATAGATGTTAACATCTAATCAGAGTTCTCAAATCTAAAGTGCACTTTTCCTCATTTGGCTAGAGTG
>JAGFMF010012281.1:12920291-12949245 GCA_019455555.1 Galemys pyrenaicus
GATAAAGATTTACGGTCCAACATGATACAATTAGACATTCACCTTCTATTTATTTCAGTGCAGCTAAGCATTTAACCTACTTAAAAGCCAAAGGTTTTTCATTAAAATATAAATGCTTGTTTATCATTCATTCCATGCCACCTCCCCTGCATCCTACAAATTAGTCTATTATGAATGAAAGATTAGTTTGTTTCAGAAAAAGAAGTAAACAGGAATGGTTTCTGTAAAATCCTTCTAGACATGCAAAGATAAAAGATGGCTTTACCACACAAAATAATCAGATACATATAGCTGTTCAGAAGCAGCACACCTAAGGAGTACTTTAATCAAATATTTAGGTTACCTGCCAAAAAGACCATGATCTCTTCAAAATGCAATGCGGATTAAAGTGTTATCTAACACAAGCAGAAAACTAACCTTGGAGTGGAAGTTTGAAATGTGTTCATCATAATTTTCATGTCTTTGGATAGAGAAACCGGCTTTTTCAGCTAGATTGCAAAACTGGTTTAAAGTATTCCCTCGGCGAGGGGCACATACCATGGCTTTCCCCTAGAACATTAAAAAAGGAAATTCACACATTTTAAAACTGGAAGACAACCAAATATAACAGACATTGTCAAAGCATTTAACGTAGCATTCTCAGGCAGAAAACTCAACCGTTTTTGAGGTGTTCACACAGGACGGGCATTCATAGTGAGAATAATTTCAAGGATACAGATATACGTCAACAGAAAAAAATTCATTTTCTTCAAATGGCCAGTTGCTAAAGTTTTATCCTTTTCAAATGCTGCACGTAATAAACAAAATGTGACTCAGTGTTGGTCTTCTGTAAAATATACAGCTGTCTGGGGTCCAGTGCTTTAACATCAACTAGATTTTAGAGTAACTAGTAAGGGCAGAGCCACCCACCTTGCAAGTGCTTAGCAGCTGCCCACACACCCACAGCACAGCTCCAGAGAATGTGGCAAGAGAGGCCCTTAAGTATTAGTGTATTGTGTCTTGAAAACTTAGTACCAGGAAATCCTCTACAGAGACAAGCAATCCCTGCTGGAGGATTTTCACATTTCAGTCCTACCACTCACTACCTGTTCTGCGACCAGGCTGTGAGACGAGGCTACAGGAACTTGGCTTCCAACTTCATTGACTCCTTCCCAACGGTCATCACTAGAGCAAAGCAGCAGATCCCAGTACTCAAATGAGTGCTTTTCAAAGAAAATGGTAGACTGAGGGTGAGCAGGCTTTTCCAAATACACTATATATCTTATGAGACCACTGCAGAGAGAATGGGAGGACCTGAATAAAGTTACCAAATTTCAGAAGAACATCTGCCTCGCAACTCCACGACTGCTGATGACTGCTGCACTAGGGCGTTTTCCTCACCTTCTAAGACACGCACAGACTGCCTGGACTTCACAGTGTCCTTTCCTTTTTATTTGTATAGATGACTTTATGCTTCTTTTGATTTTAAGGTTACACTTCACCTCCATGAAATGCCACTTTAGAATTTGAAGGAATCAGGAAAGTATCTCCCACTTTCTTCTGAAAGGCAATTTATGATTCACACCTGTCAAGTATTTACGGAGTGTCCGGTGTGTGTAGGGCACTGGGCCAGGTGCTTTCTACGCATCGTCTCCTCTAGTCTTCAAATCACACAACAGCGTAGGTAAAATCAGCTCTGTTTTACATGATGCTCGGAAAGATGGGATCACTGGACAAGATATAACTGGGGACCCATCTGCCTGACTCCAGTGTCAATGTGCTTTACAGGATACCACACTATGGTGTTACTTTATTAGTAATAATGGTGACAATAATGACAGTAAGAATGATAATGTGCTTCCCTTTAATCTGGTCACCATTTTCTCAGCAACCTTGTACAGTAGACATTACATTCTGGAAGCAATTAAACAGGGAGGAGAGACAGGTTGGAAGGCTCCAGGGAGGGAGGAACTGAAGCAGGAAAGGGCTCTGGAAGTAAAGGGAGTCTCCACCATTAAATACTTGTGTCACCGCAGGAAAAATCAAAATGAGGAAGTGGTAGAACTGTTGAACCAAGAGCAAACTCGGAGGTGACACGACCCTATCTTCCATTTTTCAGATGAGGAACGCCAGTCATCTAAGCTGACCCAATCAGTTTTCTTCTTCTTTTTTAAGATTTATTTTTACTTATTTATGTATATAAGAACTGGAGTGTAGGCCAGAGGTTTGGGGTAGGGGTGGGTGAGAGGCTTCACCAGACACAGAATGGGGAGCAGATCAGGCAGATTTTACTGAAATACACTGCTGAGGGGAGCAGCGGGCGGGACAGGAGAGTCTGCTATGCCAGCTGGGTCAGCTTCCTGGCTGGGGACTGAACTCATGCTGTAGTGGTTGATGATAGTTTGATAGTGCTGAGATTTAACCTCTGAGCCACTAGGGAGGCCCCCACTCAGTTTTCTTATCTGTCAAATGGGAAGAACAAAGCCTGCCATTCCTCCCTTCCCATACAAGCAAATTGTGAGGGCCAAATGAAGTGACAGATAAGAAAAACAAGGCACTTGAGATATAAGATTAGAAACAGCTACACCACCTAACAGTGCTATAAAAATTCTATCAATTCTCTCTCCCTTTTCCTCTTTTTCCTTCATTTACCTCTAAGAAAATAGACTGATAGACTTTCCTGGACAGCAAGTGTGCTTCATACTGTGTTTACATAGACATGTACACACTCAGGCACATAATTATAGCAGCACCAATCATGCCATACACTTAAGTTTCTGTCAGCTTTTCCAATATTAATTGCTATTTTCAGGCAGTTTTCAAACTTAGCAGCTAAAATTCATTTTGATGTGAAACTAGATATAATACATGGTCTCAGCAGGGGATCAAAAGTCTCCTTTTTTTTTTTTTTTAAAAAAAGGAAATTCTAGTGGGTCATTTTAGTCACTTCTAAGCGCTGGTTGCCGTTCTGGATGTTTGAATAATGGAAGTTGTTTTTTTTTTAAATCACCTGCAAAAATGGCCTTCTAGTTACAGTGAAGAGCTGATTTTTAACAGCTATTATCTAAACTACACAGCATAAGGTTTGCAGGCTACAGGTTTCCTGGTGGGTTGACGTTTGCATTTACAAAACACATGCTCCCCACACTCTATTCCACAATCAATTGGGGTGAGCTGGAAGGGGACCCCAAATGAGCTTATGGTAGCGCTCTCTGCCCAGACATCTCTTTTCTCCTTTAGGTATCAGCTTACCTGTTGGTCTCTAACTTCCCTATAAAACAGCAGTCCCTTCTCTACCACTCTCCACACTCTCTACCCCCTTTATTTTTGTCTTTAGTACTCAATACAGCAGACATACATTATATCCTTGTTTGGCTCCTCCAGATAGAAGGTATGCTCCATGACAATGGATCTTTTAATGTTTTATTTGCTGCATCTTCTCAGTGCCTTGCATATAGCAGACACTCAATATTTGTTGAGAGAATAAACTAAATCCAGATGTTGAATAATCCAAGAAGTACAGGTCTTTGGAGATTTGAAGGCCACGTTCTATTGCTTATTCTTTTTTTAAACAATTTATTTATGGGGCATCCCTGGTGGAGCAAGGGGTTAAACACTGCACTATGAGGCTGTTCACAGCCACTGCAGCACTAGTTTGATTCCTGGTCAGGGAGGGGACCCACATGGCGCAGCAGACCTCTCCTGTCTTGCCCACTACTCCCCTCAGCAGTGTACGTCAGTCAATCTGCCTGTTCTGCTCCCCACTCTGTCTCTGGTGAAGCCACTGATCTCCACCCCCAAGCCTCTGGACTGTACCCCAGTTCTTGTATGCATAAATAAATAAATCTTAAAATTTTAAATCTGCATACAAGAACTGGGGTACAGAACACAGGTGCAGGGAGGAGTTGGCGTGGTGGTGGTGTTGAAAGGATCCACCAGAGACAGAATGGGGAGCAGAACAGGCAGATCCACTGAAATACTCTGCTGAGGGGAGCAGCAGGCGAAACAGGAGAGGTCTGCTGCGCCATGTGGGTCAGCTCCGTAAATGGACCAGGGATCCAACTCGTGCTGCAGTGGCTGTGCACAGCCTCACAGTGCTGCAACTTAACCCCTTGCGCCATCAGGGAAGCCCCTCTATTGCTTATTCTTTAGAAAAGATTTTCTCCAAGAAGCTTTCACAGAGTCAGTGGCTATGATGGGATTTTAGAGGCCCCAAAGAAGGAGAAATAAAGAGCAATACTTTTAATCAGTTAAGAGTTTTAAAATATTTTCTTTTTCAGTTGAATATCAACACCTTTGAGATGTGGATTAATATTTAGAAGGGACAATAGTACATCAGTCAGTCATTCAAAAAACAGCCACTGAGCCCTATTGAGTGCCAGCATCCAGTCTATAATGAATAGTATTAGGACCCCCAGATTCCCACTCCGACCCCACAGCCCCAATGGAGCAGGACACTTTTGTGCTCAGAGGAACAAGCTCACCATTTAGGCTGCTAAAATCAAAACAAGAAAAAGAACATAGATTTCAAATTAGCCCATCACTTCAGAAAAATTATTTTCAATTTACCAAAGCTCAACTTTCTAGGCATTCACAGTCACAGAGTCATTTTAAACTCAGAATAAACACTCAATTGAATGTAAAATTTTGACTGATGAGCAGAAATTTGAGCGAATTCATTTATCCCTGGAGAGGAGAGGGGAGCGGTTCCACTAAACAACAATGATATTATTTACATCGTGAGCTCAGTTGTTGCTCTTTTGCTAGACTAATCTATACTCATATATTAAAGGGTATGTATGTACTTCTGGAAAAAATAAGTATGCTTCAGATATATTTTAAAAGGAATATACTATGCCAATGAGATGCTTTTATTCCTTTTTCATTTCCAGGCAACCAGCTATTAAGTTCCGATTACATGTTTAAGCTTATGTTTATTTTCTCTCCATTTTTTCACCTGTTTTCCAAGATGTTGCATTTGCGTGTTTTCTCCCCTGCATCTCCTTCAGTCTCCTTCCCTGGCTTCTCCTCTCCACCTGCTCCTTAATGATTAGTGGTTCCCAGGGCTCCGCTTACATTTTTCTTCATTTTCTGAACAGCTCTAGGCAATTGTACCAAAGCCTATGACTTCAACTATCACAGATACATCACAACTCCCAGTTGTGTCCACCATTGTCCAGGGCCCACACCCAAAGTTGTGGTTTCCCTTGGGTGTTCTGAAAGTACCTTTTTTTTTTTTTAAAGATTTATTTATTTATACGTACAAGAGCTGGGGTACAGGCCAGAGTCCAGGGTGGTGAGTGGGGAGCAGTACAGGCAGATAGACTGAAATACACTGCTGAGGGGAGCAGTGGGCGAGGCAGGAGAGGTCTGCAGTGGCTGCTGTTTGCTTCATAGTGCTTTGTTTAACCCACTGCGCCACCAGGGAGTGGGTATCTTTAACCCACTCTGATTCAAATGGAAATCAATGGCCTTGACCATTCGCTCCTACTCTTCCCTGGGCATTACCATCTCTCTCTTTGTCTCTTTCTCTCGCACACACTCTCACATATAAACTGAGCACCTACTGCGTAGCAAGTACTTCCACATCCCTTTGCTTCAAAATGACCCTGGGAACCTGGAGTCATAGCATTGCCCTTTAAGGTCCTTTGATGCCCCACCTGCATCGATGTCACCTGATGCAAATGGTTCCTGACATGTTTGCATTGCTTCAGGAGTAAATGGGTGGGTGGGTGGGTTAAAGGGATCCAGGACAGAGGAAGTGCTAAGCTTCTTAAGTCCAATTTAACAAAAGTTGTTTCACTTTTATCTGTTTTATAATGGGGTGCTGGTTAAAATGTTTGGACCAAAGAGTTCTGCCATTGAAACAGTGTCTGGAAAACACTGACACCTTTTTGTTATTGCGGGCAAAGCTCAGCATGACCTGACCCGTACTTGTCTCAGCCTTGTCTTCTGCCAGTCCTCCATGCCACCTTGGGCCAAACTCATTGCAGCCCCTTGATTTGATCTTTCATGAACCCCTCAAGTCTTCGAACATGCAAACATTCCTTCCAGGTGGAATGCTTCCCTTACCTTCAGTTCTTTTCCTGCTGAACGCTTGCTCATCCTTTAGCACCCAGGTTTGACATAATGCTTTTGTTGGCTTCGGAGGTTTAGCCTTACCTCTGCTAAATCTTTTAACTCACACCCCTGAAGCACACTGGAGAACCATTTGCATCAGGTGTCATCAATGTGGGTGGGGCTGTGGCATCGAAGGACCTTAAGGGACAATGCCATGATTCTAGGTTCCCAGGGTCAGTTTGAAAGCAAAGGGATGTGGAAGTACTCGATACCCAGTAGGTGCTCAGTTTATGTGTGAATGAGTGTGTGTGTGTGTGTGTGAGAGAGAGAGAGAGAGAATGAGAGAGAATGAGAGAGACTGAGAGAGAGTGAGAGAGAGAGAGAGCAAGACACAGTAGTGCCCAGGGAAGAGTAGGAGTATAGGGTCAAGGACATTGATCTTCATTTGAATCAGAGTGGATTAAAGATACTTTCAGAACACCCCAGTTTTCTTATCTTGGGCAGGATTGTGAGCTCCTCGGGCAGGATTATGTACCTTATTCTATCCAGGTCCTAGCAGTGTCTAGCACCTAATAGACACTCAATAAACATTTGTTGACTGAATCTTTCAGTTAATGACCATTCAATTCCTACTTCTCCCTCTCCACATCTTCACTAGCTCCTAATTGGACAATTTCAGGTTGAATCTGGTATATGTTGGGTGTCTAAGGAAATGTTCTGCTTTTAAATTCTCTCTTACTCTACACCAGGTTTTATGCTATGGCCACAGTGATCTTTCTAGAGCCCACCTGACCACATCACTGCTCAAAACCTTTTAATGGCTCCCTATTACCCGTATACTACAGTTTAGTCTCTTCATCATATTGTTCTCAGTCTTTTCACAAAATGGCACCCAAAACTATTTAACCTCATCTTCTGCCCCTCCCCAAATATAACCCACTAACCATACAAAAACTCCATGCTTCAGCAAAAGCAAATGTGTGAATTGCAAAGCACAGCATGCATTTCCATGCTCTTCAACTACGAGCATCCTTCTCTCCACCAGAGATGCTTCCCCAGTTTTACTCTGGCCTCTACCTACTCCCTAGTACCCACCATAGTGCATGGGAATTCCTGGCAGCTCATGTATTAATCTGCCCTGTTAAACTACGAGATTCTCACAGTGCTCATTACTCATATTTATGCCCTTACCCCACAGTCCCCAGCACAGTGCCAGGCAGAGGGTAGTTGTTCAACAAATGTGTGTTGGATCAAGAGAGGCCGAACTCTTGAGTATCTCACATACCACTGTAAGAGTAAATTAGAAAGAGTTACAAAACAAAAGCAGTCCCAGGCCAGATCACTTGACCAAGTGCTTGTCTGTTATAAGTCATTCTGCACTGTCCAGTGTAGTTCCATGCGTGTGTATGTGTGTTATATCTCCACACTCAGCTTATCAAAGCCTCTTGGGCAGAGATGCAGCACTTCACATGCTGAGTCCCCACTTTGGATCTTAAAACCATCTGTGGATCTGTGTTCCCGTACACAGGTGAGGCAGGTGTGGCTGAATGCAGCTTCTCACCAAGATCAGGCAAGGATTTTCTGGGCCTCCAGACAAACAAACATGAAGCCAGGGCTCCTCTAGCACCATCTCAGTTCACCACACTAAGTCCACACTCATCAGCATGACACAGAGAAAAGCAAAAATGGAGTTTTTTTCTAATAAAAAAGTTTTTGCCGATTAATTAATTAAAAACAGAGATGTCAGATTAAAAAACAACAACAAAAAATCAGATGAGGAAATCTGTCAGTAAAAAGAAATTGCTCCCCAGTGATCTACAAGGCCTGCACGTCCTGGACACAGGCTGGCTCTGGGGGTTTGGCAGTTGGTGGGGGGATTTCTTCAGTCAGTTTCTGAAGAAGGTGAAAGTGTAACAGGGTGGTCCCCAGGAAAGAGGGAAGTTCCAGAATCCCAGTTCAGCCCTAAGTGAGTGGAGCTGAGTAGGGATAAGAAGATGCTGGAGAGAGGAGAGAAGAGGACAGAAGGAAGGGAGGAAGAAGGAAGCAGGATGGAGAGCAGCAAGGAGGCGTGGAGGAGGCACGTGGAGCAGAGGGACATGTGAAGAAACTGCACTTGCTTCTTGGTCTTGGACTGGCTGGAAAAGATGTGGGTGAGAGACCCGTGGGGAGGATACAACGGCAGCTTTCATCTAGATTTTGATTTTGCTCTTTTCCTCCTGTATTTGCCTGACTCTTTCTGGTCCTTTTCTATGGGTCTCCACTGAAAGGTCCTTTAGACGTGTGGCAGGCTTTTGGGCCTTGCTTTGGGCCAATCCTATTTGACTGGGCTTTTACCCTCAAGGAGATGGGTAACTTTGGATGCTTGACTTAGTAACTATATTCTTTGTCTTTCTGTATTGTTCCCTAATTGTATTAAAGTTCCTTTCCATTAAAGGACTTATATGTTTGTCTTGATGCGGCAGATGGCAGGACCCATTCAGAGAGAGCAGGTTTGGGGGTTCTGGGGTGCCCCTCTCCCTGCCCTGTAACAAAAGGAATTCCACAGTGATATTTTCAAATTCTTGGACGGTAGCTCAGCAGTGCCAACAAGCTGGAGAGCTCTCAACATGGCACCCTCGCCCATCTTCATTGTCGAGCACACTCACCCACCCCAGCTGGCTTGGGCACCTTCCCTGCACCCAAAGTCATTGTCAGAGGTTTGACACCATTTGTCAGTTGACATTTTTGGACTACACCTCAAGTTGCAGGCTGCTGTAGCTGTATTTTAAATTACATGTAGGTCCTCTGATGTCAGGCTTGAATGCTGCTCTTTAAAAAACAAAACAGCGGGTCACCAACCAATCATCAGCAAAAAGGACCCACACACTGCCAGAAAAAAGGTGAAGGAGGATGGAAAGGTTGCTTCTTGGAATGAGTAAAATTTGCTGACTTCATACCTTCTAAATAGCTATTCTCCATTTTTAAAGTTTGTTTGGGATCTCTGGTAGTATTCTGATGGCAGTTTCTCTGAAACAGCAAGTTTAGGAAAGTTCCATTAGGAGCACTGACAAGTATTTCTTGCTGAAATGTGCAGTGACTTTTTTTGGGCTAGAAGCCCACCTTGACAGTTACGGGGTCTCTAGGATCTGTTTTCCCTCCCTCATGACCCCCCACCCCCCACCCCACCATAAGCAGAACGACTCTTCCCCTCCATGTACTTCCTTTTCTCTTGGATATTCCAATGACACCAGGCATCAGATTTGCCTTAACTAAATATTGAGGAACTTCCCCAAATGGCAGAATTCATTTCTTCCTGCAGCTTTGCATTACAATAATCCCATTCTTGCTGCACAGTAGCGATCTCTCCTTCCAGCTAGGTGCAAAGATTATTAAAACTAGGTCCAGAAAATGGTGTGTTCCTCTCCCCTAGCATTTCTCTGAGGAAAGTGCTTAGAAAGAGCTCCCGCTATCCTGTACTTGCCACGGTCAGCGTGTCTCTGCGGCTCAGCCAGGTAACAAGAGCTAATGTATATGGATCTAAGTGTGTTAAACCAATCTGAGGGCCTAAAGCTTTCTGTTCAGTCCCCATTTTACAGAGGAGAAACTGAGACTTGGAGGGACGAATCCAGTAAATGGTTAGTAAGAAACAGTAGGCTTGGTTTTCCTATGTAGGTATTTCTCTTTCCATCCACATACTTTGCCTTCAGAAATTGGGACCCTTCTAAGGATTCGATGCATTTGGCTGAACTGCAATTTCTGTGAAACATGCTGAGAACTAGTTGCAGCTCTCGCTGGATTTGATGAGCTTGAATGGCTGAGAAGGCACCAGTGTAGCAGTATAGTTTCTCTGTGGGCCTCTTGAGGAATCTTCAACTCCTGGGTCACAAAACCATGGAGGAATTGTCCTGGCTCAAGAGGATTTTATAGCAGCTCTAACTGTATAGGAACAAACCTTCTGTGGTATCTTGGCCTTGGGCTGTGACTTCTAATACAGACACCCAGCAAGGGGAGGTCCTGAGAAGCAGCCAGCCAGCCCCAATCTAAGGAGCAGAAGAGTTCAGTGGTTCCTCTGGTTACCCCCAAACTCTGGGAACCTTTCCAGCCCACTGGCACAGGATAAGGAGCTGCTGTTGTCACTGCCAAGTCCATGTGGCCCTTCTGTAGCCACTCAGTAGTGCTCTGCCTCCCCAGACTCCTGATGGGGGTGAGATTCCGGGGTGGTATATTCATATATGTCGCCCGCACTTTGAATTTTCCCCCTGATGTTGGGCCCTTAAACCTTAGCCTAGAATAACAGCCTCCTGTTATCAGTCACTTCGTGAGGGAACTAAACGAGCCCCCTCTACTACCATTATTAATTCATTCATTCGTTCATTCATTTATTTATGCATACAAGAGCTGGGGTCTAAGCCAGAGGTGCAGGGGGTGAGAGGATTCACCAGAGACAGGGTGGGGAGCAGAACAGGCAGATAGGCAGATCCACTGAAACACACTGCTGAGGGGAGCAGCGGGTGAGACAGGAGAGGTCTGCTGTGCCATGGGGTTCCCTCCCTGGCCGGAGGCAGGGATGGAACTCGTGCTGCAGTGGCTGTGGTTTGCTTCATAGTCCAATCCACTGCGTCACCGGGAAGCCCTCTACTTCCATTTCTAATGCTGCAGTTTGGTGAGGCCTCTCTGACTTGACTTCCCCGCTCTTTCACATAGCACAAGTATCACCTATTCAAGGCCCTGCCTCCTCCTCCTCTGCCCTAAGGATGAGTTTCAATAGTCAGTAGGGCTTCTGTCCTTGCCCAGAGGAGGCTGCTGTGGGGAGTCACACTTCAGACAGGGGATGAGTGTGGTTCAGGGTTTAAAAGAAGGTACAAGAGAGCGGCTGGAGACTCCAGTCCAATCTGCACTTAGGTCTATTCATAGCTTGGGCAGTTTTCTATTGTAAATCATGCGAATGATTTACAATAGTTCCTAGGTAAATCATGCAAATCTGCTGCAAAAAGGAGTATTTGCCACAAATAGGCTTTGAAGGGTGTTGGCAATGAGTGAAGTACTGTTTTTTGCAGTGTGAGATGCAGGAGTCCTTGAAAGCATTGTATTTATGTGTGATACAGTTTCAGAGGCCTTTACGTGCAAGAATCTCAGTGCTCTCTCTGAAAATCCTGCACTTGCAAATGCTCACAAGAATCGCCCAAGGCTAACAGGGGGATGAAGAGGCCCCAAATTCCTTCTTCCACCCTCAACTTGGGCTTCTTGCTGGGTCATGGCAGCAGCCATCAATAGCTTGGAGTGTGCTCTTTCCTTGCCTCAAGACCTACTGCCCACCTCGCAGGGGGAATTGAGAAGGCCAATTTAATTTAATTGATTACCACTTACAAAGCTGTGGTTACTCCTCTGAGAGGCCTATTTAAAGTTTCTGAGCTATACAGAGATAACAAAATAAAAAGCAACTGTGTAAAGCGAAGGATGATTATCAAATTGCTCTGGGAACCTTCAATGTGAAAAAGATATAAAGGAAAGATTGAAAGGTATTAGTCTATAAGTCTCATTGAGGTTAGAAGACTAGAGCAAACCTTCTTTTGAAAAAGACTTTAGAAAGAACTTTAGAAAACACTTCACACACGCACACATGCACACACACTGCAGTCCCTTCCCAGATAAATGTGAGTTCCTGTCTTAGACTGCATTAACATTGTTAACCTATTTTAAATTCCTATGGCACAGCAAGAGTCTTACATACTTAGAAGATTTTTTTTAAATGCATGAGCTTTAAACTCATTTTCTTACTTTAAATAGATGTATATTAACTCTCCGTTTAGGCTGCAGGACCTCCTAGCTTAGTATAACAGCTCAACAAAATAAGAGTGGATACAAACTCTGTAATTTACTCACAGGCATAAATGGGTATATAAATGTAAAAATGTGCACAATATTTTATGCCATGCTTGGCTTCATTGTGACCTAATGTTTATAATATGTAAATAATGGCTTCCTTTTAAAGCAAAGAACTTTTAATATACAGATTCATCTGAAGTCCCTTTCCTTTCCTCTAAACAGAAATAAAAAGCAAAATATTCTTTTATAACAAATAAATACCCAATGACAAAGGTTACCACTGAAGGGATTTAAAATGACAGAAGTCAACAGAAAACTTTCAGTATCATACTTCTACTTTACTATGAAGATATTGTTATCAAAGGAAGCGACTCAAGAAATTCTTTGATAAAAATAATCTCATACTATCTTTGAAGCGGTTTCATTTATTTTACTACCCACTGTGTTTCTTATCAGAAGGCCAGGGGTAAGAAGTTTCTTAGTTATGATTAGGAAAGAATCTGATAGATCAGAAGGCCCAATTGAAGTTGGACATAATAAGTATTAAAGTATTACATGACATTAATCCTGCCATTCCATTACTCTCTCCATCTTTGTGCACAGACTAATTATTCTGAAGCCAGTGTTCAGGAGAAAATAGAAACATACTTACCCTGGGCTGGAGTAATCTCTTTATTGCATCAACAAGGCTGGCTCTGTACTGGTCCAGAAACAGGCTGACATTGAGAAGAGAACAGAATCCAGATTAAACTGGGTTTTCAAGTCTAATGCTACTAATAGAGAGGAGTACAAGGCTAATTACACATGTTTACTCAACACTAAAAAAGAGAAATTGTTGCCTTCCATTCAAGTGTCTCACTGGGGGAAAAAAAGATATTGTGGTCAGTGTTACCCAACCAAGTCATCCACATGTGAAGGACCAGGCTCACACATGACTGGGCCATGTGTTGATGGCAAAGGGGCCACTGCCAAGCTGCTGTTTGGGGGAGTCATCTGGCTGAGATTAAGTCCAGACCTTGAATGTCCTCTTCTATGGACCTGGGCCCTCTGCCTACCGTGGGTGCTGTGAGGCCACCCATCAAAAATAAACCACCAGGGCCTCCCTGGTGGTGCAGCGGGTTGAGCAACGCACTATGAAGCAAACCGCAGCCACTGCAGCACAAGTTCGATCCCTGCTGCCGGCCAGGGAGGGGACCCACATGGCGCAGCAGACCTCTCCTGCTGTGCCCRCTGCTCCCCTCAGCAGTGTGTTTCTGTCAATCTGCCTGTTCTGCATCCTGCTCTGTCTGGTGGATTCTCTCACCACCCCCACACCTCTGGCCTGTACCCCAGTGCTTGTATGCATAAATAAATAAAATCTTTTAAAAAAAAATAAACCACCTATCTGCTATACTCAGACCACAATAGCGATGAGCAAAAGGAGCAGCACTGAGGTTAGACTCAACCAGTCATCAGGAAGAAAGGGCACCAAAAACAAGGACTAGGTTAAGGTCCTGTGTCTCCGAAACCATAGCAACTCTAGATTTTCCTCCCTTCACCTTTATGTTGATCTTTTTCCAGGTCACTGTGATTTTTCACTTTCCTCCTATTTGTTGTTTTTTTTTTTTTTTAAAGATTTTATTTATTTATGCATGTAAGAGCTGGGGTACAGGCCAGAGTCCAGGGAGGTGAGAGAATTCACCAGAGACAGAACCGGGAGCAGAACAGGCAGACTGACTGAAACACACTGCTGAGGGGAGCAGCGGGAGAGGCAGGAGAGGTCTGCTGCGCCATGTGGGTCCCCTCCCTGGCAGGCAGCAGGGATCGAACTTGTGCTGCAGTGGCTGCGGTTTGCTTCATAGTGCGTTTCTCAACCTGCTGCACCACCAGGGAAGCCCTTCTCCTGTTTTTTGAGAATTTCTGTTGTTGCTCTGTCACCCCTCAGTTGGGTCAATTTGACCCTGTCTTCATTAGGCTTTAATTAATCTTGGAAACTTGAGACAGTTTCCTTACCTGGGACTTGCAGGCAAAAACACTGGGTAGCCCTGTGCAACAGCCTTATGCATTTCAAAATAGCCCCTGTTCCCATTTCTAGTGCTTCAGTTTGGTTGAGCCCCTGTGACTAGGCATGAGTGAGTACCACCTCCTCTAGGGCTATGCCTGCCATGCCATGCAAGCCATCATGGCTGCTGTCTTTGGTCAGTGGGGAGTTTGGTTTTGACTTTCCTGCTATGTGACCTTGACTTTGTGCAAATCATTTCATATGAGGCCTTGGTTTTCTTGTCAATAAAGGCTCACCAATGGTGCTGTGATGAGCATCAAATTAATAGTATGTCAGTAGACAAATATTTATTGAGCACCTGCTAGATGCTAGGGCTGTTTGAGGCACTGGAGATAAACTGGAAAAAACAACAACAACAACAACAACAAAAAACAAAACAAACCAAAGCTCTCATCCTTAACAGTCTTCCATTCTGTTTTCATTTATGTCTCAAGCATTCTAGTATGGCATGCACACATAAAAGTTACCTAAGGAATATTTACTTACTGCCTTGCTGGTCAATCAATATAGTGCCTGATCTGAAATTAAGAAGCTCATGTAGGGTGTTAGTTCCAAGGACCCTAAAATCAGTTGTCCATGTTCCTTTTCTAGTATTGTTAAGGGGGAATCCACATTTAGGTGGGTTGTCTCAACATACTAGGTTCTTTTTAATTTTCTCATTTGACAAAGAGGAATCTCATTTGACAAATGTAGGGTGTTAGTTCCAAGGACCCTAAAATCAGTTGTCCATGTTCCTTTTCTAGTATTGTTAAGGGGGAATCCACATTTAGGTGGGTTGTCTCAACATACTAGGTTCTTTTTAATTTTCTCATTTGACAAAGAGGAATCGGGAGAAGAGTTGATAAGAAGTTTCCAAGGAGTCAGGGATTTGGTTTTACTATGACATCTTTAGCAGAAGATTCTAGAAAAGGATATTCTGAGCAATGGAAAAAGAATCCTCTTAAGATGAGCTACAAATCATATTTAGTCATCCTATCCCATCCATCCATGAAGATAACCTGATTACTACCCAGGGAAAAAATTTGTTATCCCATAAAACCACACACTTAAATCGTAGCACACAAGATATATCTAACTCACATACTACAAAAATTTGTCTTTAGTCGATAGTCAGTGATTAATGGTCATTAAGGATTGATAAAAAAAGAATCAATTTATATCTACATGTTTAAAAAGTTTTCTAATTTGTACTATATACGTTATTCTTTAGTGATGTTAATACTATCTCAGGTTTTAATAATCAAGCAGCCTGTGTGTGTTTTTTTAAGACTACCACTTTGGGAAAATATCTGTCAGTCACTCAGGCCTATAGGAAACCTGACTGATTGGGACAGCACTGAACGGAAGACCAATCTCACTTTATTCTAAGAGTGCATCCTAAGAGCTGGTAAGATTGTTAAAAATAAATAAACACCACCTTAAAAGTTAAGCTTAAAACATAACCTTTAAAGTACTTTTTCTACTTAATGTTGGTAATGGTGACAAAGACATTAATATCATAGTTCATTTGAAAATGCAGCTTAACGCACAGCACACATTCCAAACACAGTTATTTAAAAGGTAATGTTGTCGACTCCATCAGCCCAAATCAAATTTCCCAAAAGTAATTCTTGTAGTTCTCTAATAGGTCTTTATTCCAAGCAAGCTCACCTTTCTACTTAGCTCTGATGCAGAATTTATAACGCTTTGTAGGATACGTCATATGAGCAATTTCAATGTGCTTTAGCAGGAATGATATATAATCTCCTGAAAATTTACCCCTTAAATAAGTCCTAATGGGCTCAGAGAACAGCAGTAGCTTAAGTGGATCTATTAAAAAAGGCTGAGTGGGTCAGTGATTGGATGGAGATACCATTTCAGCTCTCCTTTCTGTTACCGATCAAAATAAACTGACGGTCAGCCTAGTTTGGTCATTAAAACACACACGCCTGCACACACACACACCTTTTATAATTCACTTGTGGAATTAACACTTTGCTTTGTTCCACTATTCTGAGTTTCATGACAAAGGAGTGATGCTGGCCATTTTCATTGCCTCCCTTAGAATCAGAGTTTTATGCAGAGCACAGGACACGTACAACTCCTCTCATCAGGAAATTAACTGGTGCAGAGAACATAGAGGCATTTCTCCGTCTATCCACAGTAAGATCCCAGTGTAATTTGCAGATGATGTGTGCTAAGGCACACTCACTGGTTTTGATGGCGTTTTCAGCAGAAAATGGCATCTACCGGTATTTATCAACAGACTGTCCTGGAAGCTGGGCGGGGCATACTGTGCTTTCACTCCCCTCTGCTCTTCAGGTTGTAAGATCTTGGGTGATTTGTATCTTCTTGGGAACTGAGTTTCTTCAGGTGAGAGGTGAAAGGGTTCACTATATTTGGGTTAAAGGTCTTTTCTGTAAAGGTCTGTGAGTTGTGATATAGGGCTAGCCATGAGTACAGCCTCTGGAAGAAAACAAATTCTAGGCCATATTTTGAGAAAAAAAATCTTAAAAACTAATTTTTATCCCAATTATTTAAAGTCAAAATGCTAGGAAATAGAAACCACCTGCCATATAGAGTGTAAAATGCTGAGTGAGCGAGGTGGGACAGATTGGCTGATATATGTCATTCCCTACTTTCCTTCCATGGTCTTAGGCTGCTGGTTGCGCCTATGTAGTGCCCTCCTGTGTACTCAGTTCTGTAATATGGGCAATGGGTGGCATTTCAAGCCTTTAGAGAATTCAAATGTACGGGATCATTTTTATTTTTGCAGGCCTTCAATAAACGGGAAAGCCATCAAGTACAGAATGGAAATGTTCACTGGATACAAAACATCTTCCTTCCAGACTCAAACTATTGTGATTGAAGAGGAGTCTGGAAAGGTAGGCTTAAAGTTCATAATCGCTCGCTCTTTTAAACGCAGCAAGGACAGGGCTGGCCTGCATTCCAGAGGAATGGAACTCTCATAGTAAATTCAACATTAAACAAGTCAGCCAAGGAACTTAATAGGCAGGTTTTAAAAAAATTTTTCTACACCTGTGGTTAAATATTCTAATATTTTGATGTTTGTCAACAGCACCCTTTTGCAGGTGTGACTGCACCTCGATTTTTCCTTGTTATTTCGAAGTTGACATTTTACAAGTTATTTAGGAACTGCTGAACCATGAAACTATATTTCATTGTCAAAAATGCTGAATGGTGAAATAATGACTAGCTTTCACATTTTGCCTCTTTATTTTATAATCTAGTTGAGCTACTAAATTTAAATGCGAACTAGGAGACTGTCTCTTCTGGGAAATAAGTTATTTCCCCCATTGCCCAGAGGTTCATGAATGTTTGAATGTAAATATATGAATGATTTAAGAACATAAACATATCACTGCTTGTTGTCATCATGTGCATTTTACTTGAACCACAATGTGGGTTTGGAATAGGTTTGTGAATAGAGCTTGTTTTCATGTAAATGGGATCAAGCAGTACCACTGGTTAGTTATTCAGTGAATCAGACAATGCCACCTTTGCTGGAAACACTTCAGTAAGAACTTAATCCATGTACCTAATATTTGAACTCCGACTCTTGCTTTATCGTCCTGTGCCCTAATGCAGATCTCACTGACGACGGCTAAAGGATGGTGCGGGAGTCAACGTGCTCTCTGTACTTCTGCAACAGTGTGTTTTAGGTTTCATCCTGGATGTAGTGTCTAGAGAGCTTTCCTTTCCTGCTCTGTGACACTCTGGGGGAAGAAAGGGGGAGCACAGTCTGCCTGCCCCTAGATGCGGCATGCATGCCCTAAGTCCACAGCAAACAGCAATGGGACATAAAGAACCCACAGAGTCCTGGCTTCACGCTCGGTGTACAACAAGCGTATTAGAATATCACTGTCCTGACTAAGTTTCTAAGCAGCTTACCCATCCCTGTGACTATGAAGAGAGGCCATTACCAAAGCATTTCTCTTGGAAATAGCATCAGCATCATGCGGAGAGTAGCTTAATGTTTCACATTCACAAATGGGAAATTATAAACAGGCTGACATTCTGGCACTTACAACACCAGGAGAAGAAAAACTTAACAACTCATGCATAGAAAAGCCATTTATAAAATGAAACTTGGTTTATTTCATTTATTTGAATCCATAAATTCTCACGGAGCTATTAGATACGTGTGCATGTGCGGTGTGTGTGTGTCCATGTGACACTGTATTAGATTATGTATTTGTAATGAAAAGCCTTAACTGACTAGGCATTATATATATCAGTTGTACCTGACCTTGTTGTTGACTAGGGAAAAAAAGACTATTTTTCAAACATGTTGTATGGCTATTTTTAACCTGAGAACATTAATCAGAAAAGAGCTTAAATCTCACATCCTCTCCTTGTCTCTCTGGTACAAACAGGATGACATTGTGCTGTGCAAGTGTCCATAAGACCAGGTATGACAAAGCCAGGCTGTTTTGATATTGATATGAAGGACAAATTAACTAAACCTCTTGGCCAGAACTGACTTTGCTCACATAATCAGAGTCCATCCATGTGTAACCTCCATTTAAGCCTCCAAGAAGATGCTGCTCTCCTTCCTCTTCCTGCTGCTCTCTGATCTGACTCTCTGCTTAATCTGATCTAATCCTGCCAGAATTATTTTCATCTGTGCATTGAAACCTGGAGGATCCTTTCTCAGACATGGTGAGGAAAGGCATTTTCTGAATTACTTGCTCAAATCATATGGTGAGGTTTTCACCCCTTATTTTTCATTGGAGGACGGGTATAACATTGAGACACAATATCAATAATTAGGTAATGACAACCAGAAATTTCTCTCTCCCTTTCTGGAAGAAGGTTTTCGGAAGCTGGGTAGAAAGAGACTAAAAGGGTTGTGGAAAACTAGAAAACCTCAACTAATACTAGAACAAAAACCATCTGAGCAATATAGCTTAAAGATGACACAATGCTGGTCAAAAAATAAATAAAAATGGAAACAAAATACTTCTTTTTCATGGAGAAGTATTTTTTAGAGGAAAAAGTAAAACAAAGTTAATTCCATTGACTTTGGTAGAAAAGTTACCCAGTGAAAATCTTACTAAAATAATAATAATTTAAAAAGAATTTCTGAAAAACTTATTCTCTTCATTCAACTCTCCTCTAGGGCAAGTCTTGTCCAGGCTCTGGATCTTATGATTGGGTTCATCAATATAATAGAAATTCTTCAGAATCTGAACTTGTGTTTTAAAATCGAAAGGGTCATTTAAAAAATCAGGATAATGCTACAAATAAAATCTAACTCCTAAAGAGAAAATGCTGGTGAATTGCCAAAATAATTATTATTCAACACACATAAAGAAAATACATGAAATAATTATAAAAGATTGATATGTATATATATTTTTATCATGTAACTTAGGATCTCAGTTTCAGTAACAATAAGTAGACTGCGCTAAAAGAGAAGACAAAACAGCTGATGTAAATAATTTTTAGAAAGCAGGCATCTAACAGATTTTAATATTATTATTTGCATAACAATAAAATGTAATTTTATAATTCTCATTTTATGTATAATTAAGTATAATTGAATACATTGGAACTCTTAGATAGCAAACATTCATTTTAAGGAAAGCTATTTCCCTAAAGATATTCCACAGATATGTTTATTTTCTGTAGAGTATATGTGTGTGTACATATATATATTCCCTTATATCAATAGTCAGATCTCTCCTAAGAAGTAAGCTAATTGAGCTGTTTGTGTTGATAAACTCCTTTTTCTCCAGACTATTCCTCTCCGAGCCATAATTATTTGCAATTTGCCTAAGTCGTCCATTTACTGATACGTCAAGCATGAAACAGAGGCAATTCCAGAAAATGGAAATGCTTCTCAAAATCAATCTTTGGGAAATAATGTGGTAGAAGTTACTGTGTGATAGAAGACTACCTTATAACTGTCACATGGAGATGAATATTAATTTGTTGAGGTTAAGGTGGCTTTGTGCTTCATTTGTTGACTTTGCTTAGCCGTCAGCAAAGCAGCACAGCCCAATTACTCCAGCAAAGCTATTTTTTCTAACAGGAGTTTTATGATTTTTATGTACTTACCAGTCAGCACACATAACAATGTCAAAATGTCCTTCCAGTTGAGAGACATCTGTCTCATTATCCCATCGTAAAACGCTTGAGGAGAAAAAGATTTTAAAAATTATACTTAGGCTTTTTTTTTAACTTTTGATTTTGAGCTATTAACATTATTTTTTGTGGCACTTGAAATTATTTAAAAGGTATATACAAATTATTTCAAAAGGTATAATAAAAAAACTAGGGATGTAACTGTCTCTTCTATATTTTATTTAGTCTTCAAATCTAGAAGAGGAAGAATTCTCTATTTAAATGCAGTAGTTGAGCTTTTGCTAGTTTTTAATAGGTTTCTGGAGACAAACTAAGGAAAAATAGTTTTACATTCATCATGAGAATGTGCCTAGACTCTTAACATCAAAGAAGGACATATGTCTCCTCTGACTGGAACACAAATTCATAAAAATAAATGATTTGAAACTTAGTGTATATCCGTCTTGTCCGACACGTCAGTTGTACTTCTTATTGATTAAGTGAGCAATCTGGTAAAGTGGAAAAAGGAATAGCCAGCTTTCATTGCTAGTTCTCAGTTTTCAGGCACAT
Source organism: Galemys pyrenaicus (assembly GCA_019455555.1). Taxonomy (NCBI): domain Eukaryota; kingdom Metazoa; phylum Chordata; class Mammalia; order Eulipotyphla; family Talpidae; genus Galemys; species Galemys pyrenaicus. The sequence goes on from JAGFMF010012281.1 coordinate 12,940,816, forward strand.
TTTAACTTTCACCTATCCTGACACTCTGTCTCCAAAAGAAGATCCAGTTTTAGATCTCATATTAGTAACAACAATTTATAACAGGTGTTTTAAAATTCTCCTTGTCCTTATGAAGCCATCAGAGATTTTAAAATTACTCTCAATAACATTTTTCCTTAGTAAAGGTTTTTTAATGATTCCTTCTTCCATCATCTCAACACTGTGATTGGCAATGTTATTTTTCAAGGTAAAAATCTGCTCCTCTCTTCTATTTTCTTTTTAAAGATTTATTTTTGTTTATTTATGCATACAAGAAGACAGGAGAGGTCTGTGGAGCCATGTGGGTCAGCTCCCTAGCCAGGGATTGAACTCCTGCTATAGAGACTGGTGACGGCTTGAGAGTGCTGAGACTTTAACCCCTGCACCATGCACCACCAAGGAGGCCCTCTCTTCTATTTTAAAACTAAACTGAGTGAGTGCAACCTACCCTGTCCAGCTATATTCGCTTCTCTTGCTGGTTTCTTTCTCTCTTCTACATATTCCCTAGGTGAAGTCACATATTCTTATTTTGATACAAAAATAATTCTTACTTTGATAAATCCAAAAGTTCTCATATACTTTAATATACATCAGTGGTAGTGAGTTTCTTGAGATAGAAAAGATGAAACACATAATCACAAAAATACCTATATAGACTGAGCATCAGGTGCTCATTTACTCTTTCAACTCATTCGTACTGAGCAGTGCTGTGTGTCAGGCCCTTGCTGTGTCACAGGCCACGTTTTCACGGGGGCTGCCCAGTGGACACAGGAACCTGTGATTCTGATGGCGTGTCCTGTGCATTGTGTAAGCACACAGACGTAGAACTGCAGGGAGGGCTTTCAGAAGAGGTGGGTGACCTCTGCATTCACTGGTTCTGTGACACAGGGATGAGCTTTTATAAATTAACTTTAGAGTTGTACTTGCCTGGGCCCCTCAGAGAATCAAGAAACAGCAGAAACCAGGAACCTCCCAAAAGATGAATGCTTACTTTGCTTTTGAATTAATTCCTCAGAAACTCCATGCACCTGAGGAGAACTGGAAACAAAACTTCCAACTTTTCTGGAAAAGTTGAGGATTCACTGCAGTTGGGACTGAGGATTAGTGGGAGGGACTATCTTTACCCACTAAGAGACTCTGAAAGTCTTAGAGAGTTTTATCATGAACAAGATGGTTTAAAATATAGACCTGGGCCTCCCTGGTGGCGCAGTGGGTTGAGCAACACACTCTGAAGCAAACCGCAGCCACTGCAGCACGAGTTCGATCCCTGCTGCTGGCCAGGGAGGGGACCCACATGGCGCAGCAGACCTCTCCTGCTGTGCCCACTGCTCCCCTCAGCAGTGTACTTCAGTTGATCTGCCTGTTCTGCTCTGTCTCTGGTGACTCCTCTCACTACCCCCGCATCTTTGGCCCGTACCCCAGTTCTTGTATGCATAAATAAATAAATCTTTTAAAAAAATATAGACCTATGTGAGCCCTGTTGAAATCATAAATGTACCTACCACAAACAAATTTTTGGAAAAAGTGAAAATACAATCTTACCATTCCGTCAACCATTGTTTAGAAGATGCTTCTAATATGTGCATAATTATGCTTTCATAGTTATGAAAGCAAAGGATAGAAAGTGCAGGAAATCCTATTTGATAATATTGGATACTGGATTCTTGGGATGCTTCAGCCTCTTGGTTCAACAAAAACAAACTGGACAGACAGAGGTCTGGACAGCAATTTGCTATGAATTATTACAGTAGATACAACAAGTCATGATTCTAAAAGAAAGTAAAATGCTTGGTTGGCCATACAGACCACAACATATTCTACAAAGGCACTTAACCTGAGTTCTCACAAGGTCTGCAGCTATGCTGGCCCCAGGCTGTAGGCACGTGACAAGGAGAAAGAGGTGTATGTATAGAGTCCAACTTTTGTGTGACAGACACAACGGGTTCAAAGGTTGGTTCCCTCTCTTACTAGCTGTGTGAACTTTGGCACTTATTTAAGTTCTCTGATCTTGTTTTCTCATGTGTAAGTGGGGATAGCACATCTACACTGGAGTTGTGTTATTCACACAGCATATGAGAATGGTGCCCCTGGAGTTATGCAATCACGTGCCCTTCCAATATGGAAGCATAGAGATAACGATGACTTCAATATTCAAGGAGCAGGTCCTTCCGACTCTTTTCCAATGACCCTGCACGCCACTTGCTTTCTCAGGTAACTCACATGATGGTTAGGCACCCTAAGGCAATGCTTCAGATGTAAAAAAAGTTCAGATTTTTTTGTTGTTGTTGCTTATATTCAATCTATTGCAGATCAATACTTTTGTAAGATACAGTAACAAATTAATAGTCAGGGACAATACAAGAAGCAAAGACATTCCAAATACAACTCCACTGATCATATGCTTGGATGTCATTATGTTTGTAACGTTACTTTCAATTTATGAACTTACCTCCTTGCAGATCAGTAATACACAGGTCACAGAATGATACCACTCCATGGCCTACTTGTCGAAGCAGTGCTCTAGACCTTGTCTTTATGAATAATTGCAACCTGGATCCACTGTCTGACATTCCCTTCACTGCTCATTCCTCCAGAAGTCACTCTTAATTCCAACCATTTTTCAATGCTCCTGGCCTATAATCTGCTGACCCTCTCATCATGTCACTGTTCCTTTTCCCAAGTGTTATCTTCCCTTCTTGCACAGCTTAGATCATGTAGTCAATCAATTTAAGTACTCTTTTGCAAACACCTCCCCTTGTCTCTCTCTTACTACTTCCCATTTGTCAAATCCAGCCCTCTGCCTGCTTCATGAGTAGATCTGTGCCCCTACAGGTTCTTACAGAAGGGAATCTGTATCCTGACAGGCATTGCTTTAACTTCACGACCACGAACCACAGAGGAGTCCTGTTGTCTGGCAGTTATATTTACATTTCCCTTTACATTTTATTTTTTTTTCCATTTTAGGTTTCCATCTAAATCTCTTAGGTCATTATTCTGTACCACATTTTTGCTGTTAGAAATTCTATAAATTCCTCCCTTACCCTCACTTTTAGCCAAAGACCTAACTTGCTACTTTGGTGTGAAAAATGCAATTGGTTGAGAACTTCCACAAACTTCTATCACTGTTAAGCTCCAAATAGCTTTTGTACCTATAGACTCTGCCTTTTTCCATGTTATCATAGATGAATTATCCCTAGTCCTCTCTAAAGCTGGTACCTCTTCTTAGACACTAGACCCATTCTTTTTCATCTCTTCTACTATACAGGTCTTGCAATTCTCCCTTTGCTTTCTCCACTATCAGTTCTTTCCTTTCTTCTGGATTGTTTCCATCAGTGTGCAATCAAGCAGTTACTTTCCCCTCTTAAAATATCCTCTCTTCACTCTACCTACTCCCCACTTCCCTGGACAGTATTCAATTTCTCTACTCCTTTGTAGCAAAACAGTGAAAAAGTTGTGTTAGCCCTTTCAGTTTCATTTCGTCTCCAATTCGCTCTTAAATCCACTCCAGTCAGGATTTCATCTCTACAGTTCCACCAAAAATGCTCTCGTAACTCATATTGCTAACTCAGGTCAATCCTTAAAAGTCTTTGGCTTACTTGACCTATCAGTCTGGACCTCTCCCATGAATTCCAAATTCGTATATTCAATTTTCTATTTTAATAGTTTCACTTTCCACTTGGATATCTAACAGACACTCCAACTTTATTATATCCAAACTGAATTCCTCATCATCATTTCCCAGGTTCAATTTATTCAGTTTTTCTCAACTTGTTAATGACAAAACCTTGACTATATCTTTGAATCTTTTTTCCTAACACCCCACATTGGGTATGCCAGGAAATGCAGTTCATTCTATCTTTGTCTTTAACAAAGGTAGAGACAAGTCTACCATCATCTCTCATTACTGTATAGTTTCTTAATTGGTCTCCTTGCTTCCACCCACCCTATAACTCTTAGAGAGCAGCCAGAATGATCTTCTCAAAATGTTATCAAATCATGAGCCTTCTCTATTTACTACCTTTAAATGGCTCATCGCTTCAGTTAGAGTAAAAGTCAAAGTGTTTATAATGACCTATAAAACCCTAAGCAATACAGATACCATTCTGAACACATTTCTTATTAATCTCTCCCTTGCTCTTTTTGCTTTATAGCAGGCTTCTACCATAATACTTTTATATTATGGTAGCTCCTTTGTGTAAATGCTTTTTCTCCATATATCTCTATGGCTCATTCCCTCAACTCTTTCAAGTCTTTATTAATTTTTTTAAGGTTTATTTATTTACGCGCACAAAAGCTGGGGTACAGGCCAGGGTCATGTAAGGTGAGAAGATTCATCAGTGACAGAGTGGGAAGCAGAACAGGCAGATCGACTGAAACACACTGCTGAGGGGAACAGCGGGTGAGGCAGGAGAGGTCTGCTGCGCCATGCGGGTCCCCTCCCTGGCTGGGGGTCAAATTCATGCTGCTGTGCCTCGGATGCCTCAGAGTGCAGCAGCGCCCAACCCGCTGGGCCACCAGGGAGGCCTCTACTTCAAATCTTTGCTCAAATGTCTTACCTTCTCAGGAAGGCCTACTTGACCTTTTTACATTTCTACTCCAGTATTCCTGAACCCACATATCCTGTTCTTTATTTTTCATAGTTATCTTTTAATGTGCTATATAACTAAGTTATTAATTTTATTTTCTTTGTCTCCAATACAACATAAGCATCATACAGAGATTTTTTTTAAATCTATTTTTTCATGATGTATTTTCATTATATAGAATTCCATTATATATGAAACATAACTGCTGCTAAACACATTTATTATATGAATGAATTGTATATGAATGCACCTAGCATAGTGCCTGGCACACAGAGGGCACTCTAGAAATAAAGGTTCCTATATCAAGTTGTTCTCTGTCTAGATTTGATGGTCATTTAAGATACTTTTTGAAAGTTTCTGCTGTTGGCAAAGATACAGTGACAAGAACCTTACTTATCTTGCTATATGAAACAACCAAAAAAGAGACAAAAGACATAGACTAATAGTCTTCAAAACACTGAAGACCAGCAACAAAGGACAGTGATCCTTGAGGAAGGGGGAAAAGTGAAGTGAGTACTATAAACACCCTACCTCACAGCACAGGCAGGTAGACTGAGATAAGGAGATAGAACTGAAAGTCTGAGGAAACCAAGATTGTGAGAGTTCAAAGTACAGGGTAATAGGTAGGACAGTGTGGTGCACAAAGAGGTAGTTCCAAGGTGCTCCTTAGTATTCTGCAGAGCACTGACTGGTATATGGATGTACATGACAAAGCCCCTTGATGTTGGGTAAGAACCACATGAGAGGGTTGGAAGAGACTAGAGCTCACATGGGGTCAGGGGGAACAGTGCCTGTTTCTACCAGCCAGATTAGAAAACTTCATAATTCACAGAGTACTGGGTAGAGTCCTCACATAGGTTTTATCTCAGTGATGGGAAATAATTAGTCCCACATCATATATTACTCTAATGTTGCCTAACAAATCCTGAAAGTAAGACCAAATGAATCACATCATTTAAAAATAACTGTGTTGGGCCTCCTTGGTGGCCTAAGGGTTAAGTTTCTGTGCTATCACTGCTATGGACCGAGTCTTATCTGCAGCCTGGGAGCTAACCCACGCATGTCTCTCCTGTTGCTCACGTTAGCAATGTATTTCAGTAGATCTGCCTGTTCTGCTCCCCCCTCTGTCTCTGGTGAATCCTCTTGCCCGCCCATACCTCTGGCCTATACCCCAGTTCTTCTATACAAAATAAAATAACTGTGTCTCAGAAAACAACAAAAAAAATATTTACAGGAATATAAAAACAATCCATAGTGAAGAGACAAGTCAAACAACTGAACCCAATTTAAACCTGACACAGATAGTAGAATGGACAGATAAGGTATTTAAAGTAATTATCATAATAGTATCCACTATAACTTAAAAAGTGAACCAGTAAAGACATAAAGTTATTGTTAAAGTCCCAAATCAAACTTCTAAAAGTAAAAAGTATAATGTTTGAGAGGGAAAATGCATCAGATGGGAGCTAGACATTGCAGAAGAAAAAAGTTAATGAATTTGAAGGCAAAGTAATATAAATTATCCAAAATTATACCAAAAAAATAGAAATACGTAAAAAGATTATTATTAGCCATGAGCTGTGGGACAAATTTAAATCAAAATATATGTAATTTGAATGTAAAGAGTATAAAGGAGGGGCAGAAAAATATTTCAAGAAATAATGGCTAACCTTTTTCTAAACTTAATGAGCATTATTAACCCACAAATCAAGAAATTTCAACAAACTCCAAGCATAAAAAATAGGTAAAAACAAGAAATTTTCCAAAAGCAGTGAAAAAGTCTGAAAAGTACCCAGAAAATAAGGGCACAGTATACACAAGCAAAAATGCAAAGGATGGCAATGTATTTCTTGTGAAGTATATTCAAGTGGAGAGACATCTTTAAGGTAGTGAAAGAAAAAAGAATGTCGGCCTAAGATTGTATAGTCAGTTAAAATATATTTAATGAGAAAGATGAAATAGTTTTTTTCAGATATCCAAAAGTAGAAAGATAAAATAACCAGTAGATCTATACCACAAGAAATATAAAGAAAGGTTTATAGGCAGAAGGAAAATCATATCAAATAGGAAATATTAATTTGTAGAATGGAATAATTATAACTACATAGGTAATATATAAGATTTTTCTTATCATTTAACTCTCTTTAAAATATAGTTGACAAGTTAAACAAATAACACATATCATAGCGTTTATAACATGTGTAGAGAGTTTATAACATATGTGTAAGTAAAGTATAGGTCAACGATAGCATAAGGCTGGGAGGTGAGAAGTGAAAGTATGCTGCTGTACTTTTTATAGTTTAGGTGAAGGGATTTGAGGCTACACTGTGAAAAGTTAAAACTATAAAATCTAAAGCAAATACTAAAATAAACAAAGAGTTTTTGCTAAAAATTTAACAAATGAGGTAAAATAGGACAATAGAAGATACACATTCAATCCAAAGGGAGGCAGAAAAAGATGAAAAGAGGGACAAAAACTAAAGAGAAAAACAAAGCCAAAGTGACAGATTTAAAGCTAACCATGTTGGTAATCATACTAAATGAATGGCCTCATTAACAAGATGTTAGAACAAAGTATATGTGGCTTACAATAAAAGTATTTGAAATATAAACAAGTAGGTTAAAAGCAAAAAGATGGATGGTACATATACACAATGGAATACTATTCAGCAATCAAAAATATACTAGTCATTCATAGAAACATGGCTGGAGCTAGAAAGGATTACACTCAATGAAATAAGTCAGAAGGCAAAAGAAAAATACCAGATGGTGTCACCCCTAGGAGGCCTATAAGGGAACCAAATAAGCAACCATGGAAAAGAATAACAACAACAACAATAATAATAAACAAAAACAAAACAGAAACAAAAAGACAAGGAAGGACCAATGCGGACACTTGGTGGAGAGGGGGGAGGGAATGGGTTGAGGCTGGAAAGAGTACAAGGGACTGAGGTGATGGTGCACTGGTGAAATGGTGGTGGGAAATCCATGGGGACCACAATCCGTGCCAAAAATATACAAATAAAATACAATATGTTAAAAAAATAAAATGGCAATCAGAAACAAAGTAGATTTTAAAATAAAGAATATTATTAGCATAAGAGGGGTAACTTCAAATAATAAAGGGTGAATTTCAAGAAGCAGGCATAGCAAGTCTAAATGTGCATGCATTGAATAATACAATTTCAAATACATAAATCAAAAATGGGTAGAATTGTAAGGAAATATAGACAAAATGAAACATACAACCAGATATTTCAGTACTTCTCTCTCAATAATTAACTGAACAAGTGGACAGAATATAAGAGCAATTATAGTTTTAAAAACATTATTAATCAACTTGATCTAATGATATTTATAGACTACCCCACCCAACAACAGTAGAATACTGTTTTATTTATAGAATATTATTTTATTTTCAGATATAAAATATGTACCAAGATATTACCTATGTTGTGTCATAATTTGTTTCAACAAGTTTAAAAGGATTCAAGTCATACAAAAAATTATGTCCCTACATGTACAATGGCATTAAATTAAAAACCATTAATAAGTTAGGATGTAATGTTCTCTGAAAAATCTCCAAATATATGGAAAATAAAAAATACACATATAATCTAGGATCAAAAGAATAAATAAAAAAGAATTTGTGGGCCTCCCTGGTGGCGCAGTGGGTTAAGCAACGCACTATGAAGCAAGCCGCAGCCACTGCAGCACGAGTTCAATTCCTGCTGCCGGCCAGGGAGGGGACCCACATGGTGCGGCAGACCTCTTCTGCTGTGCCCGCTGCTCCCCTCAGCAGTGTACTTCTGTTGATCTGCCTGTT
>JAGFMF010012281.1:12958566-12968996 GCA_019455555.1 Galemys pyrenaicus
GTGTAAGAGAGTTCCTTTTTCTCCACATCCCCACCAACATTTGTTGTTGCTACTTTTTTTGATATGTGCCATTCTCACTGGGGTGAGGTGGTATCTCAGGTTGCAAATATTCTTAAATGTGTTTATCATTCGACTGACGGGCAATGATCAGAGAGGCATTCTGAACTCTGCTGGCAATGTTCACCTTTATGTTTATGGACAAGAGACCTTTTTTTCCAGAGGGTGCTGAAGAAACTCACCCAATCTTCTGGTGAAACAGAATTTTGTGGGGAAATGGTAAACTTCCAAGTCAAGTGAACCTGACTTCTTGTGCTGGTTCTTACATTCAGTGTATAAATGTGGTGAATTAACCTCTCTGTGCTCCATCTTAAAAGCGGAATAAGAAATCCTCCTTCATATGCTTTATGGAGTATTGGATGTGATAAACTTGGCACACAGTAGGTGCCTAATGTCTACCAATTTATTATCTTTTTCCCAATAATTCATGTAAAAGCTTTGGAGGAATGAAGTGACTGGTAATAGTAACTAAAATATGATTTGGCAATTAAAACTTTAGTTTCTTTCCCTACTGCTCAGAACCAGTGATACGAACATTTATAGTGTAGAATTTAAATAACTGGAAGGAATGAAGGAAATTCTGCCCTGTCGATTTGCAGTGTCTTTCACATGCATAAATAAATGTGCTTGAGCCAAGGCATGGTCCATGTCCCTCTAGGACAAAGACTTGATCTGTCTTGTCCACTGCTGTATTTTTAGAAGAAGCTGCATGCCATGCAATTAATATTGGTCGAATGAATAGTAGTTTAGTTAATTAATTAAAATTTAATTTCCAAAGCTATTTGGAAATTTCCAGTGTGAGGCGGAGTGTGCTCATGAAGCATCTAGTATGTAGAATACAGCTGGCACTGATCCTGGAGGAAGGGGCCTGGATGGACACAAGGCCCTGACATGTCCAAAGTCACAACCATCCACAGAACCGTCTACAGAGTTCAGATGAAACTTACTTTCTTAATTATCCTATTAAAGGATATTGTTAAAAAAAATAATGTTAAGCTAGGGGTAGCTCCTTTAAAATGCACAGGAGACTTGCCAATTTCTGGAGAAGCCTAAGCTCATGATCATGATCTAGACTATATAATGTGAAGACAAGATGTCTGGGCCCGGAGCATGAGCAAGGGACCAAGTATCACCATATCCTGCAAGCAATTTGATGTTTATTAGGGATGGGTCAAGGCAGGGTACTTGTGTTGGGCAAATTCATGAGTATACCAAAGAGGGATGGCATTGTACTTTTGGTATGCATTTTTGTATCATACTTTTTTTTTTCATGCTGATTTGGAAGAGGCTTAGCATCGGTAATAACTCGGTATACCATTTCTTGCCCCTAGTCTTATGTCAGTGTCATCACCAGCTACAAACTCTACTGAATAATTATTATATCTGGGCATCTGGAGATTTTTTCCCCCTTTATTACACAAAGGGACAGTGCCAAAGAAAAGGGGACAGGTATTTTAAGATAAATTTAAGGAACTGATTCAAGTTCCAATTTATCCTTTGTTCTTTTTGGCTACAAGTAAAATGGCATCAGTAGGGAGTGGCAGCTCACAGGTAGGGGAGCTGTGAGTTGGAGCCAGCAATGGACCAACGAGAATCTCAGGGACATCCACTAGCGGGTCTAAGGAAATATTTAGCCCTTGCAACACTCATTTATACCTCAGATCTCTCTGTTTTATAAATCTCAAATCAACATCTAGTTTTCCAGGGTCAAGATAAGAGCTCTAAAAGACATAGCCAATCTATTTGCTACATTTTATGGAGATAATAAATACTTCAACTGGTTGATTTACTGCTATGATATAAAGATTCAGGAGTTACCCATTCATCATCTCACATGTTTAAAAAATAGAAATAATGGAAGAAAAAGGAAATGTTATTTTTGAAAAAAAGGTAAAAATCACTAACGTAGACGCTAAGATAATAGGACAAATCTCAGTTGGCCTCATTAAATTCAGATTCCAAGAACAACAAAAATAATTTTTTAAATGATGAGAATAATGTACAGGGCAATACTCAGATGTGATGCGCAATTGCTAGGTCGATTTTCAATTACATTTCACTGATGTATTCATTTGTTTCTTAATGTGCTCATCTTGCCCATTAAGAATAATTAGCAGCTTTGCTTAGAGATTTTCTGGCTTCTGGCAATGTTTCTCCCCCCTTTTTTGTTGACATCCACTTTTACTTTTTAGAAAGTAATTTTTGAATAATATCCTACAACTGCTATATAATTTAAGCTTCCTAAAATTTTAAAGGAAAGATGTAAACAGTAATTTTAAATGAGCTTTTTTCAATCTATATGCATCAACAGTATGTGACTCAGTGAATTATTCTTACAGAAAGTGGGCACACAGACAGAAAAAAATTCATTCATAGTAACTTCACTCAGTAAAACAGATTATGATGAATGCCAGTTTTGAGCTCTGTTAGCAAATCAAGACTAACAGTAGTACTGAAAGCAGGAAAAAAATACATTTCCAATTTTGAAGGCTTTCTGCATGTCTCTCAATTAAAAAAAATCTGATTATTTACAACAAAAAAGGGCATAAAAACATAGAACACAACACGATAAAAACTGGACTCCATCAGGAAAGTCCTAAGAGATGAAATAAAACACACTACCAGTTTTGGTCTGCATCCTGAAAGGACCTACTTTATCTACATTGTAAAGTTCTTCCCCTCCTGCCCTTTGGCACCCCGCTATATTAAACCCATTGTAAAACCCAGCACAATAAAGCACTCTCGGGCCGAGCTTCTGAGGACCAAATGTTAAAAATCCATTTTCTTGGGAGGGGGCTGTACCAATCATTTCTTTTGAAAGGCCGGCAGAGTGAATACAGAATCTGAGATTTCCTCTCTGATTTCAAGAGCTGGCATGGCGTCTTTACTCTGAAGGTGCGTTAATTAATGACATTAGCATCGCTTCCCTTCTTTGGAAGCTCTGTAGTTTAGCTCAATAATAATTTCAGGACAATTAAATTTACATACTGACTACAGATGCTTCCCATAGTTTGATAAAAGTTCTAATTGGTTTCTGACGTGATTAAATAAGACACCTGCTGACTTGAGAAAAAACCTCAGATTGCTGAGCCCAATCTGAAAGTTTCTGTGACTAAAATGACCTTTTCTTATTCAATAATCCTGCTTTTTCTCCCCCCCTAAAAAACATCCGCTGGGGCTGAGCCAGCATACCTGACTTCCTCTTGTTCTGTGTTCGCTGACAAGTGGAGGAGGAGCACAGTGAAATGATACAGTGCACAGAATAACTCAGAATAAAGCAGAGTGAATGAAACAACATCAGGAATATTTTGAGAAACTTGCGACAGTCTCAAGATCATGATTAAAATCCTGCATTTTAAAAAAGGAAGCACCTTTTGTGATCTCTTTCCCTTGTGTGAAAGGCCAAGACTGTGATTGGCTGTTTTTCCTTCCTGAATTTTTTTTTTTAAGTCTGCCAGGCAATTAGCTGGGTGGGGCTCTGTAGAGCACACAAGTGCTGCTGAACATTATTAGCTACTGTGCTTCTTGTACCTCTTTTCTCCTGTTTGAGCAGCCTGATGGAGCTGCTGCAAATTTGATTTTCAAAAAATTTCATAACAGAGAATCAAAAACAGGCTTTAAGTAAGATGCCACAAAAAAGCTAAACTGCTATGGCATTTGGGGGGGTCTGCAATTCAAATAAGTGACTTGCCTCTTTCATAATGCAAATGTAAGGCTCATCAAAAAATCCAAAGCAAATACACTGTCCATATTTCCTCTCAATTTCTAACGGCTGTTAACTGCCCCTGAACAAATCAGCTCGATTGCTAAAGTAGCCACAAATTATGCTTGCTTTCTTAGTTAAAGTACAGTTCAATTTTCATGAACTCTGTGTACATATTAGTAAAGCATAATCTAATATAATGGGGTTTGAACTGTAATAGCCTAGCAGCAAAAAAAAAAAAAAAAAAAAAGAAGAAGATAGCTTTTATAATCTTAAAGAAAATAATGAAAAACTGATAACTGTTTCCAGTGGCGGGTTATAGATTCATCAGAATTAGAGCAGGTACAGTATTACTCAGTAGGTACATCAAATGCATGAGAGGTAATAGTGATCATGAAAATGGAAGTTCATTTTTGCAAGTAATACCCAATATCATAAATATTAAGTAATTTATTTCAGACCAGAAAATTTCAATGGGAATAAAACAACAAGCATGTTTGAAAATGATTATGAAACCCATCTTTTTGCTTTGAGTGGTTCACAAATCATAGGTTCCTTTAATAAGAATTGACTATAAAAATCTATCAAAATAAAAAAACACCTAGTTGTGTCCAATGCATTCCATATATTTCTACTTTTTCTTAATTACTGATCATGTGTGTGGGGGGAACTCTTTTAATACCCCATGCTGTCTTTCTTTATATCAATTGTTACTCAGCCGGCAAAAGGGAATGAGCACAACAAACCCGTTTTCTATCTGAATAAGGATACTTCTGATGGCCTTTTCATTCCCATCAGTTAACAGAACTTCTTTGACATCTGCAGAAATAGCAACCTGAAAAAAAAAAAAAAAAAAGGAGCACAGCAAACAATGAGCAAATATGCTTGTCTGTGTGGAAGTGAAGACAGGAGTGACAAGCCTTCAGTATCATGCTTCCTCACCTATTTCTCTGTAACAATCTTCAATCTTTTTTCATTTTATGTCTGCATTATTTTAATCATTCAATCAAATCAGTCAATACTTTTATCATTCCATTTGCGGGAGCCTCTATCTTGCTATCATTCTGTTCGGTAATTGCATTGTGACAGCGGATGATGGTATTCTGAGAGGCTTTCATTTGTGGGCTTCTGTTTATCTAGTAGAGCCATCATACAAGGCTGTCACTCTGCCTTTCAGCTTGCTTCTGTCTGACTGCCTGATGCCCTTCATATAACTTTGCATTGCAGGCAGATGGCTTTGTGAGGGTAATTTTTTTGTGAGCTTTGACATGCTCGCACATTGGGCTGTAACCTCGACACATTGTGTAAGAGCGACAGGTTTGTCAAATGCCAATCAGTGTAACAATATGCTTTTATTTGTAGAGACATAAAAACTTGTCTAATGCACTGTGCTGCTACATAATATCTCCTGAATACATGACTCAGAACCCGGAGAATGGGGAACAACGTTCCTGAATGGCCAATCTAATTCAAAAGAATCTAATTACTGAGCGCTCTGGATCATGTTTGTTGGTGTAATAATGCAGGCAAAACATTAGCAGCTATATCATGGTGCTCCAACTGTGATTCGCCGGGCTATTCCTGTATCTTAGCAAATGGGACTATAATCTGAAAAAAAAAAAAAAAAAAAAAAAAAAAAAAAAGCTTTCGCTATGGCAAAGAAAGACGGCGCGAGGCCTGGAATGTCACAACAAGCGATATTGACTACACTGAGGTAAAATGTTTCTGCTCATCGAGGCAACCATAAAATCAATATGATCCGAAAGTAAGTCAATCTAGAAGGTCTCTCAAGACCCGGCAGCTTGACCGCAGCTGATGCTGTTGACGGTTCTCTGACCCAGCAGTTGGAGGCCCTGGAACATTTTTCCTTTTGTTCCTCCCTCTGAATGGGATTGGAATTGAGAAAAGACCTACCATGAGCCCAGCCAAGCATGTCATGCCACCCCCTAGCTCACACACAGCAAGGTCCCTGAAAGACAGAAAAGAAATGGTAGAACCCATACAAATTAGATGAAAATGGCCAGAGAGATATATATGTTACAAGAACAAATTACCATCTGCAGTAAGAGCGGTGCTACCAGGAAGTTGTAGAGACACGACTGGCTACCTCATGTCGTTTTGCGTTTTAAAAATAATTATGAAATAGAAAAGTCACAAAGCAGGCAAATCAGTGGGGGTTCCCTCATTAGTGTTCACTGCAACATTACTACCGCTGAGCTGAAAAACCTGAGAAGGTTCTTTTTTTTCCCCTTGTCAATGGCGCTGTCTTTTAGAACTAAACTAGCTAGAGTAGCGAAAGATAATTGTTAGGAAAGGATAACACTGTTAATCCACATTCATTCCTTCAAAAACAGTTAGACAAGTAAATGAAGAATATATGAGTGTGTCTATACCTATATTATAGTCACATACACAAAACACACACACACACACAAATAAATGCAATCTTGGATTTAAAAAAAATTCTAAAACAAACGGAAACATTTTTGGAAAACTGAACTGCCCCCATCAAGAACAATTACACAAAGAGCATTTAGCAATTAACACTTAAATCACAATTGACCCCAACACAACACAGTGAATAAACAATGCAGGGACATAATATGGTTAAGCCAGCAAACCCGGGCTAAGGTAATGACTGGGTTCTGACTTCACCGCTCAAAAGTAAAGCGGCTCACAGTTCGAGCTGACAGTCTGGTGTGGCACTCTGCACTTACCTTCCCCTTTGTGCCTAAATATCAGCCCTCAACATGTGACAGTCTCGCCCTGGCCCACTGCTTGCTGATTGGAGCTCGGTCAAGCTGAAGCAGAGCAAGATGAGCAAATGCCAGACTTCCCGGGCAGCTCTGCAGCCCAAATGTGAACCTGCCCTGTCCTTATTTTATGTTTAAATACTTAAGATCATTTCCTCTTCCCAGTTTGGGAAGTTTATAACCTCAACAGGAGAAAAAAAGAAAAAAGCAGCAAAATTAAAAAAGTGGGAAAGAGAGAAAGAAAAAAGAAGGGGAGAAGAAGCCAAATAAGGACATTCATATTCCAAAATACACTTAATGAGTGTTTAGTTGCTCCAAGCAATTATAGACTGGTTGGTAAATATGGACCCATAGAGCTTCAAAAAATACATATTATTGACCCAATCTTGTAAGTACATATTATTAAAACACACACCATGATCACTAATGGCTTGTCTGGAATCACAATGGGTTATTCAGAAGCATGTATTGGATGACTTTTTATAAAATGAGAATCAAAAAGAAAAACCTATATTATCTGGGTCTAACTAAACATCACAAGAATTTTTAAATAAAAGGTTTTTTTGTTTTTTTTTTTGTTTTGTTTTTTTCTTTTTCCTATATTTCATCCCTGGGTTTCAACTAACAGTTGAAGACATTTATTTCAAAAAAAAGGGAAGAGAAAAAAAGAAACCATTTATCTCCATGACATGAATCTGTAGCAGTAATTTATATTTTACAAATACATATTGTTAGGTCTCTAAAAATACCTATAAGACCATGGGTGGAATGGCATATTTAAATAATAGCTAGTGGGGTACTTATTTCTCAGATATCCTGTAGTGACTTTCCTAGCAGAAGTTTAAAGAATGTCTTTATTGTTGGGTTTTTGTTGTTTTTTTTTTTGGTGACCTTCACAATCAGTAAAGATTGATTGGAGCTTCACTTTTGTTTCCCCCAAATCAAAGTAAAATAAAATGCCTTGAGTGGAAATCAAAAGCCTTTGACATAAAGCAAGAAGCTTGCTGTGCAATATTAGTACCCAAAGGCAATTCAGATTTTTTTTTTCAGAAGCAACATGTTTTCACTATGAACTTCCCCCCTTTCTGTTTTCTTTTCTTTCCTATACTTTTTAATAATTTAATTTGAGAAACATAATCATGACAATCTTTAACATGCAGATACAATAACCATAAGTGGCTAAAAAAAATTTTTTTTTAAGTGCAGCTTTGTACCTGAATAGTTTACTGTGCTTGAGGCAGTAGTAAGCCAAAACCTCTTCAGAGGGCCAGATGCCTGGAAAAAACAAGAGGATAGACTTTTTGATTATACAGTCTCTTCTCAATCATCCTCGAGAATCGCTCTCTTAAGGAATGGTTTTTAAAAATAATGTTCAGTGTAAGCTATTAGAACTTAATTCAAACAAGATAATTATTACTGATAATATGTTATCATTTCAGTTTCTTTTATCGTTATTTTATAGAGATGAGAAAAACAGTCCCTTTCTTAGAAAAACAGTAAAATGTCCCAAATATATACTGTTAAATTTCAACCACTATAAAACAGCAGAAAAACAATAACAACCAAAGTTACAAATAACCAAAGTTAAAATTCAGTGTATCTTCATCTACTGCATATGAGTTTTCAGTCAACTGACAGGATCAGTTGAAAAGCTACTCTATATCAGTCCCTGTTCTGCAAAGATAAATGGAAAAATTACTTGTAGGAGCAAATAAAACCATCTTTTTGTTTGATTGCATTCTAATATTTTCAATATGTACAGGTTATTTTTCTGCCATTAAAAATAAAAATGGACTCTAAAATTAAGGAATTTTAATTTTACCAGCTTTGGCACATCTTTAAATTTATCCTGCCCACTAAATACCATGAATGGGCATTTTCTAAAATTATCTTCTGTAAAAATGTGATTTATAACATTATGTAATTTAGGGGAATAATCTCATACCTCCTCAGATGTATGTCACCACACCACACCTACCAGAAGAGATTTTTGCTTAAACAGTAAACAGCTATGCTTGGGAATTCAAGCTTCTGGTAGGATTTTTAAGTGCTTTTAATTTTTTTCTCTATACTTTCTGGATTTTCCAAAAACTTTGTAATGCGCATATATCTCTCCTATAATCGGAATAAAATGTAGTCCTGCAAAAATTATGTTTCCTTCAAGTGATCAGACTCCAAGATCAGGCAGGGTACCAGGCACTCATGCCCCCGAGGCTGGATTCAGTTCTGGGGAAGAGCAGTGAATGAATACTCACTGCCTGAGCACTAAATACTTTTCTAAGGGGTTAAAACCATCTAGCAAGATTTAATTTTTTTCTCCCAGATGCATCTCCAACTTGGAGTAGGACATTTGAACATTTCGGAGAAGAGGATGTTAAATAAATGGTAAATAATAATCCTTAAAGAAACAATGGGTAAGTGCGTGAACAGCACAGAGATGACCCAGAGCATTTGCTGCAGGAAACGCCACTTGGGGGTAGCCACTAGCTCAGTCTTCATGGTGTTTCTGGTAGAAATGATAGTTTGGAGAGAAACAAGAACAATCAGAAGTGTATGCAGCCCTTTTTAGGAACAAAGTCAGAGAGCCAGTGAGTGGAGGGAAGCAGTTAGGATCACAGGTCCTTTGGAACCAGATTCACTGACTCCAGTCCCAGCTCTGAATTTCCTGAGTGACTATTGACAGGTTACTTAACCTCTCTGTGCCTCAGGTTCCTCATCTGTAAAATAACATAACTGTAAAATCAACCTTACAGGGTTGTTGCGGGTATTAAATGAGTAAAACATATGAAATATATTTAGAAAGTTTTTAACTCATAACAAGCTCAAAGAAAGATACAGTGGTTGTTAATAGTATTCTCCTGCAAAAAGGGATAGGAGAGTAGAAGAGAGAACACCTCTCAAAACAATTATTCCAATAACCATAACAGAGGGAGCACCTTTTTTTTTTTAAGATTTACTTTTATTTATGTATGCATACAAGAACTGGAGTATGGGCCAGAGATGCGGGGTTGGAGGGACGGTGAGAGGATTTGCCAGAGACAGGGCAGGGAGCAGAACAGGCAGATCTACTGAAATATACAACTGAGGGGAGCAGTGGGCAAGATAGGAGAGGTCTGCTGTGCCATGTGGGTTACCTCCCTGGCTGAGGATCAAACTCACGTCACGGTGGCTGGTGATAACCTGATAGAGCTGAGATTTAAACATAGTGCCACAAGGGAGGCGTGGGAGCATCTTTTTTAACCTTCCCCTACTCATGAGCTTTGGCATAACCTCAAAGTCCTACTGGCATACTTCTACTAAAAAGAACTCTATAAAGACCTAAATACATAATAAAGTCTCTGAAAGAGGAAGCGAAGACAGTGTTCTATAGTAAGTGGCTATAATCACCACAATAATTAATTTCCTTATGCCTTCAGTAGATAGTTTTGAGGTTTAAAAAATAATGATAGGGGAAGGGTGTTTAAGTAAAATTCAAGACTTGATTAAGTACAAAAATATTACTTCTAAAATGCATAGTCTTTTAAAAGTTTTATAATTTTCTCAAAAATTATAGAGGTTGGTTGACTTTAAACTAAATTAAATATTAAAAATGCAAAGAGCAGAGTTTTAAAAAAAATCACCTAAAATTTCCCTACTAGTATATACTCACTGTTAACATTCTGGACATAATTCCAAAAAGTCCTTCTAGTATAAAGATATTTTATACAGATGAGATCTTACCCTGCAGGCATTCGATAATCTGATTTTGCTCCTGCTCAACATAAAATGGCTAGCCGTCCCAATAGATAATAAAAAATGTACTGAGCCTGTTTAATCACTTTTTTTTTTTTAGATTTATTTATTTATGCATACAAGCACTGGGGTACAGGCCAGAGGTGTAGGGGGGTGAGAGGATTCACCACAGAGAGCGGGGAGCA
>JAGFMF010012281.1:12973316-13019015 GCA_019455555.1 Galemys pyrenaicus
TTCACCTCTTTTGTTAGATTTATTCCCAAGTATTTAAATTTTTTAGTTTCAATTATAAAGGGGGTGGTTTTCTTTATTTCCTCTTCTTCAGCTTGGTTTGGTTCTTTTTTTTATTGTTATTGTTCTTTTTCTTAAGCCCTTTTCTTGTTCCTTTATATTCCTCCTAAAAGTGAAATCATCTGATATTTTTCTCTTGCCTTCTGACTTATTTCACTGAGCATAATCGCTTCTAGCTCCATCCATATTTCTAAAACGACTCTAGTTCATCTTTTTTCATTGCTGAATAGTATTCCATTGTGTATATGTACCACATCTTCTTGATCCAGTCATCTATTTTTGGATGTTTGGGTTGTTTCCTGGTCTTACCAATTATAAACAGAAGCATGGACAGTCCTTAAACAACTTTTAATCAATCCTCCTCATTTTAGTTTTCATAAATTCCTACTTTTAGAATTACTAAAATTCTGAGGTTTTGGAAGTATGAGCTGAGTTGATCCTCAACTTTGTCAGCTGCTGGCTTTCTCATATGTACTAAGCCAGTAACTTCTCAACCATCTGTTTTCCCGCTTCAAAAATTATGCTGTTGTATGTTCCTTCATTTATAATCCTGGGAAGTTTATGTCTTTAAAACATTTCTTTATGAGGTTTAGGGAGGTTTAATTTTAGTGCACTGTTCAATCTCCAAGAAATGTATGCTCATTTGAATATAATTGCAGGATAGTTCTGTAATCTAAAACACACATTAACTATTCTTATTTCTCAGAGAGTATATTTTGGCATAAGTACTTTAAGCTCTGAGTGATAGTATTTGGTACATTCTGGAAGAACAGTGACTAGTAGAGTTTCATGGAACAGAGAAACTTACCGGAAAAATGATGAGAACAATTTTTAGAAGTATATACAAGTCAAGGACATAGGCAGTAAGGATAGCTATGCTCATGACTTTTATCCTCCACTAGTAATACTGTGGGGTTCTATCAACCAACTCTAGATATTTCCATTATATTCTTCACATTACCCAATAAGAGCAGACTACCCAAAGTAGCAATGATAGTTAAAAAAAAAAAAAAAAAGCATCACAAACCATTTTAGTGTTTTATCCTAAATAACCTGTTTTCTCTAACACAGGTCATGGGTTTGAACACTTCCTTAAAAGCTATTCAGAGGCATGTAGTTTCATATTCCTTAGCAGCTTCCTATATGTTGCATTAGTTTATCTCATAGGAGATAAAATGGATAAACTTCATCCAGTGAGTCTACATAAAAGCATTAGCTACACAGGAACTCTATTTGGAAGAAGAATAGTATATTGTACTTGGGTTTCCATAGTCATTTGGCTTCACTGCATTTACCTTTGAACAAAACTATCGTTCCCTGCAGATGCTTCTGTTAGAACTGGGCCTGCTGAACGTGTTGGACTTCAGAAATCCAGTCAACACCAGAATATGAGAAACTAGCTGTCTACACAGAAATAATGAGGGTGAAAACTGGAAAATGTGACCTATTTCATGTATGTTATCACTTTGTGTTTGTTGTGAAGTAGTTAGTTTATAATTCTTTTAAATGAGAAGTTCTGTGGTTAACCTGGAAACAAAGACCTAAAAATTAACTGTATGTAGATGTTAAGAGACATGAGTCTCCAAATAAGCATGCTGCCTTCTAAGTCACTTTTATTATAAAGTTTTTTATTTCCCTATCATTCATTTTAGAGAAAGCCTCAAGTTTTTGACAGGTAACATCCAACAATCTCTGCCACTAGCTCCCTCCCCTCACCTGAATGGCTTATGCTTGTCCAAGTCATTCCAGCTCTCACAGGAGAGAGACTTTTTCTGTGATCAGCTGATGTTCACCCAAGTAGGAGCTCCCTCCACCCTTCCCCAACAAACGATCATGCCCATCATAGACAAGCCAGAAGGAAGACTTGCTCAAACCTGAGACTCAAGTAGAGAGGCCAGCACAAGCTTAGTTAAGTCACTGACTCTTCTGGAAGAAGGAATGCATGGGTGGGTGTTACTAAAAGGCAAAGCCGAACATGCTGGAATGGGCAGGTAAAGGCTTTGGGCTGTTTTCAGAGTTTGCAGTGTTTCTTTTTCCTTAAAGCAATTTACATGGCTGCTTTGTTACTGAAATGTCAACCCAAAGTGGAAATCTCTAAGAGGTCTATGGAATGCTCCATAAATATTTATTGGGCATCCACTATGCTTCAGACCCTGTGGATCAGCAGGGAATGAGACATCATGGCCACTGGAGCTTCAATCTAGCTCGAGAAAGAGACATTAAATAATTACACAAATAATGTCCACAATTATAACAGATACTACATAGGAAAAATAGAGGGTGCTTCTTAGAACTTATCACGGGAAGGTGATCTGGTCAGAGGGGAGGCTGGGAGAGGAGTCCATTAGGGAACACTTCCCTGTTGGAATATAGTATGTGAGCCTAGATCTAGTGGCTAAAGGGCCAAAGAGTTCAGGGTAAAGGGTACTGGGTAGAAGCTGTAGCCTAGAAGGCCTAGAAGGGGAGTCCCATGAAATAAAACCCTGAAGAGGAGAAGAGCTGGATGTTCCAGGGCTGGAAATGCCAGTGAAACTGTAGAATAAATGAGAAAAGGAGGGAGTAGCACATGATGAGGCTGGAGGTCTAGTGAGGGACCAGATCCCACAGGTTCAAAGGTCATGCTAAGAATTATTTTTTTAAAAAAGATCTATTTACTTATGCATACAAGAGCTGGGGTACAGGCCAGTGGCAAGGGAGGTGAGAGAACTCACCAGAGACAGAGTGGGGAGCAGAACAGGCAGACCAACCGAAATACACTGCTGAGAAGAGTAGCGGGCGAGGTCTGCTGAGCCATGTGGGTCCCCTCCCTGGCCAGGGATCAAACTCGCACACTACTGTGCCACGGATGCTTCACAGTGCAACGCTCAACTCGCTGTGCCACCAGGGAGGCCCCCATGTGAAGAATTTTAAATTCCATCTTAAAATAAATAATAGGATTTAAGCAATAGAGCAGTATGATCAGATTTACATTTTAGGTTCTCCTGGCTACTCTAAAGAAATAGATGAAAAGGGATAAAGGCAGGAGGAAAGAGGGTGGGAGGTTACTATAGTCACTTAGGTGAGTGCTGGTGATAACCTGGGTGATGGTTAGTGGAGATGAAGAAAAGTGCAAAGATCTGAGCTGTATTTAGAAGGTACAGTGACAAGACATCAGTTAATTATATGAAGGGGGTGGTAAAAGAGGGAAGTGTCAAGTATGACTTAGGTTTATGGCATGAATAAGTGGGTGTTGATGCATATAGGATTTTGTTCATTTTTATATGAACTGAGGAGGCTGAATTCACGGTGAAAAACACTAGCTGGGGGACTGGGGTATGATTCCGGTCCTACCATTAACAATCTGTGTGATACTGACACATAATTTAGCCTTTCTAGGCTTCAGTATTTTCTTTTTCTTTTTATTAAAAAAGATTTATTTATTTATGCATAAAAGAACTGGGGTACAGGCTAGAGGTGCAGGGTGATGAGAGGAGTCACCAGAGACAGAGTGGGGAGCAGAACAGGTGAATCAACTGAAACACACTGCTGAGAGGAGCAGCAGGAGAGACAGGAGAGGTCTGCTGTGCCATGTGGGTCACCTCCCTGGCCAGGGGCTGAACTGCTACAGTGGCTGTGGATGCTTCACAGTGCTGAGACTTAACCCCTTGCGCCACCAGGGAGGCCTGAGCTTCAGTATTTTCATCTGTAAAATGCTGGATTTGGGTTAGAATAGGCCTAGGGGCCTCCAAGCTCTAGAAAACTATAGTAGAAAAAGAAGAGACCTCATTCACTAAATTTCAAGTTCAGTTTGAATACTTGTTCTGATGGTTATCTGATTTTAGGCACACTCTTTCAACTTTTTAAATCTCATTCATTCAACACACAGCTATTGACAACCTGTTCTAGGATTGTGGATACAGCAGTGATTAAAAGAACGGCCTTGCCCAAATCACCTTAAATAAGGACATTAGACAATAAACACGATAATTTTAGACAGTGATTACTGTTTGAAGAAAATAAAGCATTTTAACGAACTAGAGAGTAACTTTGGGGATGAGGGTGCTGTTACTTTACCCAGCATTGTTGGGTAATGCCTCAGTTCTCTCATTTGCTGGGTATAAGCAATAAAAGTTCCGACTTAGAGCTATACTGTGAGAATTAAATGAGGTAATTTGTGGGAAGGCACTTAGTATTAGGTACATAGTCAATTTTTTAATAATGTTAGCTGTTGTTTAATAATGCTACTGCTGCATTATTATCATTTTGACATGTTTCTAGCCAGCAGATTCTATCAACCTGGATTATATTTTTATGATATAAGACATTTTTATCATCTCTAATTGATAATACACAAAACCAAATCAAAACGGAGCTTTGGAAAGATTTGTTCTAGTTCTGAGAACTCTGAAAGTCAGTCCTAAACATACTTGTTCTGTTCCTGTCCTCCAGCACCGACGCATTAACAGACTGAACACATTTTTTGCGCAGGTGTCCGGGCAGGAGCCGGGTCACACTGGACAGGCAGTGAGCGGAAGGTGCTGTCCACACAGCCCAGTGAGAGAGCAGGTGGAAGCCTGTCCCGTGAGTGTCTAACATCACTGCCCGCTGGCTGCTGCCCAGGCGCTATGAGGCACATGAGGAAATGAAGGCACAAGGGAACCTTCTCCCAAATGGGGCAAAGGTATTGTCACAGGGTGGGAATTTGAACCTGGGTTTTGTGATTCTAGCTCCATTGTTCTTAGCCTCTGTGCTACAGGCCAGAGGAATGGTCCAAAGGAACTGTTTATCCATGTTGCTGCTGGAGAAGCCAAATGAACTAAGGGGGTGGAGGGATAGGCGGATAATGAGCAGAGAAGTGAAAGGGCACCAAAAAAATGTACCCAATTACTTCAATAATATACTCTTCTAGGGCTACAAAATGGGTCAGTTTATGAGCATGATAACAGTGCATTACGATTTTTTTAAAGATTTATTTATTTATGCATACGAGAACTGGGGTACAGGCCAGAGGTGTGGGCGGTGAGAGGATCCACCAGAGACAGAGTGGGGAGCAGAACAGGCAGGTCGAGTGAAACACACTGCTGAGGGGAGCAGCAGGCAAGGCAGGAGAGGTCTTCAGTACCATGTGGGTCACTTTCCTGGCTGGTGGCGGGGATCAAACTCGTGCTTCAGTAGCTGCAGTTTGCTTCATAGTGTGGTGCTTAACCCACTGCACCATCAGGGAGGCCTCTACATCATGATTTAAAACTTAAAATTTAACTCAACTATCTATTAATGTAACGATTGCGAGTTCAGGATGAGAAGAGTCCCCTGACTGAGGCTGAGAGGAGAATCTTCAGAGAACATTCCCCAGACACCTGTAGATGGGATTTTTAGAGCAGAAACTGGGGAGGAAACTAAGTGATAGATGAGAAATGGAGATAAGACCAGGAAGATTCTCAAGCACAATGAGAAAAAGGAACACCCTGTGGCCATAGCTTCCATGGCCCATACGGCAGAGAAGTGAACTTGGAACACAGCTCTGAGGCTTATCAGCTTTGTGACCTTAGCAGACCCATAAGCTCCCCTCAAATCAACACCTTATCTGGAAGTAATAAGCTACCCATAAATATAGATGTGAGGATTAAATGAATTAGAAGAATACCAAAATAGGTGCTCAGTTTTTGCTGAGTGTTTGCTACTACTGCTATCATCACCATCACTTACTGAACACTTGCTACTTGGCAAACACTGAGCTGGGCACTTTATATGGCTCATGACCATATGTAAAATAACCCCAGAAAGTGTGTGCTATTGCTACGGTCAACTAAGGGGCATACGGAAGAACAGGAAGCAAAGAGCCAGGATTTGAGCCCATGCCCTGCAGGTTTAGAGTCCGTTGTCTTGGCATTATTCTTTATTGCCCCAACCCTGGGGCAATTGTTTCTAGTGCTCATGATTCTGTTAACAACTAAGTTGGAGACTTTTGACAAATCATATTTGGGGCCAACTTCAAGAATAAAATGGAAGTGTTGAGCTGACTTCTGAGGCCAGGTCTACGGACCATCATATTTGTACACCGAAAGCTACAAAACTGGGCGTGGACTCTGACTCATGACATTTTAATGAAATTAGAGTGTTAACATAGTTTACGTGAACTAAAATCTCAAGTTTAACCCCTGACCAAGAAATATTTTGGATAGGATTCAAAATGGTCTTAGGATTCAAGTCTTCAAAACCTATCCATTTTAACTGAATTAGAATTGCCTCTGTCAATTAAATTCTCAGCTTCAGAAAAGAAGTGTGCACCATCTACATATTCTAGTTGTAATTGCTTTTTATTTAGTTAATTCATCAGATTAATAACAACCAACCTCCTGTGCTCCTTTTCAATACTGAGCACAGTTCTTATATATATATATATATATATATATATATATATTTTTTTTTTTTTTAACTCCAGGTTTCAACACACACATAGAACCATTCAACCATGTGCTTTCCCGGCCTGGGTGAGAAAACACTTTCTTTCCACTGGTCAGAGAGGATGTTAGAAAGTGAGAACAATCGTTTCTGGGGAAGAAAGACCCAGAAAATCAGACCAGAGAGAAAGCAAGAAATAAAAGAAGAGGAAGCCTTTCATTGCTAGTTTTACTCTCAGTAACATTCCCCCAAGACCTTGCTGTGTCTAGCATCATCGCAGTGGGGTTCAGACCATCCTGGAAAGCGATCACCCTTCTCCTTTCAAAATTGGGCCAGGTCGTGTCTTGAAAAGTCATGAAGAGCAGTAGTGTGTCAAATGGAGTGGGACAAAGAAGAAAGTATTTGGCCTAATTGTCATTGTTCTCATCCTCAGTATTGAACCACTCCCCCAACACACACACACACACACACACACACACACATTGTTTGGCACTCCAGAGAAGAGTCAGGTGAGCAGGTCCCCCGGGGGTTACCTATGATTCATAAATTTGATTTCTAAAGCAGCTCCCTGCCTTGCCAGCCAGTTTCCTCCCACTTTTAGGCAAACACTGCAACTGAATTCCAGACAAACCAGAAGCCCTGCGTTCCATATGGAGTGGATGCTCTGCACATTGATGAAGGCTCCCTGGAGAGAAAATAGCCCTGGGGGGGCACATGTTACGAGAGCCAAAACAGGGAGCATTTATTAAACCTCCCTGGTACTAGCTTTGCTAGAACTTATTTATTTAGCGGCGTTGCTTAGAAGATGTACATCCCAGCATTTCAGAGCTACCTACATTTCAAGTTTCTCTTTTTAGAACCACCTGAGGAAATGGGAAGGAGGAGGAGGCCAATCCTTCTTATGGCAGGAATCGCCATTAACAAGTTCCAAAAGGCAAACACCATTCAGCAAACTGTCTCGGTAAATAAGGCAGCATCTCATTGAGGTCCAGTCTAAACCTTCTTTAAGCAAAATCCTCTTGCCACCCTATCGACAGCAAATGTCAGATATTCAGGTTGCCGGGGTGCGGGGTGGGTGGGTGCGGGAAAGGATGCGACTTGGCTAAGAATCTCATCTGGGCAAAATGACCCGGGCTCTGTCCTTTCTGTTTCTCTGTTCATCATTATTCATGGATATGAAGGAAATATGAAGGTTTGCTCTCCAGAAATTTCTGTGGCAACACAAACTTGGGCGGCTCGCTGCGACTAATGTGGAGAAGTAGGGCGAAGCACCTCCTGCTCTGCAAGGGCCCTCTACAAATGGCTCCAACCAACGTGTGCGATTGTCTTTAACACCTTTTTTGTAATTTTTAGAAAAATGAATTTGATTTCATTTTCCTTCCCCGGTTTTCAAATAGTCATTAAAAATTAAACAACACTGGGAAAGGCTTTTGTGATTATAGCCTTCATTCTGCAACAAACTGGATCTATAAATTTACGTACCATTGTAGATGTAAATTACAAAATTTATATTCAACTATATTAAAACATCTATTCCAAAAATGATTACCAGTTGTGAAAAGCAGACAGGCTTATCACTTGCTGTCAGTTGTTCATGTCTAGTTAAGCAATAATGTGCTAAAACTGCTCTTTTGTTTTGTGTAAGAATTTTGGCAATAGAAGAAATGAACACTCGGTTAATAAAAACTCAGGCTGCTTTTTGCTTTGATGGAGGAAGCAGCTGCCTGTTTTCATTTGCTGCAGAGCAGCAAAACCCATCAATATAATAAGCAGCTTAGATGCATCCATCCACAGCATCTGTAAGGATATAGGGCTATTCGCTCAAAACCAATCCATGGTTTAATTTTAACAAAGATGTGTCTGACATATTTGAAAATGCATTATAATAGGTTTTGAAACATGAACAATTTCTCTTTCTTTTAAATACTTTTTACAGATTTGAAAGGTTAGTATACATTGCTGAGTGATAGAAATAATAAAAACCCATCCAAACTCTGAGGTCATCCTAAAACAACGGCAGGGAAGAGAACAAATCAAGAGGCAGTTGTTTCCCTTTCCAAGGGGAAGTGATTCATTTGCATGTGATTTCATTCATTTATTCATGCAAATAAATATTTACTGAATCATTACCATGTACAAATTAGGCTAGATGCTGAGGCCATGTTTCCTACTCTTAAGTTTATTCTTCAAGAGAAAAGACAGACACAAAACAGAAGTAAAAGAATATAGCAGCACAGTGATACAGATACATATTTTTCTATTACTTCTTTATTTAAAAAATTTCAAATAGACATAGACACTGTGGATATTAACGTAAACTGTGCTAATATAATAGTCTCCTTTATTACAGTCACATACTTTATTATACATACCTTTAAGACAATCTGACTTTTAAAATTGAATTATGTTTAAACATATGTCAAATTGTTTACTAATGTAGCCAAAAATTATCATACTTTGGAGAGAAAGTTTTAGCGTTTTAAGTTATACTTGGACAGCCTTTAATTTTATAGAAACAATGAGATGCTTATATGATTGTGAGTAAACAACATGACAAGCATAACAGAAAACACAAACTTTCAAGCAACTTAAAATATGAGACAGTATGTCTCATAGTGGCTAGTGAATGTGGTAAGAAATTATTTGTTTTAGTGTTAGGTGGCATTCCAAAGAGTCACATCATTCTAAATCTTTCTGTTTTTCAGATTCCTATTAGATAAATGAGTATTTCAGCACGATCAAAGCAGAACCTCTGGTGATATATGTGAATGTAGGGTCAGCTATCTGCATCTTCGAATCTCAAATTTACATGCACCTTCACTGGTAGTAACATAGAGAAAATGCTTCCAGAAGGGAAGAGCTCTTTATTCAAACTTGCTCATTGTAAAACATGCGTACTTGGTTTCAAAAGAGAAACTTTTTATTTTGGAATAATTTCAGATTTATAGAAAAGTAAAACTTGCAAAGATAGTACAGACAACTGGACACCCTTCAACTCGTTTCTCTCATTGTTAACATCTTATACTTGCTGAAACTAAGAAAATAACATGGGTACATTAATGTCAACTCAATTCATGACCTTGTTTTGTTCTTTGGTAACTTTTTTTTTATGTTGAGGTAACACTGCCTTCAAAACAATATTTAATTTAGGGGTACAGGTTCACACCTCTTCATGCCACCACACTGCACCTGCCACCAAAGCATCTATAGTCCTCCACCCGAGACCACTGGGCCTTTTACCACTTCCCTTTATCTTCCCTTCTTCCTCCTCTGACAGCCTCAATGTCATGCATGTCAGCTTCTGCAGTCATGTTTCTAGAGCTTGTTTTGGTTTAGTTTCATCTGTTTCTTTGTTTTGTTTCTTTATATTCCACATATGGAGAAAGACAGATACTGGATGATTTCACTCACGGGTTTCTTTCAAATGGAAGGGCTCTTATTCCAGATGAGGGTTGATGAAGGTGTCTGTCACAAAGTCACAAATTAACCCTAAAGGACAATACTAGCATCAATCAAATCTTCCCTTCCCTTAATTTTCTTCCTTCCTAAGTTACTCTAAAGAAATTCACATCAGATTTAAGATATAAGACACAGAACACAAGTACCTCATGGCTTAAAAAAAAAACCTGACCCCCATCAGGTGAAGCTGTGGTTCTCCATTCTATTGTTGAGCAGTAAGAATATTATTTCTAAATCATTATTCACATAGAAATTCTGATTGCCCCTATTCAATTAATACTTTCACATCACAGTGTGACATGGACCTTATAACCAATCTTGTGGCAGCATGAGTTAAGAACCACAAAGAAGTCAGAGGTCATTATTTTTCACACATTCAGAGTATTTATAAAGCATTCACCATGGACCCTCTCCTCTCTGTGCCTGCTTTCTTCCTTCCTCTCCTGCACCATTTAATGGCTGTGCACAATGCTTCCAGAATCCTACAAAGATCCATGGACTGCATACTGGTTAATGATGGGCTCTTCAATAGCAAGTTGGAAAAGATGCCACTGGGGAAAGACTCTTTAGCTACAACTGGTGATTGCTGTGGCCTGAATGTGTTCCCCCCAAATCCATACGTTGAAACCCAAATTTTCAATGTGAGTATATTTGGGGAAAGGGCTGTAGAAGGCGATTAAGATTAAATGAGCTCATAGGGTAAGCTGCTGATATGAAAGGATTAGTGTCCTTATAAGAAGAGAGTTCGCCCCCCACCCCTAACCCTGTGCTTGCGAGGTCATGTGCGCATACAGACAAATAGTAGCCCCCTACAAAGAAAGGACAGTCTCAACAGAGACTGATTATGCTGATACCTTGAGCTTGGACTTCCAGCCTCCAGAATGATGAGAAAATAAGTGTCTGTTGTTGAACCAGTGAGTCCATGGCACTTGGTTATGGCAGCCGAAGCAGATCAAGACAGTGGTCAACCCTTAGTGCCTAATATTTAGGAGCATTCTCCTTCTCCAGTCCCAATACATTCTAAGCTGAAAGAACTTCCTCCCTACGATGTAGACAAGGGCCCACAGAACAGACAGGGCATAATTACAAGCCCAGTGGAGCTCTCTCCATTGTCCATTACTTTCTTTCCTCTCTTGATTCCTTCAGTTTCCCCTCTGCCCATCTCATCTTCTTTCCTCCTTTTCACTTTAGTTTCCACCACAATTTTAGCTCTCTTTTTCCATTTGAAAGAATTCATAATAGAAAAGCTAACCTCATTCAAACTCTGATAAAGAAATTTTGTCGATACCACCTTCAAGGCTTTATAAAAATATTCTGATCTGCTTCTTTATGCTGTCTTTGAACATTATCTCCTTGAAGGCAGGGAGCGCACTGCTTCTCTTCTCTGTGGCATGGTTACGTGATGCATGTGAGGGCATATTGAATTCATGTAGAACAGCAGCAAAATATTATAAACTGGTACACACAGCAATAAAAAATGAATCTCTTTTCTTTTGCAAGATCGATTTGCTAAGATTTATATGACGTATCTACTCAGAATGTGATTCTACCTGTAAATGCAATCACAGGTCAATTCTTGTGTGGATAACTTTCTAATTGCACTCAATCCACTTTCGCTGGCTTTCTTATCTATATCCACAATCTGCAGAGCTGGCAGGACAATTATCACCAGAAGACAGGATAGATGCTCTGGGGAGTAGCTGTCCTGGGCCTGAAAGGTGCATGCTTACAAGTTTCCAAGTCAGCAACAAAGAATCCACATTCAATAGGCCATCTTTCTCACCATCAATCCTTTTGCCTCATTCAGCAAAGCACGTGTCATGGGTGCTCATATCTGGGGCTTATCTGTGGGTATCTACAAACATGCAGCTCTCTAATCATAGCAGCGTGGAATGAGTCCCACAATGAGCTCTTCAAGTGACTTGAGATAGAGAAAAATGATTCTCTGTGTTGCTTTTTCTCTCTCTCCCTTTTTCCTTTTTCTAGCCCTTCTCTTTGCTATGATAAACTTTGTAACCTTAACCCATGTAGCAGAGTATTTTCTCTGAGAATCACAACTCCTTGAGAAGGACCTTCAGAATATATACTATTTAAACTGAACTATTGCTCTGGTCTTGACACCACAATTATCTTTCTGTTGAGAAACATACAAAAATTCTAGAGCTGTTATATTGTTACTGGTCCTTTCACACCAGGACACACAAGTGTTCTTAAGTTGAGATCAAAGTGCAGGGGCTGAGTTGTTGAGGAGCCGGAGAAGTCATCATCATCTCTATGGACTCATGCTGGACTCCTCAGGACGGAAAGCAGATTTCCTTCTCCCCCCAGCAGCAAAGGGTTCCTGTTATCTCACTCGCCATCAGTCTGTCTCTCTGGCCCCATCCTCCAGAAATAATTGAAAAACTGGCTTCACATCCAGAGCACTATATTTAGAGGGGAATGTATTTTTCATCTGTTTATGTTGCCCAAAAGCGTGAAGAGATTTTGGCTGAGCAAATACAACGTAAGTTTAAATTCCAGCCATAATAGATAGGAAAAACAATAACCTTTGGAAGAATATGAAACAGTAGTTACATACCATGAGACCAGTTAGTTAGTACTTTTCATGGATATCACAGAGAAGTGTCAATTCCTGAAATAAAGCCTGAAGCATTAAGGGGGTTCGCTGAGCATGTGGCTGGTGAGTGGCCAAGTGTGGGTCGCAGCCTCAGCTCCCTCAGACCTCACCTTGAATCTCTTTACAGAGTAAGAGACTTGAACGATAGTGTAGGAAAAGCATCATGATATGAATTTTTATCTTATGGAAAGATTTTTACCTTCAGGTAGAAATCACTGTTTAAAACTCCTGAGTCATATATTCCAACTTCAACATATTCACAGGCTCTCAGCAAATAAATTTAAGTCCTTTTGGTTTCTGTTTCTCAATAAATCGCTTTACAGAAACACTCATTGTATCCTGACCATGTCTCAATACAGTGGCGGCTGGAAAGGCATATAGATATATTCAGCTGCAGCTCAGCTAATGTTGGAACCTCTGAATTGAGGCCAAGAAGCAATGTATAATCTTCTGAAATGGTGACCCCTTTCTCTAGAATTACAATGATTATGTGTCTCGCTTTATAAAATTGGGCTTCTGTTTGTTTTCAGGAAATTTATCATCTAAACAGTCATCATTCTTACTTATTCAAATGTCTATGTGTAATTGGTCTTGCAATTAAGAGTTTGTAGCACATACCAACAATTCTTTTAATCACCAGCATTCCAGTCATAATCAAAGAGTAATTTTTGATTTTGCAGCGTCTAAGAAGGACAAATCACGGAATATGTACAGTTTTCGCACACCCCACAGTGCTGAGAAATGTGATTTTCTGTGTATTCTCTTCTAAGAATATTTTCGTTTCTGGATTGTCTCTGCACTCAGGAACGGGATTGAAATCTCTACTTTGGTATTTGTCTGAGACTGTGATAGCTCAGTCGTCTGCCGCCAAATGCCAAGATAGGGGGAATCTCATCATCCAGAGACCAGCTGCATGATGGGCAGTTAATAGATATATCAAACCTTAGGATATATGCTAAGCTGAAGAGATGATTGGTTGGTTGATACACTGATTGATTAGCATAGGGAGAATGGGTTTCTTCTTGACAACCTAAGATTATGCTTCAGCTAAGCTCAAATTGCTTACACCTCTTCTATTGGGTTTAAAATTACAGTCCTGTCATCTAAAATCTCTCTTCAATGAAATTTTTACCATATATAAAAATTAAAGGGAAAAAGAAAGTAGGAGCACTGGATAAGAGTAAATGGAGTAGATACATTTCATGCTACTGTTGTTGCTTCCACTGGGGAAAGTTGATATGTAAATCCCCTTGAAAAATGTTACACATTTCATAAATGATTACTGAATATTATACAATAATTCAGGGGGAACAGTTCTGTATGTTAAAGTCAGTGAATGCTTTATTTTCAAACACATTACAGTTACATCTCCTCTGTAGAAATATGAGAATTAAAGTAAAACCCTCCTTTAATCAGGCTTACCTTTCTAGGGCACACAGCCCCTGTCTTTGGACTTTTAATATTTCTAACTGCTGGCATGTTTTAGGGGGAAGGGCAGACTTATGGAGACTGAGGATTAGCTTTGTTTTTGAAGCAGCTTAACACAAGTAGCGACTTCGTTAATTAGCACTAATGATCCGAAAGATAGTCACATGTACATCTTGAAATATTTGACTGTTGTGCCTGTTTTCCATGGGAGTGGAAGCGGGTATGCTTTAAAGTGAAACAAACCAGGAGAATGAAGGAAACACAACCCTGTTCTATCAAACTCGAAGCTGACATTTAAGTGGTATTGACTAAAAGTCATCCCATCTTTGCACAAAAGGCCCACATTTAGAGCTCTACAAATGTCTGATATTCTTAGTTAACAATAAATTCATTGAACATAAGCTCGGTTTATGAGGTGCTATGTAAAGACTGTATCTCGTCCTACTCTGAATTATCAGAGACTAGTTGAAGAAAGGGACTTGCTCTCTTTTCCTTCCTGCCCAGCCCCTCCCCCACAAAGAAAAAAAAGCTGGTCAGCTTTAATTCAGTACTTTGAAGAACACCCCCCTCCCCTCGCCTGAGCAAATAAGGATTTGGTTGCCGAATCACACTGGATAAGTGGTTCATTGAGAATGTTAAAATCTGCATTAATAAATAGGACTGGGCTGCTCGGATTTTCCCCCTTCCTATCAGCTATGAGCGGTAGGGGATCAGCTGCGACTAAAATCCCCAGCTGAACAACCCACATACAACTCAGTGAGCAGACTTAAAACAAGGCCATTTATTGGTGACTGTTATGCAAACAAAGCGTCCGAGTCTTAGAAACAGATGTCAACTGAAGCATATGCTTACTGTAAACTGGAATTTGATTCTCTTTATAAAAATAGACATAAATGGGCCTTCAGAATGTAGGCTGCCTCTTGTTGTCTACCATTGCCTAACTTGATTCAGCCTAAAGCTTTTAAAGAGATGAATAGACTGATATGTGAGGGCAAAAGAATAAAACTGAAAAAAAAATTAAATCGGAAATAAATGATAACATGTTGGAGCAGTTCCCAGAAGCAATTTTACAGATTTGTCTCTAAAAACACAAGACAGGAAGTTAAAAGCTTAGCGCAGGTCACCCATGGCATGTGGAGTTATCATTTCCTACCACTTAGGGCGGAAAAGAAACTGCATGTTCCGGTGGCAAGTGTCGTAGCGTGTACTTTTTATCCTCCTCTCTCTTTCTTTCTCTCTCTCTTCCCTCTTCTCACATCTTGATGTCTTTTAAATGTCACTTATTTTACATGAGGCAGTTGGTGGAGACATGAGTCAACAGCAATCAGAACCATTATCCCCCGCAGCGAGTCCTGGTCTTAATGCATTGTGACACCTTTGCTGGCCAGCCACCGATTTACCTTTCTGCTTCTTAGGGAATTAAGTGGCATCATGTGAAAATGGTTGTGATATGAACAGCATGGGCATAACTGGTATTAAATTTACCTCTCAGCCTAAGTGAATTTTCCTCACATGTGACTAATCAAAATGAAAGCTTGTGGACCCAGGCTGAGCTGGCCAGCACTTCCCCACCCCTGGGACCAGGGCTATTTTGTTTTATCTCTTTGTACAAGCTGGCAGAAGTTTAAAGTGAAGGGGATAATCCAGTGCTGGTGTCTTTATGAAATAACATCCTTACATGAAGAGGCTTTTAACTGTCTGTCGCTGTCCTCTCAAAAAAAGAGTGTGACAATCTCATTTTGCTGAGCACCCTCCCATGAAAAGGGAAAATAATAGCCGTGGCCGCCATGGCTAGTACTGACCTTACATGATCCATTATCCACTAAACACTTTAAAAGTCAGTTTTACATACACTGCAGGGGAAAATGAGAGAACTATCACAATCATTTTCACTTTAGTGAATTTGCCATCCATTTGAAGTGAGTCACTTGATATCCCAACACATCCAAGCCAGTGTCACAGTACAAGGCAAAGCAAAACACAACTGACTAAAAGATGCCAAGCACAGACACATGGCACCCTAATATTTATAACATTTGCTGGGGGGGGGTGGCAGTACTGGCAGGGCTCTGTGTGAACTGCCCTCAAACTTACCATAAGAAAAAGAACAATCAAAAACTAAGTCCTTCAAATTTTTAGAAGTGCTTGACATTCCTACAAAATGTTTTACCAGCCACTTAGCAGAGATCAGTAGGTGCCAAAGGAAGTGCAGGCAGAGCAATTATCATCCTGCACAGTCAGCCTGATGCTTATTCACAGGCAAGAGTGGTTTGCATTCCGCCATGAACCAACTGTGCACGTTGCTGATAATAGAGCAGAGGTATTGCTAAATGGGCACTGAAATAGCATACCTCGTTTACTTCCAGCAACTTATTTGTGGAAGGCAATGAAGGCTGGAATATTTTCTCATCACTATAAGAATACTCAACTCATTGTTAACATTAAAATTAGTTTTCTGACATGGCACATGCTATGCATTTACTTTTCTTTAAATAGGAACTCGTGTGCCTAAAGTAAAACACTAATGGTGTTTCTTCCCCTCGTGGATAATGCATTGCTTCATTAATAAGCCATCTAGAAGTCTGACTGGTAGTCAGGATCTTAGACAGTTTATAGTTCTTCACTCTGAAGTTCAGAGACTCTTCCTTCATTTGGGTAATACATTTATTCTTAAACCCTCTGCTCTGCAGCAAGTATAGAGTGGAAAGAGATGAGAGAGATGGGGGGTGGGAGCAGCCATACAGTATCAGATACAGTGATGGACAAATCTTGAATCACACTTGTAAGATTTAATTTTACTAGGTGAGGATGCAAAAGGAAGCAGTCAAGTAAATGGTTGCAATATTCTTGAAGAATTTATTCACACTCCCACCCCCTGAAAAACTAGTTCAAATTTTTGAGTTTATCCTTTTATGCTGAACTCCCTGACCTAACTCTACCAGCCAGCTTAGAGGCGATCATAATGGTTTATTTAAAAGAGTTTGAGGAATCCGACTCATAAAGGAACGGAGGAAGACTGTTAACAACTTAAAACCTAGTCTGCTGCTGGCTTCTTGGAGATTTTCAATTCAACAGGTAGACTAGAGAACTAAAATTCTTAAGCAAAACGTGAGGAAAATAGAATTTGATGCAAGACAGTTGTGGATAAATACAAATTAGCAGCAGAGTCTGCAATTTTCATGAAACATGAAGAGAATGCCAGAGACTGCCATTTTTAGGACTCGGAAGAGAAAGGCTGAGTGAGAAGAGAAGGGGGGGGGAGGCAATCAGAAGAAAATCTTAGAAGGCCACACATAAGCATACACACACACCTACGTATGCGAGGACTATGAAACACAAACCACTGGAGGGTAGTCTGGGAACTGCTGTCACCCACTGACTGGTGATACCTGTCTGTACTGAGTAAAACTTGCTGTACAAAGGAAAAATAAGAACACTCAAGTAACTGGGCTTTGAGTCTGATTATGTGCTTCAGGAATGAGGCAAGAGTAATGACTGCAACCCCAGTGTTCGGATAGATTGGCTGTCTCAGACATGCCTGAACTACCGCCTCGGAGCTGGGGAGTGAACCAAGTGCAGCCATGCTGCTGGGGACGAGGAGCAGCTCGTGGGTGCGCACGTGGGTGCTGGTGCTCTCAGGGAGTGCTGGGCTGGGGTTAGAGACTCCTAGACTGGGCTCTACCCGGATATCTAACACAAGATGGGAAAATTATGCCACCCCCATTCTCACTACCTACGCGCTTATCATCCCAAAACACTAAAGGAAAGGAGAGACCACAAGTATGTTTTTTTTTTTTTTTCCATCTATAGCTGTTGTTAAAGTCTTTCTTCTGGGGCCTCCCTGGTGGCGCAGTGGGTTAAGCAATGCACTATGAAGCAAACCGCAGCCACTGCAGCATGAGTTCAATCCCTGCTGCTGGCCAGGGTGGGGGACCCACATGGCACAGCAGACCTCTCCTGCTGTGCCCGCTGCTCCCCTCAGCAGTGTACTTCCGTTAATCTGCCTGTTCTGCTCCCTGCTCTCTGTGGTGAGTCCTCTCACCCCACCCCTGCACCTCTGACCTGTACCCCAGCTCTTGTATGCATAAATAAATCTTAAAGTCTCTCTTCTAATGACTCATACAATTTGTTTGGCGGTGTAGTTGTTGTTGCTGTTGTAATGGGTTTTCTGAGCCTCAGCAGCCTAACTAGGAAAAGAACATAGTTCAGGACCTGTACATGGAATTTCTATCTTAAGTGCCATGGGCTGTGGCCTGGCTACTCTGGACAGCTCCCGGAGTGCAGACAGGGGCTGAGAAAGCCAGGTTTAATTTGCCCACAGGTCTTTACTCCATGAATTCAAAACCCAGGAGTTTGTTCTGCTGGAAATGCACCAGTTTGACTGTTTTCTTGACCAACTGAACTTTGGTGTGTGTGTGGCGGGGGGAGAGGGGTGCGGAACTAGAGGGGTATTTGCTGACTCCACTTATCCCAGTTAAGACTCTTGGCACACTCAAAATAAAGTTATGAATAAACTCATGAGGCCTCTCCATTAATCCCTCCAACTGCTCTTAATCATGGAAATGTCACTTCCCCGACTTCATAGCAGTCTTAAAAATGAGCCTAAGCTTATTTTTTGCAGGTTACATTATTCTGTATGAGACAATTTTGAAGAGGTAGTCTAGGAGATGGAAGTCACCTGCAAGATTGTTTTAGGAATTCTAAATGTCAAATTAAATCCCAAACACAAACATGAAGGGTCAATCCTGAATATAATCACTGGTTGGAATACAGAATTGAGGGCATTGTAAACTAAAACGCAAAGCTGAAGCACAGTGGTTTGTTTCTGAAAAGAGACTAAATATGTAGAGAGAAAAATCCTTATGAGGGGGAGAGAGGACTAGTGGATTAGAAGTGGGAAGACAGTATTTAAAAAGAGAAAAAGGAATTATCAGAAGACCTATCAAGTGCTGGACATTATTAATAATATTAACAGATAGCTTTTTAATAAGTATAATGATCAAAATGCCTTGAACATTGGGTTCTCTCATACAGATAAACAAAGTGGGCTTAGTGAGGTCAGGTGACTAGACTCCCACCCTCCCTCCTCTCCAAACTGGGGCTTGAGTCCATCCCAAGCACTCAGGCCCACTTGACCATGGGACCTCTTTACAGGGACAGCAGGGCTGGAGTGGGGTAAAAGGGCTAGGGAAGCACTGTTGAAAGGACTCTGTAATACTGAATTTGGGGGGCATGAAGAAAAGTTCAAGAATGACTCAGGAATTTAGGGTTTAGGGTCTGGGTGACTAGGGAATTTATGATATCATCAACAACAATAGGGGTATTATAATGACAAGTCTGCTTTGAGACTCAGGTGATTGAAGGCTTATTTTGTGCATGCTGACTCAGAGGCATGGTGGGGAGGGGAGGTAATCTGGTGCATCTATGAGAAATATGGAACTAGATTCAATACCAAGGCTAAATTTGGGATACGCATTTGAGAAACATCTATATGGAGATTATAATTAAAAATGTGGGGTAAGGGCCTCCCTGGTGGTGCAGCAGGTTAAGCATTGCACTGTGAAGTATATGCTGCACAGCAGTGCGAAGTTCGATCCCCAGCCAGGGAGAGGACCCACATGGCATAGCAGACCTCTCCTCCTCGCCCGCTGCTCCTCTCAGCAGTGTATTTCAGTCAGTCTGGTGAATTCTCTCACCTCCATGACTCTGGCCTTTACCCCAGCTCTTGTGTGAATAAATAAATAAATCTTTAAAAAAATGTGGGGTAAGATCAGTGAAGAGGAGAGAGGGAGCTGGGGAAGAGAGGAGACTAAGGAAATGCTTCCCCGTAGGGATAAGATGTGTGACCTCAACAAGTTATTTCACTTATCTGAGTCATAATTTCCTATTTGTAAAATAAGAATAATCAGTGAATGAATAAATTGTGATATATACATAAATGATATATAATTCAGCCTTGAAAAGTATGGAAATTCTAACAGATGCTACAACATGGATGAATCTTGAAGACAGGTTAAGTAAAAGAGGTCAGTCACAAAAAGACAAATTCTGTATGATTCCACTTGTGTAAGTTACTAGAGTAGTGAAGTTCATGGGTACAGAAAGCAGAATGGTGTTTGTTAGGGCAGGGATGATAGGCTAGTGCATACAGAGTTTTAATTTTGCAAGATGAAAAGCAATCTGGAGAGGGTTGAAGGGCTGTACGGTTAAGGGCTGTATGACAGTGCGGGAATATTTGATGCCACTGATGTGGAAATTTAAACAGGATCACTATGGCTAATTTTATATGAACTATAGTTTGTCAAATTATGAACAAATAAATATAATTTTAAAATGGGACCAGTACTTTCTGATGTAAGGTTAAAAGGAAATATCTTTTTAAAATTTATTAGATTTAATTGTATTTGACATCATTTGTAGAAAAAAATTTTTAAAAAGGAAATAATATCTGAAAAATGGGTATAATATGTGGCATATAGTTTATATTAAATGTCAATAAATATTTGTTTCTTTTCTCTTACTGAGAAAGAAAGAAGAAAAAAGGACTGAGGAAAGAAGAGGAAAAGTAACAACAGATGGGTAAGAAAGCCAGAAATGTAAAATGTCATGGAAGTCACAAAAGAACATATTTCAAACAAGGTCAACAAGGTGAAATGCTGCAGGGACCAAATGAAGGGAAGACTCTGGAGCCCGACAAGGATTCTAGATGCTCTGGAAGAGCACCACGGGTGTGCTGAAAGTAGTAGAAGACGAGTTTCAGGGTATAAGAAGTAACCAAGAGGAGGCAGCAAGGAATACAGATTCCTTTCCAAGAGTTAGGGGGAAATAAAGGAGAAAGATGGTAGAGGATCAAGGGAATGTAAAATAAGGAAATATTCTCTCACTTTCACTTGTTGCTGCTCTTTTCCCCATTAAGGATAGTAGTCCCTGAGCATGTTTGTAAATAGGAGAAAAAATAGTGGGGGAGAGTAAAAGGTGCAAGAGATACACAAAAAAGGAGAGAAGGACAAAGTCCACAGGTGAAGGATTGATTTAAATTTTTTCCCCATAAATACTCCTTATTCAGGCGGAATTCTGAAATTTGTATATTGTTTTCCAATAGCTTTCTGACTTTTAAATTTTGAAGATCTTTATAAAATTCATGTTTTTTTCTTTTTAATATTTTTGGTAACTTTAAATAATCTATCTGTCTGCCTGCCTATCTATCTTTAATGAATTCGTCTGTGGTTTACATGTCTGTATATCCTTGAGGTTACATTTTTGTTCCTCCTTATGTGCACGTGCTTCACTCACCCTCCAGCAAAACTAGGTGTCCTATCCCCTTCCTTCCCCATCCCCTCTCCTCTGTCCCCTGTCCCTCTGATAACTAGTACATTCTGCATCAAGTCTAACACACAGGTGGATGCTTTAGCTTAGGAAAGGAGGGAATCTAGCCTTATTCAGGATGGGCGAGAAGAAGTGGAGAAGATTGATAGTTGTTTTTTTGTTTTTTGTTTTTTTTTTGTTCCCTTGTGGGGAAGAAATCATTACACACCAAGAATGAGAGGCTATTAGCAGAGTAGAGAAACAACAAAGCTGTATAATCAACTCTTAATTATCAGCATTTTGGTTTATCAGCTTCAAATCTTGCTTTCAAGCAAGTTAGCACTTACTCAGATTAATTACTTGCTTTGTTAGCATTTCAAACTCAATGTAATATAACTTTGTATGCGGCCTGCAGCCCAGCAGGATAGCATTTTGACACCTGAACACTTAACCACTTCCGTTGTTCTGGGGAAGGATTTACAGTAGGGCACTGGGGTTGAGGTTGGGGGCTTCGCAGCAGTCTGAGAGACAAGCAGTTAAGCTTTCCAGGTGTTACTGACTGTGTCTTCATGGCGTGGAGGCATCGCTTTGTGCACAGTGCTTCTCAGATCATTTATTTAACTAATGTTTACTGAACCCCAGCTATGTGCCGGAGACTGTGCTCTGGGTCTTGGGTGCTAAAATGGTCCCTGTAGTCAAGGGGCTAATAGTCTAGTGGGAAGACAGATGTAAACAGATTATTGTAATGTATATTGTAACATCAAGACACAAATGTAAATAAATAACCAAGTATAAATCACAGTGGGTGACATTAATACCACCACCCATCTTCAATAGTTCAAATAATAATGATGATTTTACTAGATTCTAGAGGTCTCAGCTACTGCAGAGCAGAGAAATGGTAAATCCCATAGAAATAGCAAATCCATTGAGCGCCATCAGATGAATGATTCTGCATAGACCTTCCTTTATGGGGAATTGTTTTCCTCATGTAACATTTATGCTTTTGGTGTATGAAAATTAGCAAACACGATTGTAGCTTTTTTGGTTCATTATGAAAGGCGTGGTTATAAAGGTCAATTACTTTACTGGAAAGGTATAAAGCCAAGATTGAATTGTTTCAGGCTTGTGAGCCTGCAGCCCTGACTGTGTTTGTCGGGGTGGGGGTGAGGGGGAAAGAGGTGGTCCTAAAAGACTGCTTAGTTTTACTGGCCTGTTTGCCTTCATCTTTCTCAATTCTTTGTAATTGCTGCTCACATTTTCTCACATCAGTGTTTAAATTTTTGCTTCTCTTCCCAATGATCTCCATTGTCTTCCTTCATATTCTTTCTTCATCCCCCCACACCTCCCCCCCACCTGCATTTCTTTACTCTCATTTTGCCTGATTCCTATCTCTGCATTCTCTAGGGTTGCTAGATTTTGCAGCAAGTACCTTGCTTTGTATAGTTCCTACCACCAAATTAGAACACAATCCTCTTTTCCTTTTGATCACACTGGTCAAGTATAATCTTTCGGTCTCTGGCTATTTTCCTTTTAACCATTCATTGCCCCAAGGATTCTTTCTTTGCCTGTAGTGCCAATTAAAAAAAAAAAATCAAACAAGATCATATATTTAGAGATGCTCTGTCATCTACATAGAAACACACAATTAAGGTTATTAGTCCAGATAACTGAGGCATTGATTTATTTTGGTTGTTTCTGAAATATTTACAAGAACTGTTACTTTCCCAAAGAAATAGCTACTACAAGATAGAATTCATCT
The DNA here is from genome assembly GCA_019455555.1 of Galemys pyrenaicus. Taxonomy (NCBI): domain Eukaryota; kingdom Metazoa; phylum Chordata; class Mammalia; order Eulipotyphla; family Talpidae; genus Galemys; species Galemys pyrenaicus. Next base: position 12,996,326 of record JAGFMF010012281.1, read on the forward strand.
AACCCTTAAACTATACAAAAGATTGCCACTTTAAATAACTTACAAGATACTTGCAGACTTTAAATCGCTTCAGAGTTGCCATTATCTTAGTTGACACGAAACTATAAGTGCACAAAAGGGTCCAGTAATCCAGAACATGGTTGGGAGTCTGGCAAATAAAGCAATTCTGAGTTTCTGAAATTGGGAAAGAGACACAATGCCCTCTGCATCCCCAATACCCTCTACTCCAGCTGTGTCATGGTGTTCCCTTTGGATGAATAGATGCTCTGCTCATGTCAATAGGGACGAAATTGGAGAAGAAGGTCCCTAAACCCTTCAACTAAAAAGGGGCTGTACCTAACAGTACAAATGGCTGTCTTGTACTGCAAAAGTAAATTTATGGAGGAGTCCAGCAAATGTCAAACACAGAGCAGCTGAGAAAAAGCCCCACAAATTATTTACTGTTTTAACTCCAGAAACTAGAAAAGTGGCATTTCAAATAAAAATTGCAAGAAGCCCTAGGCACTGCACTTGTGAGCTGCATTCCCTTCGGGCAGGTTGCTCTGAGAGTGGAATGCGCTCTCTCCAAGTCTGTATTGCTGCTCTTTACCAGACCTCCTCGCTAGCCTGCGAGCAGCTATCTTCCCATTATACATCCAAAGAGTAACCAGGGTGAAAAGGACAGTCCGTGTAAGAGGAAATAATTGCAGCTTAAACTACTCTTGCTCATTAAGAAGCAAGACTCTTTGGGGAGCGTGGGGGCTGGGAGGGTCAGGGAGAATGGTATTGAGTTTTCATCATCCTGTCAGGGCAGGTCAAGTTTTAACTCTAGCAATTTTGGCATGATTTTCTATAATCGCATTACAGTTAAAAGTGTATTAATCACAGTAACTATCACCATTGTATGGTGAGATTAGTACTTGCAGGAATGACTGGAAAAGAGAAATTTGGTACGGGGTCTGCCTTTGGTGGGATCGGTCTTTTGTCTTGGAGACGTGTGGTGAGGATCAGTAAGAACGATGATGAAAATGTAACCCCTTCCTTTCACTATAGACATCAGTGAAACATGTGACCAGGAACACTGTGCTAAAGGTCAAAATGTGTTTGGGGTTGAAATGTGAAGGTCCAAACCAGCTGATAATATTTCACGAAACCCATGAAAAGTCAAGTCAAGCACCAGACGTCTGTGTATCAGTGGTTCTGAAAGCCACAGGACGTGTTGCTCTCAGGGATCATTTGGAAATACCTAGAGACATTTTTCACTGTCACAAGAGGTAGGCGTAAGGTGTTCTGGCTTACTGGGTAGAGGCCACTGATGTTGCTGAGGGAATTACCAGTGGCACCAAAAATTATCCCATCTAAAAAGTCAATGACATTACTGTTCAGAAATCTTGCTCTAATTAATTAAGTCAGAAGGAAGATCTAAATAATTGTATTTAATTTTCACTCTGTATTCCTCTCATCCGAGGCTTAGTAAGATGTTTGAGATTGTTATGCATGTCCTACAAAAATACAAGGGTAACACAAGTCAGGCTAAAGAAGTGGGGGACAAAATGATGACCATGAAGGGTGCTGATTTTAAGTGAAGTTTTGAAAAGGAAAAAGGGGTGTTGGGGAAGAAAAATGTGGTATTGAACCATGATAAGACAATGAATTTGATTCATGATTTAATATTGTATCAAAAAACTTCATCTCACAGTGTATTTCTAAAGGAGACTACAAAGTCAGCTAATCAATGCTCCTGGGGCTTTCTTTTTTTTAAAAGATTTTATTTTTACCTAGAAATCTGGATACAGACCAGAGGGACGGAGGTGAGAGGATTCACCAGAGACAGAGTGGGGAGCAGAACAGGCAGATCTACTGAAATACACTGCTGAGGGGAGCAGCAGACCAGACAGGAGAGGTCTGCCATGCCATGTGGGTCCCCTCCCTGATTGGGGATTGAACTTGTGCTGCAGTGGCTATGGATGGCTTCATGGTGCTGCCACTTAACTCCCTGCACCACCAGGGAGGCCCGCTCCTGGGACTTTTTAAAGCTGCATGTTAACTTTGGTAAAAGGGCAGCCTGTATTAAGACTGCAAGCATTTCCTAGGAAGCTATGGGTACCCAGGACTAGAAAAGGCATGGTCAAGAGTCAACTAAGGTGACTGAGGGCCTAAAAAAGATCACAAGCTCAACAGCTTCCTCAACAAAAGGATACCATGCTGAGAGGAGAGAAGAGCTATGTTGTAGGTAGAATATAACCTTTAAGAAACTGTGGAGGGAGGAATAGTGAAAGGCGGTGCTGAGAAAACAGAAAGGATTGAGGCAGCGTTACTCAAAGTGTGATTCCTGCATCAGCAGCCTTACTTGGGAACTTACTAAAAATGTAAATTCTTATTCCAGACCTACTGAGTCAGAAACTCCGGGAGTGAAGACAATGATCTGTGTTGTAATAAGTTCTTCAAGAACCAGATGGATTATTTGTGTAATTCAAAATTGATCGCCTATCAGCGATTTCTTATAGTTTAAACTCAGACATGAACATTAAGAACTCCTGTTCATTAAATCACCAAGACAACGGTAAAAAGACAAGCTGAAAACTGGGAGAAGATTTTAGTTACAATAACTGACCAAGGATTAGCATCTAGAATCTATAACAATCAATAAGAAATCAATAAAATGACAATCCCATCGAAAAAAATTGGCTGAAAACATGTATATGCATTTCACAGAAGAGGAAATGTGACTGTCTAAAATCATTGAAAAGGAGCTGATTAGTAAATAAGGAAACAGAGATTAAACCATAATGAGATGCAATTAGTTAATTATCAGACTAGCAAAAATTTTAAAAAGTCAGGTGGTAGCATGTTTTGGCAAGATGTGAAGGAACAGAAACTTTCATCCTTCTCTTACAGTAGTATAAATTGATAAAAACACTTTGAAAAAAAACCGGTAGTATCTAGTACAATTGATCCTGTAATTCTACTCTTCAGAATATACTCTAGAGAAACACACACACACACACACTGGGAGCTCAGTACAAGAATGCCCAGTAACTGGGCCCTCCCTGGTGGCGCAGTGGGTTAAGCAACGCACTAGGAGGCGAACCATAGCCACTGCAGCACGTGTTCAATCCCTGCTGCCGGCTGGGGAGGGGACCCACATGGCGTAGCAGACCTCTCCTGCCTTGCCCGCTGCTCCCCTCAGCAGTGTGTTTCAGTCCATCTGCCATGCTGTTCCCCACTCTGTATGGTGGATTCTCTCACCCCCCCGCACCTCTGGCCTGTAGTACCCCAGTGCTTGTATGCATAAATAAATAAATCTTAAAAAAAAAAAAAAAGAATACCCAGTAACATTGTCAGCTGGAGTTTTATCAGCAATAGCAAAAATTCACAAATTCCTGGAGCTACTAATTTCCCTTCCTTCCCCTGCAAAAAAGCTACAAAGTATTTTTTTTGAGAAAATTAGTGAAATATGAATATGACCATGGGTCATATAATAGCATTATTTAGTGTTAAATTTCCTTATTTTGCAAAAAAAGCAAACTACCAACTAGGAGATGTTTACACATCATATGTCTGACAAAGGGTTAATGTCCCAAATATATAAAGAACTCATGCAACTCAACAAAAAGAAAAATAATCAACAAATAATCAGAGGATCTAAGTGGACACTTCTACAAAGAAGACAAACAGATGGTCAACAGACATATGAAAAATATGTTTAACATCACTTATTACAAGGGATATGCAAAGCACAGTCACAATGGGATGCTACACCATGCCAATGAGAAGAGCCTAAAAAACACTGGAAACAAGTGTTGGCAGGAATAGAGAGAAAAATGAAGGAATGTAAGTCGGTGCAGACTCTAAAGAAAACAGTATGAAGATACCTTAAAAACTAAAACTAAAAAAACCAATGATCTATCAATGCCACTCATAAGTATTTTCCAAAGAATATGAAAACACTAATTTGAAAAGATACAAGCATCCCTATGTTCCTAGCTTCATTATTCACAATAGCCAAGATATGTAAACAACATGGATGGATGGATGGATGGATGGATGGATGGATGGATGGATGGATGGAGCAGCTGGGGTATGTATAATCAATGAAATACTACCCAGCTATTAAAAAAGATAAAATACTGACTTTTGTGACAACATGGGTGGGAGTTATGTGAGTACGTTAAGCAAAATTAGAAAGTGAAAATTTAGAAAATGATTTCATTCATATGAAGCATATATAGACAAAACTAACAAAACACAACAAAAAAATCTTAGACTCTGAGAAAAAGTGATAATTGCCAGAGGGGAAAGGAAAGAAGGGTGTGAGGAATGGGAAAAGTAGGCCAATTTGACATTGTAAATGGCATTTGAACTTTGGCAGTGGGTGCAGTGTGGGACAGACACATAATGAGGTATGAAGTTACACTCCTGAAAGTTATATATTGTAAGCCAATGGTAAATTAATAAATTTTTTATTGTGATCTTGTAACTACCATGGCTATTTAAGGAAATGTTCTTATTCTTAGTAAACAGAAACAGAAATATTTATAGAGATGTACTATCTGACACTTAAATTATTAAGAAAACATTAAAATATATAACTATATATACAATTTATATAATCTGTCTATCTTGGGAATGATAAAGTTAGCAGGTTAAAATATTAACTCGTGAGGCCTCTCTGGTGGCACAGTGGGTTAAGCAACACACTATGAAGCAAACTGCAGCCACTGTAGCACGAGTTTGATCCCTGCCGCTGGCCAGGGAGGTGGCCCACATAGTGCAGCAGACCTTTCCTGCCTCACCCACCCACTGCTCTCCTCAGCAGTGTGTTTCAGCTAATCTGCCAGTTCTGTTCCCCACTCTGTCTCTGGTGAATCCTCTCACTTCCCGCGACCGTGGCCTGTACCCCAGTTCTTGTATGCATAAACAAATAAAAATCTTAAAAAAAATATTAACTGGTGAATCTAGGTAAATGATAATTTATAATCCTTTCAAATGATAATTTGAAATCTTCCTGTAGATTTAAGCTGCATTAAAATAAAATGTTATTTGTCCTCAAAAACAAAAACATAGTAACAAAGAATAATTTTCCCTCAGATTTTAGGAAAATGCAGGAGGAAAATATAGCTTAATAGTTGAAGTGGTTAAGACATACTTCCCATTGATAGTAAGTGCAATTCTCCTCCATGTGATGCAGCTGCCAGTGAAGCTAGATCTTTAGATCCATCAGTGGACAAAGGCAATAAGAGAGCAGATAGTCCCACTGTCCTTGACAGTGATCACTCAGTATCAGGAATTCTGTCAGTATCAGGAATTCTGAGTGAATGCTGAAAATTGCAGTAGGCCAACAGGATAAACAAGGTAGGAAAGGGGCTGACAAAATTTCAGGTAAAGAATAAAGTTGAGTGAGTGTGGATTAGAAAAGGCTCATTAAGGTATGAGTGAAACATGGGAGTTGTCGCCAAACCTTTGAAATGCTATAGTGTGAAAGAGGTTACTTGTCTGAAGTAAGCTGGAGCTGTTCAAACAAAATTAGTTTTTCTCAGGAATCATAAAGTTGCTATCATGGCAAGTATTCAGGCAAAGTTGAACAATTCATCTGAGACACTGTGCATAGCTTCACCAAGGGCGTTAGAATAGACTGTCCTAAATTTTTGAAAGTTTATGCTACTTAGTATGTATGCACAAGGTATTTTGTAGCCAAAGGCATAATCTTATCTTCCATGAAAAGAATCGTGATGTGATATGACATGACACTGGCTCAGCAGGGCCTCCAAAGAGAGCATAAATAAACTGCCCTCTTTGGAGGTAGTAGTCTATTCTCCTTGACCACATTTATTTTATCACAACCTACCTGATATGTAGAGTGATTTGGGATGTAGCTCATAAGCAAAAAACTGTTTATCACCTCTGTCACTTCAAAATATTCTACACTTAATTCTAATGCCACTAAACATTAGTAGCCCCTATTCTCTCCTGCTGAAATACTTCAAAGTTTAAGAGTATTCTTTCTTAAGAAAAAGGGAAACAGAAAGCCCAAGTAATTACTGGAACTAGAACCATCACACTATAAGGAAGATTGCATCACAATGAAAGCAGGGGTGTATCCTTAGCAAATCCTATAGCAATACAATGGCTTACAGGCTTACAACTATTATCACTATTACCTAAAGAAAAACAAATAAAATACAGTCAAGTAAAATCTGTTGTTTTTCTGCACTAACTCATTCTGAACCAGTGCCATTCTGTAAATTAGGTAAAGCATCTAACTTTCATTATGAAGGACCTCACGGCAGGAATAAGAGAAATCAATTTGTTCCACTCTAGATATTGAATGATATGAAGATGATATAACAAACACTACACACAAATAGAAATAATGACTTAATAAAACCAGTCTTACAATTATAGATTGGAAGAGTTAAAAAAACTAAGTCGTCCTATAGGCTACAACTAAAGGAATTACACATATATTTTCAAAAACCTACTGCCAAAAACATAATGTTGATTCCAATGTAGCACTAGTAGATTTCAAAATACACTGGGAAGATCTTGAAGGAAATATATACATATTACTGTCAACCATAGTTTTACCTTAATGTCTTATAAACTTTGGGAGAAGGGTAAGAAACACATTTTTAAAAATAAATAGCTCAGGGGCCTCCCTCATGGCGCAAGGGGTTAAGCACTGCACTATGAAGCATCTGCAGCCACTGCAGCATGAGTTTGATCCCTGGCCAGGGAGGGGACTCACATAGCACAGCAAACCTCTCCTGTCTCCCTGCTGCTCCCCTCAACAGTGTGTTTCAGTAGATCTGCCTGTTCTGCTCCCCACTCTGTCTCTGGTGAATCCTCTCACCCCACTCCCACACCTCTGACCTGTACCCCAGTTCTTGTATGCATAAATAAACTTTTAAAAAAATTAAAATTAAATAAGTAGCTCAATGAAGCCAATAAAAATTAAAATTGGGCAAAATATTATTTCCACTTCCGAAAATGCTATTTTCATTGGCTTTGTTCTTTTTTAAAAAATTTATTAGATTTAATTGTATTTGACATCATTTGTAGTCCCCGGGGGTTCCCACCACCATTTCACCCATGCACCATCACCTCAGTTCCTTGTGCTCTTTATGCCCTCATCCCTGTCTTTGCCCTCCCCTCCCTCCACCCACCCCCATGGTCCCTTGGGTTTATCTTTGATCTTTTGATCTTGTTGAGTTTTTATTTGTTTGTTTGCTTTTGGTTGTGATTTCCCATTTCCTTGAGTTTTCTCTTGTTTTTTTTTGTTTTGTTTTGTTTTCTTCTTTTTTATTTTTTGTTGTGGTTGTTATTCTTTCACATTCCTCCTAAAAGCGAGGCCATCCGATATTTTTCTCTTGCCTTCTGGCTTGTTTCACTGAGTGTAATTCCTTCTAGCTCCATCCATGTTTCTATAAATGGCCCTAGTTTTTTTTATTTTTGATTGCTGAATAGTATTCCGTTGTGTACATGTACCACATCTTCTTGATCCAGTCCTCTACTTTTGGGCATTTGGATTGTCTCCAGGTCTTACCAATTATAAATAGTGCTGCAATAAATATGGGGGTACAGGTACTCTTTTGGATTGGTGTTTTTGTGTCCTTTGGGTAGATCCCTGAGAGTGGGCTTGCTGGATCATATGGTAGCTCCATTTGTAGTAGACCAAGGAACTTCCATATGGCCTTCCATAATGGTTGGATTAACTTGCATTCCCACCAGCAGTGTAGTATAGAGTTCCTTTTTCTCTACATCCTCGCATTGGCTTTGTTCTATAGCAGCAGTTCTCAAAGTATGATTCAGAACCCTGAGCATACCCTCAACCATTATAGGGATCTATAAGGCCTAAGCTACTTGGATGATGATGATGGCAGAAATGATAATTTGCCCTTTTCACTTTCATTCTCTCATGAGGCTATGTGATGTATGATATTGCATCAAATTGAATGCAGAAGCAGATTTTAGAATCTACATGTTTTCTAGTAAAGCAAAAATAAATTGGGTTTATAAAAACAATGCCATTTCTCTCTAAAAAAATTATGTTGTTTTGAAAAATGTACTTATTTTTCAAAAAAGATTTATATTTGTACTATAGGTTTGACATATAATGGATTTAAGTTTTAGTGAATTTGTAAGTAAACATCTTATATATTTGTTGAGTGTAATTTCACAGTTTTAATATAGATTCCGATAGATATGACTCAAACAAAATTCTTTGGTTCCTCAATAATTTTTTAAAAAACAAGTATGTGGACTACAAACTTTGAAAACCACTGTTCTATAATAATATGGTAAGATATAGGGATGTGTATGATTCTTCTGATTTCTTTGCTAAGAAAATAGAAATAGTTTATATTGAACTAACTCTAAACATGAGTTTTGTGAGTAAAATAACATCTTAGTATTGTCCAAGTAAGCACTGCAATAAAATTCTAACACTATCATTAACAAATAATATAAAAATCATGGGTGAAAAAGGAACTTTGTCACCTATAGAAATAAACACTGTAAGTTACCAGGAAGAAAATGGAGCCTTATTATTTCAGCCTTATTTGGTAATTTATTTTCCACCTACTTTAAAAAGGATTTGAGACAACTAACTAAAAGTACAGAAACAGTAATTAGTAATATAAGATGAAAGCCCAAATTCAGTAGTAAGGGGGAAATGAGGGAGGATACGGAGTGGAGGCAAACTATATTAAGAAGTCCTACTGGAGAAAAGTCAGAGCAACTAAGCACGAGCACTTAGATCCATGCTCCCTAGTGTCAAAGGAAAGAGGGAAGTGGCCCCCACTGTCTAGAAGGAAATACACTAATGCTTCAGAAGGCAAGATCTTTCTTGGGGACCTGAACTCTGAAGATATTTAAAGTAATCTGTCATGAGAGTATTTTCACCAAGAGTAATGAGGAAATTGTTGAGGGAATTTCACCAGTTATATTATTTTACAATTGAGGAAACGGAGTCTACCAGAGGGTAAAGAGATTGCAGCTGTAAGGTCATACAGCTGTAAGCATCAAAACAAGATGTGAATTAAATTTTGTCTAACTTTGAAATATGTGCCTTAACCACTTTGCTAATCTGTCAGGGTCTTCACGTTAAATCACATTTTAAAAAAATATTTTATTTATTTACGCATAAAAGAACTGGGGTACAGACCAAAAGTGGGGGGGGGCGAGAGGATTCACCAGAGACAGAGTGGGGAGCAGAACAGGCAGATCACCTGAAATACACTGCTGAGGGAAGCAGTGGGCGAGACAGGAGAGGTCTGCTGCGCCATGTGGGTCAGCTCCTTGGCCAGGGATCGAACTCGTGCTGCAGTGGCTTCACAGTGCGGTGTTTTACCCCTTGCACCACCAGGGAGGTCCCTTAAATCACGTTTTTCTAAAGAAACTCTTCAGAAGGCCAGCATGCAAGTGTGCAGAGGCAGCTCTCATTTACAGCCAACCAGACCACCGCTCAGGGCAGTGGGTATCTGCTCTCGCACACCTGATATCCATGTCTTTAACTAGCTTATAGCTCCTTTGCTCTCTTGGAATAAAATTTGTAAGTATTATCACCTACCTATAAAGCTATTTTAAGGCCCTAAATAGCACAAAACGAACAGGAGAAATGATCCATAATAAATAGTATATATAGGAACATGTAAATGCTATGTGGTAAACCAACAGTAGTTCAATAAAAAAATTTAAAGTAGAAAAAACTTAATAACACCTTTTGATGAAAGTTTCTCATAAGACATAAATTTACTGTCTTAGGAAGGAGTGCTTTAGCAAAACAACCTTTACCTCTTCCATCGTAGCCTCACATGAAGATAAATGAAAATAATTTCAAATAAATCATATCCCTTTACTTTCTTCAAGCAAAAATCACTTATAAGCAATTTGAAATGGTTTTTGTAATTATATTTCTCTCGTGTTTTAGAAAGAATGCATTTCATAAAACCTAATCTTCAGTGTTCTCATAGTGCTCTAATCTCTTTTAGCTCACATAGATTATTTTCTCCACAATATCACTTAAAAGAAGCTAATGTTTTGCCTGCTCCCTCCCGCCCTCAACTACTTAAATCAACAAAACTGAAATGGAAAGCCTTCTGACCTATTTTTAACTTCACGTCTCTTTTAGCCAGTACAAAAAATTTGAACCAGAAGAGACTGATGTTTGCCACATGATAAATGAATCCTGCTGGCTTCTCTAGATTCCAGTGCCTCTACATAAAAAAGATAAAGGGTATTGAATACTTGATCATGAAAATCATAATCTCATCAAGTCAAACATGTTCTATAAGCACAGCCTGTCTGCCCTGCCTCTCCTGTGTCTCCTCTCATCCTAACTGGATAGCAAGGCTCTGACATCTCACCGCATACAAAACTGGAGAAGACTCGTGTTCTTACTCTTAAATACTCTTCCAGAATGGTCTTGCCTGGACAATTAGATTCCCATTTGACTATAGATTTTAATGCAAATCCTGTTTAGGAGATAAATTCAGATTGCTCAAAATCACCTGCAAAGTGTCATTTTCATTTAATTAAAAAGACACCATCATATTGTTTATACAATCAGCCTAGAAATGGGTAAAATTAGAGGAAGAAGATTAGTGTACAGTCCATTGACAGTTTCTCTCTAGCAAGAAACTGCTTCTGTATCAACCAGGCAAACAAAGAACATCCAGGTTTTGAAAATAATGACTGGAAAACCTATTGGTGTAACATTATTATTACTACTACCACTACTAAGTACTACTATAATTATTATTACTATTATATGCTATTACTATTATTATTACTAATAATCATTACTACTAATGATTATTACTATCATTTAAATGATAGAGAACACTATCATTTAAAGCATTTAACTATTTGAAAATCATCTAAAATTATATATTTGAGAGATTATCATTTGTCAAACACAATTGTATAAATGTATAATTTTAAAATGTGTTTATTGTGTTTATATATCAATTTATTATTCACATGAAGAACTGAAATTAAGCATTAGATCTCTAAAAACATTTTAGTCACTGAAAGAGTTTCAAAGTCTATATGAAGGCAACAGCTTCGACACCTAAAAATTCATTTTTTCTACCCTTACAACAAAGTAAATTTTAATTTTTCAGCATCTTTATGTCCCAGAATCCATTTCAAGAATATCATTAAACATGTGAGTCAAGACATATAAATATGGAAATTCACCACTGGGTCATCTATAATAGTGAAAAATGAGAAAATCTAAATACTCTAAAACAAAGAATTAATTACACAAATTATGGTACTGTACTTGAACATAACAGAATACTCTGCAACCACTAAGACTGAGTTCTACAAAACAAAGGAACAAACAAAACTAAGCCAAAACAAACTCTAGAAATATGACTGCAGAACTGAGTTCACCAGAAGGGGAGTGGAGTGGGACACACAGGGGAAGGGGCCTAATGATGGAGGACTGCAGATGCTTTGGTGGAAGGCGTGATGTGGTAACATACATCTGAAGAGGTGTGAACTACACTCCCAAATCATATACAGTGCTGTAAACTGATCTTGCCTGAATAAAAAATGGTTTCTAGAAACATTTAAGGGCATTCAGAAATACACATGAATTAAAAAAAAAAGTTTTAAAACAGTGTAGTATATATGATCCCCATGAATATGCACATCATAAAGGGTTAGAGGAACACATAACAGTTAACAGTTACTCTTTGGCTCCTAGGGTTAATAGTGACTTTATTTTTGTGATTACCTGTATTATCTAACTCTTCTATACTGAACATACACTATTTGAATAATGTAAAAACTTATTTTATTATTATTTTTAAAGATTTATTTATTTATGCATACAAGAGCTGGGGTACAGACCAGAGGTATGGGGGGGTGGGAGGATTCACCAGATACAGAGTGGGGAGCAGAACAGGCAGATGGACTGAAATATACTGCTGAGGGGAGCAGCGGGCAAGGCAGGAGAAGTTTGCTGTGCCATGTGGGTCCCCTCCCTGGCCAGCGGCAGGGATTGAACTTGTGCTGCAGTGGCTGCAATTTGTTTCACAGTGTGTTACTTAACCCACTGCACCACCAGGGAGACCCTGAATAATGTAAAAACTTAAAGAAAGCAATACAAATCAAACTTGCCTATATATAATCCTGAATCATAGCATTCTAAGCCTACACACTAAAATTATATAAAGTTTTTTGTTCCCCTGACTGGAAGTGGAAATGCAATCTGATGTCTGAGAGTCATCTTGGAAATCAGATCTGAAATGTTCAGACTGAGATCATAAAAATATTCAATGGATATTTCATTTGCAAATGAAAAGGCACTCATTTTCTTGGTGATCTATGACATTCATAGTCAAATAGGTTTATTGTGCTTTGTGGGTAAACCTTTTTTTGCCCAATGTCAATTAAGATACATGGCAAACCAAAACACTTGGTTCCAAAAAAGACGCTAATATTTTTCACAAATGGATTTGATAATATAAATAGGGTTATTGTGCTTTGTGGGTAAACCTTTTTTTGCCCAGTGTCAATTAAGATACGTGGCAAACCAAAACACTTGGTTCCAAAAAAGACACTAATATTTTTTACAAATGGATTTGATAATGTTGGAACTAGGGAATATTCCTAATCCTTTGAAAATGAGAAAGTTTTGACTGCATTCTTTCATTCAAAAAATTTTGATCTATTCTTACAGTCTATTCTAGCCATGGATAAGATCTTTTCAATTCTTAATTTAGATGAGTCTTTAAAACAATAGGGGCCTCCCTGGAGGCACAGTGGATTAAGCAACGCACTATGAAGCAAACCGCAGTCATGGCAGCACGAGTTTTATCCCTGCTGCCCGCCGGGGAGGGGACCCACATGGCACGGCAGACCTCTCCTGCCTTGCCTGCTGCTCCCCTCAGCAGTGTGTTTCAGTCCATCTGCCTGTTCTGTTCCCCACTCTGTCTCGGGTGAATCCTCCCACCCCCCCATACCTCTGGTCTGTACCCCAGCTCTTGTATGCATAAATAAACAAATCTTTAAAAAACAAATAAAAACATAACTCCAGATAATTGTGATTCTCCTATGATCTAGCCCTCAAAAGATTTAGTATATAAGAGATACAATTTTTCTTTAATCTTGATTACCTGTTACTAATATATTCCCTTCTTCTTAGCAATGTAATCTAAGACATTTCTTTTCTACACACCTTCTGTATAACTCATCTATATAATTCTTGGGAATTTGGAGTATAACAAAAATGGGCTCTAGGGATCTCAATTCTATTCATGAATCCACTACTAACTATCTGGGTTGATCAAAGACAAGTGACATTACTCCTCTGGGTCCCAGTCTCCTTGTCAACATTATTTCCAATGCACCTTTCAATTCTAAAAGTCTGGGATTTTCTTTCAGTTGATTTTTATAGCAAATAGCATTCCTGCTTACTGCTTCTTAGGACTTATCTGGTTGAAATGCAGATGAAGAGTAGTCAGCCAACAACACTTGCTCTGCACCTACCTTGTGGAGAAGAGCTCTCCTGGGCCAGCTGAAGAGGATATGAAAGGGCAGGAGATGCTCCTTGTTTTAAGGGAGCATCTTGATGAAGTGATAATAACGCCAAGAGATCACTAACGGACTGTCGTAAGGCAAGGATCAACATGTACAGGATCGTATATTAGAAACTAACCAGTATGACCTCTCAGGGATCAAAATATGCCAAGTGATTTTTGATGAGGATGTGCAGAGTAAGTTTATGGGAGGTTTCAATACAGGTAACAGAAATGGTTTGGCAGAATAAACTGAAGCATTTTGGGCATTTTACTTGTTAATAAGAAGGGAAGCAGGCAACCGGCCAGATGGCAAAGGAAGAGAAGCATATGGCCTAGATAATCCACACTTTGGATGATCAACCCCTGAATAACTGAGGGCAGGCGGTGTTTCACTAGGGAGCCAGTAGATGTCAATTGTTCAGCACTGCTTTGCTTGGATCCCATTGTCTAATTTCTACTTTGGAGACAGGGATTAACTCCTGTCCATCATTACTCACACACCCACCCCAGCAGATGCCTTCTTTTCTCCTAAAGGATATAGTTGGCTGTTTCACACTAAGCCTGTGTGCAAGTGTGCGTTTATGTGCAAATGTGTGTGTGTGTGTTATTTTGGGGGTGGGGATGAATGAGATGCACTATCATCAACTTTAATCTTCAGGTAGTGAGTTCTGACTAGTGAATTCAAAGCCTAGTCAACCATAGAGGCATAATCTAATCAAGCCTGGGCAGTGGATGGCCCAAAGGGGTTGTCATCCCTAGTTATTTTTCATATCCCCCCGCAAAGAGACCTGGCTGCCTGTGTTCCCTCAGGGTTAGTGAAAAGTCCAGCAGGCCTAGGAAGCCAACTAGGTGAGCATCACTGAGAAGAAGAAGCAGGCTAATGAGTATGTTTTGATTGTTCTTATGAACTCTGCCTCTGACAAGGGAGGAGCAAATCCTCTTTATAAGAATGCAAATAAAGAGATTACTAAAATAGTGTTAACTGCACTGATTTTGGCATTAAATCCACACTATTGAGTCATAACTACAAAGTCAGAGAAGCTCATTTGTCAAGGTGAAAGTAAAACTATTTTTCTCCAGCCTATGGGTAAGTTATTCTCTTTGAAAGTCTGACTTTTAAACCTCAGCCACTAAACCAAAACTAAAGTGAATGATGAGACAGGATTAAAATAATTACTTCACCAGTCAAAAACATCACCATGAATCACACAATGCACATATACTATATTAAAAAGCTTTCTTCAAATGTCACTTCTTTATATCAGAATAATCCTACCACTTAGTATGAGACTTATTTATGAAAGAAAAACATCTGGTGTGATTTACAATACTACTGTGAGCAAAATTTTTTCCCCAGAAAGCTCATTAAATTCTCCTCTTCTCCTAATGGTTTCATTAACATGCGAGAAGTACAGTTCAACTTCAAATAGTAAGTTGAATATGTTTAAATATATTTTAAATTATAAGAATGTTTGGGAAATGATGGGAAGATGACTCATAATCATTTCATCTTAAAACAACTCCATGCATCCTAACACCTTCTATACACTCTGCTATCTTGTTGTTACTTTTTCATATGCATGTTTTTCAAGCTTACAGAGCTGCAATCATTTATACTTTTAAAATGTGAAACTTTAAAAACATTAAGTATTTTTTCATGTTGCCACAGGTCTTCATTGTGACACCTTTTGATGACTGCATATTCTACCAAAAGGAGGTAAATTTTGATAATTTAGTCATCCATTCCTCTACTGTCAGACAACTACATTGTTCCCAAGTTTTCACTATCACAAATGATTCTGCAATTAATAACTTCATGAACCCAGTTTTTTCTTCCTTAGGACTATTAGGTTAAATCTGCAGAAGTACCTGCTGTATGAACATTTTTGTAACCCTGGGTGTACCTGTCAAATGCTTTTCAAAGATTCTGTATCCATTTCTATCACCATCAGTAAAATGATAATCTACCACTTACACTGCCGTTGAAATGATACTTTTTAATGATTACTAGACATTTTTCTGTATGTTTGCTTAATAAATGGTCTGGCTTCTCACTGAAGAAATTTGGTGCTTGGTATAAGTTTGCTTTAAAGCAGTTTGAGTAAAGTATTTCTGAATTATAATACCAGTATAATACAAGTAAGGTCACAAAACTCCATGCTTTAGCAAAAAGATGAGAAGAGTCTCATGGGACTGATTTTAGGCTAACTTAATGATGAGCTTGGGCTAACTTTCCTCTCAGGATACAGTGCCCAGATTTGGAAGAGAGATTCTGACAGAACTTCACTTAGACGTTGAAGATGTTATTTATTGGGCCTTTACCCACTCAGCTTTCACACACCACATGGAATCTGTAAGAAATTTGGTGATGTTCCTCTTTCCTGCAGCTCTTTATTTTCCTGTAAGGTTGTGAGATGGTGTAGTAGTTATTCAGGTGACCCTAGGAAATTTGATGTTATTTATGAAACAAAAACGAGAAACATTTAGGACTTACTAACTTCGTGAAGTTATAGGCAGATAGGAAACAAGATGAAGCCCATGAGGCTGCCAATCACATCTGATCTGGGCTGACTGACACCTCTGGTGAACAGAATTCATAGTCTCACACAAGCTAGACATGCTACACCTTTAAGTGCTTTCCCACAGAGTTTGCTTTTTCCTCTGTCTCAATGATTTCATCATAATTTAGGTGGAGCATAATATCACAATTGATGTTGACCAGCACAAAATCCTCTAACTCTTCTTCAGTCAGTTTTTTCTCAGTCTGGTTCTCAATATTTTTAAAGTAGAAAAAACTCTTAAATGTGCCATGGAAACACATGCAGGCCTATAATAATCCTAAGTGTTACTACAATGTTTACAATCCAATATAACAGAATAGTCCCAACACCGAGCAAAGGTCATTTTTTCCTGGACCCTTGGTAACATCATCCCTCCTTAGTCAGGCCTTTGGAAGAGAGGATTGGTAAGGAGTACGACTTTTTCCATATTTTCTATTTATTCTCTACTTTAACTCCTTTTTAGCTTTTTTACAATTGAATTTTGTGAGGATCTTTTCCTACACTTTCGGTTTTAACACTTTTTTTCAGTTAGTCTAAAATTTCTCCTAAATTTCCTGGAGCTCAGTGCTATGCTACTTTCTTCCTTCCCCTTGTACTTAACTTTACACTAACCCTTACCCCACACCTATCTGCTGTGGTTTATATGTGACCTGAATATGCCATTGAGTATCCTCTTGAGAAAAGTGGGGCAGGAACAGATCTACCATCTTAAATCTTCTCTCCCTGCCATGTGATTCCATCATGGCAGGACCAGGGAGAAAGTTCTTGTTTGGCTAAGGGTTACATGATTTTTATTTTCTGCCTTTTTTTTTTTAACCCTTGGCCTATTTACCAGCACTTTCCATCCCTTACCCTCAACATTCTAGTTTCTTACCAACTTACATCTGGACTAAGTTTGATTTGTTTGCTTGAACTCCTACTAGAACAATGGGATGCTGGGCTTGCACACAATGTAAAAACAACACTAACATTCAAACACGAACTACTTTTATCGATGGTGAAAGAACATTAGAAGAAAGCAAGCTTTTCTATATCTTTCAATACAAGTCTGAGAGAACGACAGAACTCTTGCTTCTCTAACTCAAGGCTGAGCTGGTAATTATATATTTCAGAAGAATACCACATACAATTAAAAAAATCATAAAAAAACACTAGCATAAAAATGTGACATGACATGAAGCTCAATATAAAGTTTTTCAATGCACATACAGTAATTGCACCAATTACATTTAAAATATCTATTTGCTTACCAAAAAACCCCAAGATATAAAAGGCTAATTATCAAAAATGACACCAGTGAATGGTTTTACCCCAGCTAACCAAAAACAGAATAATATTAATAGTGCAAAGAAAAGAAAAGAAACTTCAGTTTACATTTTGAATTAAAATGTCAACTAAATAAAACAGCAAATTCATCAGCCTTGTTGTTCACATACATGGCTTCAACATTTGAAGAAAATACAAAAAGCCTTTTCAGCTTTGATAATCACTTTGATTCTTAGGAATTGATTGAGAAAGGAAACCACATCAAAACTTCCATGTGTTAAGATAGGTTAAATTAGATGTGTAATTTTAAAGTGTGATGATTTTTTAAAGAACACCAAGCCTAGTTAATGGTTACTCTTTTGTCTGAGTATCTTAATAAATTCAACTTATAGATTCCTGTGTTATAGGTCTGTTTTTATTTCCAAACACTGCATAAAGTATTCAACAAGAGAATTCTTTTGGGTACATTTTACACAATATTTCTTTCAGAGTTTTTCAGGCCTAAAATGAAAGAATTATACATGATGACACTAAGGGGGCGATTTACTGAAATGACTGACATTCTCCACTGACAGTTTGAGATTGGATTCAGATTCTTCTGCACTAGTACAATTTGATCTCTATAAAGAATTAAATAATGGCACATAGATGATCATAGCCATGTTAGTTAAAAAGAAATCTCTGCCTAGATTTATGCTATGACTTAAAGTAAGGAAATATAAAGACTGTCTCTTGTCACAAGAGGTAACCAATATACAGGCATGCTCTAATTTTTCTGAATGGGCAGAGATAACGTTTCATCAACAGCACTGTCTCAGTGTCACTATCACGACCTCTCATTAGTCTAGTCTATTTTATCATGTTGTAATAGTATAAGTCACATCTACATAATATTGAAGTGTTAACTGATCTCAGGTATGCTATTAGAATCTCATCTTCCCAGGTTCCTGGGGACAAGGTGTAACTACAGATTCATAATAATGCTCAACTAAACAAACATTTGTGAATCATACCAGAAGAGCTAAGGATTACTATTAAGTACTAGGATATTTATTCTTTGCTGAGGAAAAAAATAGAAAAATGTAATAATTTTTTAAAAAAATTCTTAATTTCCTTTAGAAATATTTCACACCTTCTCACTGGGAAACAAATAAGCGTGATTGTGGCTTTCTAAAAGTTGTTAAAGCATTTTTGCAAGTTAGTTACTAATTTCTCTAGCTGGAAAGCCTGCTCATCTCATCTTTACTCATCACCTTCCAACTCATCTGTTAAGAATGACTGAAGCTCTTTTTCCTCCATCAAGCCCTCATCCCTCACTTCTCCAGCTCATAACTATATCCTTCCTCTTTCAATAATTCCAATTATAGTCCATTCCTTAAATTAGTATATCATTGCATATTTTCTTCTGTATTATTTGTTAACTATAATGTATCATTTGAGATTTCTCATCTTTTATTTTCTCTGTGGCTTGTATACAGTGCCCAACAATCCAACACTGTCCAACAATCCACTTGACTGATTAAAATATGGTTTTGTTACTCAGCTTTAATAATCACTTTGGGATTTCAAATTCTTAAAACTTTCAAAGGTATATTAAATAGCCTAAATTTTTCAAACAAAAATTTCAAAATGGAAGAGTTATACTCAAGAGTTATAATTTAATTGGAAATTCTTTGAAAAGTATGATGGAGGCTGAACAAAAGTAAGGTGTTGTCATCTACTATATGAACCCATTTATACCCATAGGCCTCCATGAGTATGCTCTCTACCAGTCTGTGTCTCTTACCTGTTTTATTGTCAGTTCTTTCAGAATAAAGATTAGTTGTTCTTATCTTTGACCTATTAGGTTTACGACCACGTCATAAACACAGTAGACACTCAACATGAGCCTTTTGTTTGTGAGTTATCTATATGTAATTATGTGGTGTATGTTCATTCGGTCAAAAAAAAATTAAGTATTTTATGCACTGGATAAAGTCTTTCACCAAACCTTCCCTGAGCCTTTATGTAGCTGGGTCCCAAGCATCATTTTCTTTTTTTTTTTTAAAGATTGATTTTTATTTATTGATACATAAAAGAACTGGGGTACGGACTAGAAGTGTGGGGGGGGGGTGAGAGGATTCACCAGAGACAGAGTGGGGAGCAGAACAGGCAGATCTGCTGAAATATATTGCTGAGAAGAGCAGCAGGTGACACAGGAGAGGTCTTCTGTGCCATGTGGGTCAGCTCCCTTGGCCGGGGATTGAACTTATGCCACACTGGCTAGTGATAGCTTGATAGCGCCATGAGACTTTAACCCCTGTGCCCACCAGTGTCATTTTTTTTTTTTTTTGTGCTCTGTGACTACTGGACCCAAGGGCACCTTACGCTGGACCCCTACCATCCTCCTCCAGAGTAGCTCAAACACATTCACCAGGCTGCCAACAGCTCAATCAGGGCATGCCTTATTTCAAAAACAAGAGATTTTGTATAAAGAGAAGGTCAGAGTCGTCTCACAAAGTCATACACATTATCACAGACACACAATGCAGGGAAGCAGAAGGAACACTTGCTGACAACTAGTCTTCTTTTCAAATACCTAAACCACACTCATTCCCTAAATTATAATAAATGTGTATGAAAGACCTGTACCTTTTTCAGTCCCAGGAAATAGTGAAGATCAGGAAGACACTCAGCTTAGACTACACACAGCTGCCTTATGCCACCAGTGCCACTAGGAAGCACTTGAGACAATTCAAAAGGCACTTTATTCCTTTCCACCAGATGAGCCTCTATTTCCTTTATGCCCCTATTTTCTCTCTGCCCATTCTGTGCTTATCCTTAAGGTTGGTTTGCTCTCATCTATTCCTAGGCCTGCCTATACCAACCTGGTATTCAAACTAGCACTCCAGATGATTTTAAGCCAGCTAAGGTAAATGTATCTTCCTTACAAGTATTTTCCATTAATTATTTTTGTATAGGAGGCAGAAAAAATACAAAATAGTGAGTCATTAAAATTAGACGTTTTTATGATAAAACACAGACTATTGAAGTAAGAGATCTGGAAACAATACAAGCCACTAGAGGCCAGAGAAGTCTTTCACTGAAATTTCAGGATCCCAGATGGCAAGACGGGTTAGGATAGCTTAGTAAACGCCAGAAGCGTGATAGTTAATATTGGTACAAAGGTGCCACTTCTATTTAAAAACCCTGGTTTGTGTCTGGGGTCAGATAAATACATATGTTATTAAAAAATCCTGAGCAATGGACATTGGCCTATAGGAAAAGAAAGAAATGCTGGTCAGATGCATGTATTTGAGTTCACAGGCTTAGGTCTGAGGTTAATACACAGAAAGTCAGGTTTTCTCAAATAAGGGACCAGAATGAATGAGTTCATAAGACCGTTTTCCGAAAAAAGGTCTTCAAAAGAAGTTTAAAGAGATCAACATTAGAAAAAGAATATAAGCAAACTACCTGTGCTGGAATTTAGAAAAATTAGAAACTATGATGAAAAAATAAGTATAGCTTTACTCTCAAATGTGATCTTGCTTAGGGAAAGCTGATATTTAAGAAAATATTCACATTTCCATAGTGTTACTTGAAAGATACCTTAGTTTTAGAAAACAATATGTGAGATAAATGCGGCAACTGGGATTCATAAAAATCACTATCAGTGTGTTTCAATGGCCGAAATGGTAGAAAAAATAAGCTCTTTGAAGAAGGAAACAGAGGAGTTAAGGAAGTCAATGGAAGAAATACTGGAAGATAGGGAAAACAGAATGGAAGAGGCAGAAGAGCGAATCAGTTTCCTTGAATAACAGAAACAAAAAGAACCAAGACAGAAAAAGACAGAGAAGTCCAGAGGGAAAAAAGCGAAGACACAATCCGAGAAATCTCAGATGCTATCAAGAAAAATAACATAAGAATTATTGGAGTACCAAAGGCTGAAAATGATCAAGGAAGTGAAAACATATTTAAGGAGATAATAAGGGAAAATTTCCCAAGGTTAAGAGAAGAAATAAAGCTAGAAATACAAGAAGCAGGATGTACTCCAAACTTCTATGATAGAACTAGAAACTCAGACACATAATAATAAAAATTCCAAGAATACAAGACAAGGAAAAAAATAATGAAACTGGCAAGATCAAAGAAACAAATAACATACAAAGGAAAACCTATCAGACTAACCTCAGACCTCTCTGAGGGCACACTATGGTCCAGAAGAGAATGGAAGGATATATTCAAAACACTGCAAGACAACAATTGCCAACCACGAATTCTTTATGCTGCAAAGTTATCCTTTTTATACAAAGAAAAAGTATGCATTTTCCCAGAAAAACAGAAACTTCAGAAATTCATTATGACCAAACCCCCTCTCCAAAAAATTCTGCAACAAGTAGAGGAACAGTATAAGGCAGGAAAAAACAAAACAAAAAGAGACAAAATGGCAAACACAGATGCCAGCATAACAATTTTAACTCTTAATGTAAATGGACTAAACTCAGCAATAAAATGACACAGAGTAGCAGGCTGGATTAAAAACACAATCCAACCTTCTTCTGTCTTCAGGAAACACATTTAAACACAAAAGATAGGCACAGACTGAAAATAAAAGGTTGGAAAACAGTCCTACAAGTCAACAGACCAAAGAAAAAAAAAAGCAAAACAGCAATACTTATATCAGACAAGATAGATTTCAAAATAAAAAAGGTTAAAAAGGACAAAGATGGGCACTATATAATGGTCAAAGGCACAATACATCAGGAAGACACAACAATCATCAACATATATGCTCCAAATGAAGGAGCACCAAAATATATCAGAAAATTACTATCAGCCCTGAAAGAAAACAGTTACATAGTTGGAGACTTCAACACCCCACTCTCAACAATGGACAGATTAACAAGACAAAAAATAAAGAGACCAGAGCCCTCAATAAAGACTTAGAAACCATGAATCTATTGGACATCTATAGAACTCTCCACCCTAAAAAGTCAGAGTACATGTTTTTCTCAAACCCACATGGATCATACTCCAGAATCGATCATATACTGGGACACAAGAACAACATAAACAGATACAGCAAGATCAGAATCACCCCAAATGTATTCACTGATCACAAAGGTATCAAATTAGAAGTAAATCATGAAAAGAAAACAAGAAACTCACCCACATTATGGAGATTGAAACCTGCACTGCTGGAGAAACAATGGATTATAGAGGAGATCGCAGAGGAAAATAAAAAATACTTTGAACTGAATGACAATGAGAACACCCCATTCCAAAATGTATGGGATGCAGCAAAAGCAGTTCTAAGAGGGAAGTTCATAGCAATACAGGCTCACATTAACAAACAAGAAAAAACTCAAA
>JAGFMF010012281.1:13020904-13112699 GCA_019455555.1 Galemys pyrenaicus
TGGGCAGAAGAACTTAAAAGACACTTCTCCAAAGAGGACATACACATGGCCAACAGGCACATGAGAAAATGCTCAACATCCCTCATAATCAGGGAAATGAATATCAAGACCACAATGAGGTACCACCTTGCACCGGTAAGAATGGCCATGGCACACATCAAAAAAACCAACAACAATAAATGCTGGCAAGGATGTGGAGAAAAAGGAACCCTAGTACTCTGCTAGTGGGAATGCAAGCTAATCCAACCATTCTGGAAGGCTGTATGGAGGTTCCTCAGTCTACTAGAAATGGAACTACCATATGATCCGGCAATCCCATGCCTACGAATCTATACAAAGGACACAAAAACACTGATCCAAAAGAGCACCTGTACCACTATGTTTATTGCAGCACTATTTGTAATTGGTAAGAGCTGGAAACAACCCAAATGCCCAAAAGTGGATGACTGGATCAAGAAGTGGTACATATACACAATAGAATATTATTCAGCAATCAAAAATGAGAAACTAGGGACATTTATAGAAATATGGATGGAGCTAGAAGGAATTATACTCAGTGAAACAAGTCAGAAGGCAAGAGAAAAATATCAGATGGCTTCACTATTAGGAGGAATATGAAAGAACAACAACAAAAAATAACAAGCTCAAGGAAATGGGCAATTATAACCAAAAGCAAACAAAAAACTCAACAAGACCAAAAAGCCAAGATAAACTAAAGGGACCATGGGGGCGGAGGAGAAGGAGGGGAGGACAAAGACGGGGATGAGGGCAGAAAGAGCACAAGGGACTGAGGTGATGGTGCACGGGTGGAATGGTGGTGGGTACTCCCTGAGGAATACAAATGATATCAAATATAATTAATTAAATTTAAAAAAAGGTAAACTTAAAAAAAATCACTATCAGTGTGTTTGAAGAAGATCAAAGTGATATGGTCTCCAAACTATAACATAAAGGAAGGGCGGGTAGGTGCCAATCCATGAAGCAAGAAAAAATGGCCTTGGTCATTTAACGTCAGATTAAATGTCAGACAGCAAAAAATAGGCTTATGAAACTCATTATTCCAAGAGGTGGCACTAGCTGGATGTGCTCAGGAGTTCAAAGAGGCTTTAGGAAAATCCGTGGCTGACAAATTAACACTGGGATATTAAAAACAGTTTGGAAATAGTGATGTTTTCAATATCAATATCACAGGGATGAAAAGGGTGGCCACACAGTATTTCTTGGGTTTCTATTCAGGACAAAAACCTGAGTTAAATAATGATATTAGTAGTAGTAGTAATAATAGTAGTAACTCAGGCACTATGTGGTGTGCTTTGTTTATATTATTAGTTCATTTAATTCTCACAACGCTTCCAAAGGGGAAGATATTTCTAATTTATGTACGAAGAAACTGAAGTCTACAGAGGTGAATTACTTGCCTAAGTCACAGAGTGGGTGGAAAAGCCAGGATAAGAAGCCAGACAGCATAATAACAAAACCCAAGCTCTTATATTTACATACAGCCTTCAGTTTTATAGCTGGAGGCTACATAGGTGCAAGAGTTCAGGCTCTCAGATAATCAAATTGTACCTTTCAAAACAAAAGTCTACATAAAAGGGGAATGAAATCATTGAACATATTTCTTTGTATTACATAAAATGGCACTTAAAAAATATTAAGAACCACTGATCATTTCACTTATAATGATTCTACTTAAAATATTTTATTCCATTCTACTGTGTCATCTTGTTGAGACTCATATAGTCATATTGTCTGTTTGATGACACATTGATAGTAAAATGACTTTTTTAAACTGTCTATTGCTTAATGTGAGTACTCAAAACTTAGTATTAAGAGGAAGAATGCATGTTCCAAAAAGAAGTTTCCTTTTTCAAACAGGAGGGATGTGAGTGCACAGAGGATACTAGGAAGTGCCTCACATGGGCCAAAATGCCAAGAATGCAATCAACTCACATGTAACCCCTGTGTTAATCAAGTTGGGGTGGGAGGTAGCTGTTCATATAACCCAAAACATAACCAATCCCAAATGTTCACAAATGCATTGCAAACTTTTAAGTTACTCTGGTGGGGACCTTGGATAATTCATAATATCAATCTCTATTTCCAGAGTACCTAATAAATTTCTATTAAATAAGTTTAATTTGGTTGATCAGCACTGACAGATAATACGGTATTCAGGGGTGGAATGTTAAGTGTGTTTTAGGATATCACCAATATCTAAATATACAACCACAAAAAAGTAGGAATTGGTATTGAAAGTTACCCTAACAAAATATGTATCATACACAAATCATGTCATAGCTATCTCCTCTTATACTGTGCTTTCTGTGTATCAGGAACTATTCAGACTGTTTTTATATCTATCAAGTTATTTATTATAACCCATTACAGCTTTATGAGGTAGATACTATTATTATTCCCATTCAATGGATGAGGAAATTGAAACACAAAGATGAAGTAATTTGCCTAAGTTTACCCAACTGCAAAATGGCAGAGTTGTGGTTTAAACCGGCTCCAGCACCAACGTCCTTAACCAGTATACTAAGCTGTCCATAAGAACTGAATAACTCCCTCCTGGGTAGTTTGAAAGATGGTGCTTTTGTTTGTGCAACAGGTAATCTATACTCTAATTATAGGCACTACCTTGATATAGAACCCTCAAAGTTCAGATAAACATAATAAACTCAGAGCTTGATCACCAGCTAATCATTTCAGTCAGATAGCTTTACCTGGAATTGATTTGTTAATATACCCAGTTGGTTCAGTTTTGATTGGAATATTTCTTAAGTATCAAAGAATGAGAATTCGTTTCCTTGTGTCCTGTTTTGTCCATGTTAGAAAGCCCAAGGAAATAAATATAATTCAGAAAGTAATCAAAAGATCAAAACTGCTGAAGAATAAACCATTTTGGGAGCTAACTTGGGCAGGTCAGGCAACCCAGAGGGTTTGGTTTTGTCAGTGGCTGTAAATGTCTTCTTTCTATCCTCTGCCAGCAAAGAAAGCAAAACTGACTGTCCAAGGCTCTTGTCACTGACCATATGTGCTGGAGCAGGCAAAGGTCAGGGAGTGACAGAGGCAGTTAGTCAGAAGGCCCAGGGCAGGGTGGAACATGTCTCCCACTTGTCTACTTTGCTCATGAACTACACCACAGTCCCCTTGAGAGGGCCTCAATAAACAGGTAGTTGACCTGCCTAAGGTGTCATGTAATTTATTTTATAAAAGAGAAAAAACTTGTATCTCACAATTCTATTTTAGAGGAATATTTCCTCTCTCTTAAGAGGACGAGGCTCGTTTTGGAAGATATTAGATTATCCATAAGGAAGTAGAAGAAAAAATTTTTTTTTTGCCCTGGATTTAAATTGATAAAGATTTTATATGCAGCAGATAACAGGATTTTGGATTTCTCAGTAATTTCTCATGAAGTAACTTGATTATCTTTACTCCTGGTTTTAAACCTGTCATAACGATGGTGATAGATGGAAGACAAAGCTTTAGGCTGCATGGTGGCAGGGAGGGGAGCTCTGTATTATCTTCAAATCTTGGGGGGAATCCTATTTCAAATAGAAATTAAACAATACTGGCTGATAATCTTTTATAACACTACTCTAAATACTGAAAGAAACAAAAGAGAAATATCTGTCAAGGACACAGTTTCTCTCTTCCAGGAGATATATGATAGTTGAGAAGACAGTGTACACACTTTGACATGCAAACATTCATACATATATAAGTTTAAAAGCACTTGAATATGGAGTCTTCTCAAATACAAAGGAAACTGTATTAGTAAACAGGAGACTTAGTATTATTCTAAATAACCACTGTCACTCCAGGTTTCTATTGCTAATTGTTTTAACATTGTAATCAAATCTGAGGTCACTGGATAGTGCAGAAAAAAATGTTAGTCTATATGTATTTTAAAAATTTAAGATGGTAGGGCCTCCCTAGTGGCGCAGTAGGTTAAGCAACACACTATGAAGCAAATCGCAGCCACTGCAGCACGAGTTCGATCCCTGCTGCCAGCCAGGGAGGGGACCCACATGGCACCGCAGACCTCTCCTGCCTCACCCGCTGCTCCCCTCAGCAGTGTGCTTCAGTCAGATTTGCCTGTTCTGCTCCCCACTCTGTCTCTGGTGAATCCTCTCACCACCTTGGACTCTGGTCTATACCCCAGCTCTTGTATGTATAAATAAAGAAATCTTTAAAATACATAAATAAATAAATTACTGTAGACTCTAAAAAAAAACTTTAAAAAACCAAAACAAAACAAAAATTTAAGATGGTAATTTTCTGTGTTAGACTGAAAATAACATGGTGGAGGGAAGAATAAAGAAAAGACTAGTTTCCTAATAAAAATGGAGAAACTGAATGATTTCTTCAAAACTAAACTAACATTGGGAAAATCCTGATTTTAAAAAATGGATAATAAAAAACCAAAAAGCTTTCAGTAAAAAAAAAAAAAAATTCTTCTGACAGACTAATAAGGACTTTAATATGATAATATGGTGTTTATCTGCGCTTTGCTTGTGCAATTGCAGTTTTCTCAGCTATTATGCAAGAGCTGTAAAATGAAGAATACCTAATTGCCTCCTGGAGAAAAGTATTACTACTGAAATGACTTAAGCAAACACATTCTGAACTAACAAAGTATTTTTAAAATGATTTGAACTGAAAATGATTGACAGCTAAATGACTGCCATTAAACTGTTCCACAGGTGCCCCTGGCCATGGCCCATTTTGGTTTTAGCGAACACCCACCAGCCTTAGGACAGCTTCAGCAGCAGTGTGTCAAGCACTTCGGTGACTCGATTTTTCCCTTTTACTGACACAATGCCTGTCAACCTGGAGTACTCCTCTATCCACTGTCAGGTGAACTCACAATAGAGAATGTTTTCAGCTTCCATTTCTAAAGAAAATGTGACGGTACCTCAGTTGTTTGAGATAGGTTAGGTAAAATGGAGCAGGATAGGCACATTTGCCTCTGAACGATTATTTGTAGGAAATTTAAGTAGGCAACAAAGAAAAGCCATAGAAAAGTTGGAAAAGACTAACTGAAAACTCTCCTACTGGACACAGGTAAGTTTTCTGGACATACTTTTCCAACTGGTAAAAGGAGCCTATTGTTACCACAGTCTTAAACTACACAGAAAGTGTATATATAAGGATACAGACAATACATACTCTTGTGATTTATAAAGAACTCCTTCAATGAGATAATATTTTTTAAAAACCATAAATGGAACAGTTGAGAGTTCAGAAATTGGAAATAGAAATGTTTCCTCATGATGATTTGGGGCACGCTAACTACTTCCAAACTTTCTTTCAGCCTTGTCATATCCTACTCCACCCCATTCCCTGGCTCCACAGGCTGCTGTCTCAGTGGCTGCACAAAGTTGGCCAAACCAGCCACCTTTTCAGTCATTCAGTTTTTTCCCCCAGAGCTGCTTCTTTGTATTCATTCTCCAAGCTTTCTGAAGAACTTCTGGTTCCTAACTCTGGTAATTCTGTCTTCCTGATTTGAAAGCAACTGGTCTTAATTCTGTAATTCTACCTACCTGGTCACTCTCCTTCTCTCCCACCAGGCTTCTTCTGGCACCTAGTGTCTTCAGCATTTACTGAATCTTAATAATACAGCAAAGGAAAATACTAGGTAAGACTTCTAACCTCTTATAAGGAGCAGCCCCAGCTATATAATCCTGGGGTTTATATCCTGAAGAAACATATTAGTATAATTTCTCCTCTACTTCTGAAAACATTATACAGTATGGCTAGTATAAAAATCTGTTCAGAATCTTTATGAAACAAAATTCTGTTTATGCATTTCCTGCATAAGAATTTTAAGTTTCCTATTATCTCCTGGTCTATGAAGTGAGGGTTTTGAACCTAGGATGTGTAGGATGAAGCATGGGATGCAGGAAGAGAATACAGGGATGTCTAATTACATTTACATTATCCCATTTACATTTCCTTGTTTGTATATTTTATAATATTTTATGATGTATATATGTCAACATCATAGTTATTTGCAGAGTCTACTAGTAATGAATATATACATGTATTGGGGGAAATATGTAAACTTTTTGCAATAAAAAATGTTTGGAAGTCAATGACTTTTAGGACAGTGACAAACTCTTACAGCAGCATTTAAGGTAGCACACATCTGCTTTTAGTCTGCCAATCCTGCCACTCCACCCACAAATATTACCCCTATCTGGGTACTCTATGCTCTATTCATACTGAACTACTAGACTGTAGGCTCTGTAGCGATAAGAATAATTGAAATCATACTCACTATATGGACATACAACACTTAGCAGTATATTGTACAGCACCTAATAAACACTAAGTATACACTAGAAATACATTTACGAAATGAATGCCTAATGAAACTAGCTTTATTACACATACTGTGCTATTTTATACCTCTGTACCATTCCATTTATTTTTATCTACCAGAATCTCAACCTGGAAACAGCTATAAACCTGATTTCTTTACCAATGCCTTTACCTCTACCATATAGTTACCTAAGTCCACTTTTATGGTCCCATATATCTTTCTAATTATTTATAGCACATGTTTGTCTTCTCTAATATTCCTTCAATGCTCATTTTGCAGGTGTTCAACAAATCACTATGGAATGATGTATAAGTGAATTTCTAAAAAATAAACTATTAATCCTTAAGAGGTATTTGAATGCTTCTGCTTCTAATAGTTACTGTAAACCAGTACCAGACTTGACATCTACCAAAACTAAATGAAAACAAAGCCTAGAAATATGAACACAAAATTGATGTTACTGGAGGAGGGATGTAGGGACTGATAAACAAATACGGTAGATGATCCAATGGTTTATTGTGGAAGATTATGGGTATTGGTTTGTAGTAAAGAGCCTTTATTATATTGAGGTAGATCCCTTTTATTCCCATCTTATTTAAAGTTGTTTTTATAAATGTATGTTGGGTACTATTAGAGTTTTCTCTGTATCTATTGATATAATTATATGATTTTTATCTTTACTTTGGTTAATATCATGGATTATATTGATTGATCATTTAGTGATGATATCTTTTTAATGAAATCATCCCTTTATGTCCATTTTGATAAATATCACTCTTTATCCTTGATAATATTTGTTGTATGAAGTCTACTTGATCTGATAATAATACAGCTACTTTAACTTTCTCATGATGAATGCTTGCATGGCCTATCGTTTTCCATCCACTTACATTGACCCTATCTCTTCATATTTTGTGTTCATCTGTGTGGATAGCCATATTGTTAGATCTTGGATTTTGAGGCCATCGACAAAGTTTGCTTTCAATTGAACTGAATTTAATTAATATAGATATGATTATGTTTGTGTGACTGTTTTGTTCCACTTGTTTTTTATTTTTCTTCTTTTCTATCTCCTTTAATACTAGTTATTTTTAGCAGTCCATTTTTCTCTACTATTGGCATGGGACTATATGTCTTTAAAGTTAGTGGTTGCTCTAAGGTTAAACTTATATGTATCATCAAATAGTCTTATGCCACTTCACATCTAATGTTAGAACCTTCAAAAATGTACTCTTTCTCTTCTCTCCTCTACGCCATTACCCTATTACTATTTTAATTACACATTAGGGAATTATGTATAGAAAAGCAAAGACAAATATTGGTCATTTAACTAGCAGACCACTTGACAAAGAAAATAAGAAAGCCAACAGACATTAATAAATGAAGTGAGTTTTCTGAGATTAAGATGGTAGGGGAAGGGAGAAAGAGTCAAAGGGTGCTGTACAAGAGTTGGTGATGGGGGGAATTGATTGTGAATCTGGGGCCTACAACTGGACTAGGATGTATCCTAAAAATAAATAAGTAGTAGGAACAAGTATGCACATCAGGATAGATGTGCAAGAATTAGTCGCTGAAAATTACAAAAACATTAAATAGAGTGATATATCATTATGGAAGGAAAGGTTTAATATTATTAAGATGTCAAATCTTCCCAAACTTATCAATGGATTCAATACAATTTTAATTAAAATAATAGCAGTCTTCTTTTTAAAAGAAATTATGAATCTGATTCTAATATTTATATGAAATGTAAAGGAACTACAATATCCAAAACCATTTTAGAAAATGGTGAACAAAATTAGATGATCTATGCTACCTATATATTTTATATATTTCAAGATTTATAAATTTATAGTAACCAAGATAATGTGGCAAGGGATAAGGATAAACATATCAATCAGTGAAACAAAGAAGAGAATCTAGTAAGAAGCCTGCACATTAATGTCAGGGTCAATTGATAAAGGTAGTCTCTTCAACAAATATTCAGTAACAATAAAGTATCAGTATGGGAAAAAAATGAGCCTTATTTTATACCATATTATTAAAAATATAATTCAAACATATGTATGCCTAAACAGAAAAGCTTGAAATTTAAAACTTCCAGATAAAAACAAAGAGGAAAAATCCTCATGAAGCTGATGTTAGCAAAGATTTGCCAGCAAAAAAAGTTACTAACCATAAAAGAAAAATGAAGTAACTTAGACTTCATCAAAATTTAAAACTTCTGTTCCTCAAAAAGTACTATATTAAGAAAATGAAAGAACAAGCCTTATACTGAGACTATTTGCAATACACGTTTCTAAAATAAACGTGTTTCCAGGTTATATGGATATTCTGCTACTCACTGAGAAGGCATACGATTCAATTAAAACTCATAAAAAATTTAAACGGAGTCAACATATTACACAAAAGCTAATATAGAAATGGTCAATAAACATATGAAAAGATTCAACATTAATAATCAGCAGTAATATGCAAGCTAAAACCATAATGAGATAACATTATATAGTTACTAGAATGGCTAAAATTAAAAAGGTTGACCATATCAAGTATTGGTGAGGCTGTGAAGAAACTGGAACTCATACATTGCTGGTGAGAATGTGAAATGCTACAACTATTTTGGAAAAACAATTCCTCAAAAAGTTAAACATACACCACACATAAAATCCTAGGTATTTACCCAAGAATAGTGACAATATAAAAGATCATCTACACTAATATTCCTAAATGATCCTATCAGTTTCCTTACAATAGCCACAAATTGAAAACAACTCAACTGCTTATGAATAAGCAAAAGTATGGTAGTATTCTAATACAAAGAAGTATTACTTAAAAAAAAAAAGACAACTACAGATACAGAAAAATGTAGATGAATCTCAAAAACCAATGAGAGAAAAAAGCACCCACGAAAAAAATAATAATTCCTTTATATAGGATTCTAGAACAGGATAAACTAATCATAGTGACAATACACAGATCTAAAGTTTCCTGGGGCTGGTATGAGGACTGGGAGTTGATAACAGAAGTACATGAGGGAACTTTTCAGACTGACAGAAATATTTTACAACTTGACTGGAAAAGAGATTACAGAGGTACATACATTTGTTAAAATTCATTGAAATGTACACTGAACATGGATACATTCATTATATGTAAATTCTACCTGTATAGAGTTTAAAACTAAGAGTTTTAAACCTGTATAGAGTTTTTAAACTAAAAGTTTAAAAAGCACTAGACAACAAAGGATATGTTTTTCTTTCTACTTATTGTACTATAAGGAGTGAAAAATCAAGGTCATTTTGAAACCAAAATTAACAACTTTGTAGTTGGTATTGTATTCTTTCTTATCTCTGCCTTTATCTGCCTGGAGCTTGTACACTCTGTTACATAATGACATAAAATAGCCCCACCATCCACCACACTGTTTAAGCCAATAGTTAGAAAGTCTTACTTGATCTTCACCTTTTCTTCCTCGCAACTCCCAGTCAACCCATCACCATGTCTTGATATCTATCTCCAAATTTCATCTTCAATTCATCTATTTCTAACATTACAGTCGTCACCTTCACAAACCAAATCACCATCACCTCTCACTAATAATGCAATAGTCTTTTACCAACTTTTCCCCATTCCATTCTTGCCCCACTAAGTCTATTCTCCATGAAGCAAAGAGCTTCATTCTTCTGATTGAACTCCCCAGTGTTCTCCCATTACACTTAGAATAAAATCCAGGTCCTTACTTTATGTAAAGACTGAATTACTTTTATGTAATTCCGGCCCCAACCTATCTCCTCAACTTCATCTTGAACCATTCTCACCCTTTTGCTACACTTTAGCTTTAACTAGTTTCCTTTCATTCTTCAAACAGATCTGATGATTTCTTTCTTTCAGGGCCTTTGCACTAGTTTGCTCTGCCACCTAGGATATATTTTCCCATATGACTTCTTCTCAACCTTTAATTCTCAGCTTAAATGTTACTTTGGCAGAGCTTTCCCAGACTACACTAGTTGGGGAAGCTTCTCCAGTTTATTTCCTTCAGGTAGAGCCTTGGAGAGAGATCAATAACAACAGTTACTACCTAGATTTCTTATGTGCTAGATTGTAATTTCTTATGTGCCAGGCAGTGTTCTTAGAACTTGACACATATTAAGTTATTTAAGGCTCTTTGCAACCTAACAAGCAAGAACAATCAAATTTACATTTTACAGATGAGGACACTGAAGCACAGAGTTTGACATACAGTCAAGAGCCTGTAGAGCTTCTCCCTACTGAGCTTCAGAGTTCATGGTCTTCAACATCAGCCTGTTGCAAAAAGAAAACTACCTTCTTTTATAATAGAGGGTAGGAATTAAAGATGAAAAAGGTACATTTAAATTAGGAAGAAGGAAGAAATTTTGAAGTAACTCATAACTACTGTCTTTCTTAGAGAAAAGAAACCCAAGTCATCTATTATGCCTGATAGTACTGGCTCGAGAGGCAAGATTGGGGGATTGGGAGAAGTATGAATTTGAAGTAATTCCTGTAGGGCGTGGGTAAAATGATCACCAGGAGGTACCAAAGGGCCACCTGAGGTTGGAAACATGTCTGTGTAATGGCACTATCAACAATTATGGATTTTTCTGCAGCAGCATTTTAGTCCCGGGGCAGAGAGAACCAGTACTTAGTTCTTACATGCAGTTGGTGATTAGATGAGTAAGCATAAAACAGGGTCCAGGAATGAAAGTTTTAAAGGTACTGATGAGAATGCTGAACTATGCAAATTGGCTGGGTAGGATGAGAAATCAAAAATAAGTATCAGAGGTCAAAATGAAAATAACTTTGAGAGGGAAAATGTGTGATTTTAGAAAAATAGAAAGAAATGTACCAAAATTTTAGCCATTAGTAATTCTGGATAACAACTACAAATAACATCCTAATACTCTATATTTATGGTGTTAAGGGATTACTGTTAAATCTTTTCACATGAGTTAATGGTATCGTGGTTATGTCATATTTTAGAATTAAATACTGAAATATTTGTGAATGAAAATATTTGATTATCTTGGATTTGCTTCAAAATAATGTAAGTGAATGGGGTATTTGATGGGCAAAGATTGGTTATGAATTACTGTTTGTTGGGAATAAGTGATGATTACATGGGGTTTTGACCAAATATGGCTATCTTTAAAAGTAGCTAGGAAAATACATTTGAAATCATGATCTGATCTTTCAATAT
Source organism: Galemys pyrenaicus (assembly GCA_019455555.1). NCBI lineage: Eukaryota > Metazoa > Chordata > Mammalia > Eulipotyphla > Talpidae > Galemys > Galemys pyrenaicus. The sequence goes on from JAGFMF010012281.1 coordinate 13,032,454, forward strand.
TATTTCCTACACATTATAATTGCTACACAGAACAATATATATGTAGAAACCACAAGGTTGGATTTCCAAACACAATATTAAATACATACACCAAAGATGCCATGTTTGTAAATCAAAATCCACAAAAAAATATTTAACCACCAAATTGCTAGCTACAATATTTTGTTCCTAACTCAGCAAAAGTTATCTAGTGGTGTGAAAGAATTTATATATATATATATATAACTTTTTCATTTTCATTCCTCTTATGAGGTCAGCAATTACCAAGTTACAGTACCTGAAAGTAACTGTAGAAATTATACAAATTTGTGATAAAGTACGAAATATAGTCATATATCCAGATAACTCCTAAATATCAAAAACTTTATACTAGAAATCTCAATTAGCTACATAATATAGAAGTACAAGCCATAATAAGTTTCGTACATATTAAGACTATTCAGCTATCTTTAAGTGTAAATGCAAACTTCAGCAACAGTATGTTCAATACCTTAAACAACTACCCTGTATAACTAACTTCTTCAAGGTCAAATGTGAAGCTTCTCAAAGATATTCTGCCTCTGTCAATTAAGACTATCTTGATTTCATTACTATTACCTCAACATTTCCATCTGTGTGTTTATATCCCTTCCCTTCATAGCTGTCTCAGTCTTCTTGGCTCAAAGGTTATGGAGTGAAAATAATGGTGCCCATCCTAGTCCCCACGGTTCCCAAACTAATAGAAGAAGTAAGTAGATCTCCCAGTAGTCTGAGAGAGAAGCAGGATGTCAAAAAAGGCTCTTTAACTATCACAAATGAAGTGATCGGTAACTACATGAAACATTGTCGTCAATTATGTACGAAATAGAATAAAAGGTAGTTGAACAAAATAACTGCTTAGAGAAGCAAAAATAAAATAAAATAAAAAGTAGGTAGGAGCACTGCGAGCCTTACTGCTGAACTCTGCAGAAGGCGTCTTCAAATAAATATTTCAAATCTTCATATGAATATTTTAAGCATGACAACTACACATAAACACACAGCCAAAGTGCTCAAATCCACTCAAGAAAGACTATTAAGTCATCAACTTGCTCCTGACAGGATCCACTGAATATGGCAACAGTGAGAAGTCAGGAGACAGTTGGAATCATTTCAAGACTGCTAATTTAACTTGTCTTAAAACCAACCAATGCTCAACGTGTCATCATCAATGTCATCTCATCGCAGTCTGAAAAGCCTTCGACCTAAAGCAAAAAGGTCCCCAAGTGCCACGCTTCTTGTCTACTGGTTGAAAATCTAATTGGTTCTGCTGACAGGCTTGGGAATTGGTAGGAAGGCTGTTCAGTTAATCTCCAAGGGCCAGCAAAGAGCTCAGTATCCATCTCTGAGCTTTGCTCCCTGGCTGTCGTAAAATGACTCTGATGGCAGTGCTGGCTCTTATGCTTCAGCTGTCTTCTGACTTCTGTTAAGTCAAATTCAATAAAGTTTGTCACTCAATAATCTGAGAGCTACCCAACAAAACCTCTTTGATCAATAACAGCTTGCCTGCTTGCACTTGGGAAGGTGACCTATTAAAGATTAAAAACACACCTGCTGCTTGAAGCAGAGAACATCCTTTTTTACTTTTAAATGAAAAGTCATCCACAAAAAGCAGTTTAACTATTACAAGTGTATGTACAGCATTACATAGGAGAAACCGGAATGAGATAAAAGGAACAGCTTAGATATGATACTTTCTTGATAGCTCAGTAAAGTTTGAAATTTGTATGCTTCTGCTATATTCTGTTCTTACACAGGCCACCTCTGTCCTGCCTTTGAATTCAGTATCACCGTCTTATTTATTTGTTGCCTGTGTACAAAGTATTGGTATAGTAAAATTAATTCAGTCCCAATCAAAACAAAGTAATCTGTTGTCCTACGTCACCTACTTTCTGCAGAAGTCATGAATGCTCATTCTGGAAAATGCATTGCAGTCTTTAAAGTCACCTACCCATGTCAAATATATATAAATTAAAGGGAAAAAATAGAAAAAAAAATAAAGTCACCTACCCCAATATATTCAATAAGGTTGTGATGAGGTGGGTCTCTACATAACTTCAAAACTAAGACATATTTAACTCAGAGAGTCCAAGGAACAATTAAATGTATTGGGGAAAGAGTTGAGAAACATTTCTCTTTACATCCCACGCTCACGCCTCCCATCTGGATGATCTGAAATCTTCAAGAATATTTATAAGGTCATTTTGTAAAGAAGTCCAAAATAGTGTAAAATATAAATAAGGTGTTTTTTAAAAAAGAAATAGAAAATCATACCGTTCTTTTTCATTTTTTTCAAAGAGTAGAGAACAGTGTAGCTTAGGCCTCTATCTTTGGAGTAAAGCACTGTGTACGCCAACAAAAACAACTGAAAAGCATTATCATATTACAAAGGACATTGCATAAATAGAATAAAATAAAAACTTCCACACGGCCACAATTATGGGTCAGTATTAATGAAGGGTTCTGCTAGAATGTGACTTGGGGCTTCTTGATTGCTGGGGGCTCTCACTGTGTAGCAGATGACCATCCCCGTAGACAAACGTGTCCATCTTTGAGTGTCTGTGGATCAGTCTCTCTATTGTGGGTATTTTTCATAAAGTTTAAACATGTTTATTTTGTAAGGCATTAATTTTCTCCCATGACGTCCCCGGTACTATCACACAGGACATATGTGACAGGGAGATATGGATTACACCTCCAACAGCCCCTAATAATTTCATCATCGTCTCTTTGAACTCTGCAGCTCTTTCCTGATCTGAATTAATCACTTCTCCCTTCATTGGCTATTATCTCCTTAGTTTTGTGCTTCTGGTTTTCCAGTTTCTATTTGAAATGTCTTCATCAAAGCAGCTGCATACAGAAACATGAGTTCATTTCTGCTTTCGTTTGTTTTCTCCTGATTTGTGTGATATGCAATAGATCAAGGTTTTTAACTCCTGTATGGAGTAACACATAAAGTCCAGAAGGCCAACCTAATCTAATTAAGGTTTTCTGACTAAAATAAGGTAATTCTTCGTGTCGGTCAAACCCTGGGTTGAGGTGACTCATTTCAGAGGATATCTTAGTTTGTTCAAATGTAGAGTTATAATGAGGTTGAGCTGAGGACAAGAAACATTACTTCTTGTGATCAAGAAATGATCACCTTTTCTGGCGAATCAAAAAATATATATTGTTGAAGGTTGCTCTATTGGTGTATATATATGACTTGTGACAGAAAAGCTGTTAAGTTATCTTAAACAAATGGTAATAGTTTTTTTAAAAAGTGTGTTATAAAATATTAGAATTAGAGACAACAAGGGAACAAAACAGTCACTACAGCTCTCCTTCCACGGAGAATAATTGATTGGTAGAAAAATGCAGATATTTTTAAAGGTTTAAAATAAGTAGGTACGCTTGTTAAAAATACACCATAGCGTTTAAAAATACCAACAAGAACTGAAGTGGATATCATTATCCGCTTTGATCTGTATACTTACACCCTGCCCAGGCCACATCCATTGCCTCTCAAATGAAATATGCCCCAAACCATTTTCATCATATCTAAATGCCACCAAAACTTTATCCTGCTCAGTGAACAGCATCATACTCATCAAGGTACCCAAGGCGTTACCTGGGAATTATCTGGAGTCTTGGCTCTCCTTTGTGTATCACATTCAAGCAATTGCAACATTGTAGTGATTCTTTGCTTTCTAGATGTCTCTCAATCTGTCTACTTTTCTTCATTCTTGTGGATGCAGCCCCAGTTCAATTCTTACTTTGATTATTGTTCCCTTCCCTACCTGCTGTGGTTTCTAACTTCGGGGGTCTCTGATGTATCTCTAATACATTCTCCATGTGGCAGGTGGATCTGTCTGTCACTGCTATGTTTAAAGCTCTTCAATGGTTCCCCACAACCATCATGAAAAAATCAAACTTCTTAAAATGGTTTGTAAGACACTTTATAATCTGGTCTCTATAACTTATCCAGAATCATATCTCAGTATAAGTTCAACATCACTAATTCACCCCCCTTTTTTGTACTTCATCAACCTGCTAGTACTCTCCCCTACCTCACTCCAACCAGCTATTTGGTTCCCTGGCTGTTCTATGAACAGGTCAGGTAACTTTCACTTCAGGGAGTTTTCATCTGGCATTTTTTCTGCCTGGAATATTTTTGACTCTGGAGAGTCACAGGGCTTCTCCCCTTCAGGGCTTTTAGCATTTTATTTAACTGCCTTCTCACTGAAGCTTTTGTTGACCCTCTATTTAAATTTGCAAGACTCCAGGCCCCACTCCCTTCTCCATCTGTTTTTTTCTCCCACCTCCCACCACATACTGTTACAACCTATATTTTAGTAATCTTTGTTTTCTGTTTATCTTGTTTATAAGAATACAGGTTGCACAAAAGCAGAGGTGTTGGTGGTCTGTTTCATTCTTTGATCTATTTCCAGTGTTTTCAATGTGCCTGGAAAATAGGGGCAATTCACAAAATACTTGCTTTAAAGAATATGAAAAATGCAATGCACTTTTTACCCAAGTCACGATATCACCCTTGCTGATTTACTTCCATGTCCTTCACCAGACAGAGGCTGTATTTCAGTCAATTGTGTGTTCCTAGCACTTAACACAGTCCCTGGCACAGAGAAGACACTACAATTTCCACAAACCCACTTCACACATCCCCAGGGGAACATTCACTTCATGCTCTCCCCTTTGCTAAAAGAAAAGATCACCTGTCCCATTTTTCACCTTCAGGATCTAGTTCAAACACCACCTTTTAAAGAAGCTATCAGTGATTTCTACTCACTAAGAATTGTTTCAATTTGATGGGGGAAAGAACAACCTTATCAGTTCTCTGGAAACAGACTATGTGGAACCCCATTAAATACTGCTTGTCTCTCTTTGGTAGGGGTTTTCCTCTTCTGCCTTAGATTATCATTATATTTATCGTATCATTCCTGTTAGATCATAATTCTCAGACTATAATAGAACATGCAACCACCCTCACCATTCTACAGATGAGGTGCTGAAAACCAGGGGGCTGCTCGGTGACCAGTGAGAACTCCATGACCCTCCCGTGCCCTTCAGGGGTCAGACCACCTGGGAGGCATCACAGCACCACCATCTATTATTTACATGACCTTGGCCACTTAATTGCTTGGATACTTAATTCCTCCATGCCCCAGTTTTGTCATCTGTAAAACAAAGAAAATAAACACCTAAGGATAGTGGGCAGGTCACTGAGATGACACATGAAACATGTTTTGGACAGTGTTTGAGCTTCTGGTAAACGCTCAGTAAACGTTAGCTGTTAGTAAAATTAGTATCACTGACACATCTGTGAGCTCTTTCAGAGCAGGGTTGTGATTAATTCACCTTTTTATTCCCCAGTGAGTTAGGCACTGTGATTTACCTCCTGCTAAAGGTGATTTAAATATTAAATATTTGAATAACTGGTGTAGCACAGGTTTCTGGCCAATCAGAATGATGCCAGCCCTGGCACCAGACTTGGGTCCTGGAAACCCTGTACTGTGTCTTCAATTGTCCTTTTACTTATTGGATCAAAGGGAGACCTGGTGGTTTCTGAGTCTGGAACTTTCAGAGTACGGAAGGTAGGACACGGCACCCAGGATAATATAGTATAGAAATATTTCAATATTGTCACAATTGTTGTATGTGTTCTATTGTGTACCAACTTACTGCACTACAAAGAGAAGACACTCAGGTATAATTACATAAATTATAATTTGATCATTTTAAATTTTAATTATAAAATAGGAAACAAATGTATGAGTTAAAATTTCATGGCAGGACCTCGCTGTTAGCACAGGGGTTAAAGTCTCAGTGCTATCAAGATTCTGCCAAACACTGCAGCAAAAGTTCAATCCCCAGCCAGGGAACTGACCCACATGGCTCAGCAGATCGCTCCTGTCTTGACTGCTGCTCCCCTGAGCAATGTATTTAGGTTGATCTGCCGATTCTGCTCCCCACTCTGTCGCTAGTGAATCCTCTCACCCCCAAAACCTCTGACCTATACCGCAGTGCTTGTATGTGAAAGTAAATAAAAATCTTTAAAAAAATAATAAAATAAAACTTCACATCAGTGACACTGCTATGTTACCAAAACAGTGTTAAATACAAAAATCTTATATTACTGAAAGCAGACTCACAGTCTCATGCAAATATTAAAGGACAACCATGAAAAAATAAATAAAAATGAAAGGACAACCATGGATTCTTCGTATCTTTATACACACCCCTCTTCCCCTCTCACCATTATCCCTATTGTCACATATCATGTATGGAAGAAATGTACATGCAGGCAGCACAGAGAGTACATTGACAAAGACCTATTCATATATTGAGAAATCATGATTTAGACTCAAAGTGAATGATAGCAGTGGGGGAGGGGGAGGGAGAGAGAAAGAGGGAGACACTGGAAATAGAGCTCCACAATAATGAAAACACTCTTACTAGTTATCAAGTCAGTAAGTTTTACTATCACTTTTGAGGCCTTCTCATGATTACAATAATCATGTTACTTAGTTAACTTTGGTTTTTAACTCCCAAGTCAACCTTTCATCTTCACTTGGTTGTCATTACTGATCTTTTGATTGGTCCAATATAATATATACTATATTACTATAACAGGAACTAATAAAGTATTGTGCTGTGTATCCAGAGTGACTCATCAACAAGTATTTGGTCTGAGGAATAAGGATATATTCTAATTGTAATACTATTCAGAGTAAGAGCAATTTACTACTACTAAAATTTCAGTCAGTACTTCCTCAAAGTTAGCTGTCCTCTTCGCTTGTTTAAAGGCTGCCTTTAGTAAATACATCTTCCTGACAACTAAAGCTATGGCGATGAATATGATGCTATCTTTATTGATTGGCAGGAAGATTTCAGAAATTTTCTGGAAACCTTTAACTATCGATAGCCCATGCTGACAGCTATTTCCCTGTAAGGCAGCAATATGTGCTGATAATTCTATTTCCTGAATGATCATTCTCATGAATTAACTTTCTATTTTGTCTAATATTATCAAGTTTTGATCATTCTAATGACATGAGATTCCTGCGAAATTTCAAACATAATTCTAGTGCATAAAGTGAAATAAAAGTACCATTGAGGTATAAGGTACTGTTTATTTGATTAATGGGCTATGGGCTAAAGAAAAGAACTTAAACTCCCTTTTGTGGGTTCTTCAGAACGTAAGTTTTAAATTTAATCTGCTAGAGATAATGTAGCTTACCTGGCATTTTTTTCATCTTTCACTATTAATTTTAGTCAAAATTACTCCATATTCTCCTTAAAGTATCTAAGTGTACATACACCTTTTAAATGAATTACACTGAACAATGGAATATGCCTCCAGGAATACAAGTTATCCTGGAAGAAGACCCTCCCTAACCTCACCCCTCTCCCCTTTTGCTCTGATTACTTATCCTCCCTCCCTCCCTCCCTCCCCTCCTTCTTCCTCATAGATTTATTCATCTATGCATACAAGAGCTGGGGTGAAGGCTAGAGGTGTGTGTGGGGGGAGTAAGAGGATTCACCAGAGACAGAGTGGGGAGCAGAACAGGAATACACTGAAATACACTGCTGAGGGGAGCAGCAGGAGAGGTCTGCTGCGCCATGTGGGTCAGCTCCCTGGCCAGGGATCGAACTCAGTACTGCAGTGGCTGTGGTTGCTTCATGCACCACCAGGGAGGACCCTGATTAGTCCTGCTGAGCCTACTTTGTACTTTGACTACCTTGGACTCAACTTTTTAAAGGTCTGCAGCTTTAAACTTCTCATTCTTTCTCACTATCCTACACACCACCAGGGTAAGAAATCTGATTTGGCTTTATTCTTATATGTCAGGATTCTCAAAAACGGAATCAATGTTCAAGGTTCACGTATCCTTGAAATAAGAACAAGTATGTAAAGACAAGTATTTTTCAGGGAAAAAAAAAAGTTAGCTTTCATCAATTCTCCATAGAATCCACAGTTAAGAACTGTTGTCCCCCCCCCCCCCCACTCTCGCTTAAATAACAGAATGCAGCTGGGGCTTACTACTCATACATTATTTTTAATTTGAGATGTTTCACTTACTTTTAGCAAATACATTACAAGTAAAGCTTGCTGTTGCTTCTCGGCTTTTTGCCTAAGATCAAGTGTACACGTATAGCTTGCCAGTTTAACTGAAAGGGTTACATTATTTGGGCCATGGTGGTTTTTTAAATGGGAACTTCAGATTTTGGATAATTTTCTTGTGTGAGTTACAAACATGGGGGAAATTTAATAGCTTTGGAGAGGATTATCAAGATGAAATATTAACTTCCCCCAAATAGGTGAGACCCCAAATATCCACAGAAATATTTGGTCCTTATTCTTGGTTTCATTCTATTTCTTATAGACGTCTAAAAATTCTAAATCCTAATACTGAATCAAATATTATCACTCATTTTTATTCAACTCTTTTGTGTTATATGCCTTATTAGAGGACTGTGACATACTTTAAATATTTATTTTCTTTCTCCCTCAGAGATTTGCATAATGCAATAGCAAGTAGACACGCAATAAATTCCCACTAAATGAATAAACACATTTCTCTGGTAGAAATATATCATCATCCCTAATCTATTCTATATATGCAAAACAAACCTACTTTCCCAGTGGGGTAAAGGAGGTCATTTTCTTTTCTTTTTTTTTTTTTAAATTGAAGTGTAATTGACATTCAATTTTATTTTAGTTTCTGGTGTGCAACATAATGATTTGACATTTGTATATATTGCAAAAAGCTCTTTCTTGATCGGCAACATCTTAGGCTGACATGCTTTTGAAAGTCAGCTAGGTGCATTGCAATTTTATATAGTAACTTTCTCATGAGGGTCTTACATAAGTAGACTGTTGACAGTGGTTTTCAACCTATTTTCCATTCTCAGCACATCTGACAGATGTGTGATGATTTCATCAGTAGCAGAGGTTCACTACAATTCAGCAGGGGTTGGAGGGGAGAGGGGAGTGGGGAGCTTTAAAAGCCTTATGGGTGACTGTGATTCATTCTTTTACAAATAAGTCTTTTTTCCTCCATTCTTCCCCAATAAAGGAGAGAAACACTAAATTAGAAGTTAGAAGGAAGAGAGATTTAGCTCATCAGAACAAATTTTATAATTGCAGAAACTTAATTCCATAAAATTACAATGGTCAACTGAGTAAAAGGAATTCATGACTATATTAGGTGTCACTAGCAAGGACTGTGACTCATGGGGCTTAATGGCTTTGTATATGCCTCAGAGGAACTCTCCGGCTACCCATAGGTACGAATAAACTAATGTTTAGCTTAATCAAAGAGAGCTTACTCTCTCCTTTTGAGGTCTATGAGCAAGTGGGAAAACACTCTTCTTATGTGTCATTTTCTCCTCTAATATATCTGCAAATGTGATTGACTTAGTAGATAACAAGATAAAGTTAGATCTGGGATTGGAGTGTACTTGAATGAAGTAGAAAAATGAAGACATGTTCGAATTTATGTTCATAGTAATAATTTTAAGATAAAAAATACTGAAATACCATTTTAGAGGTACCTGTTAACAGTAATACCCTTGGGGGTGTGATCAAAATAACCCAGAACAAATGACCCTTTCTTTCATAAATGATTAGCAAGAAAATTGAAAAGAGGAAACTTAAATTTAAGGAATTTAGGGAAAATGTTAGTCAAATATAATGTGTAGACTAATTTGAATCAGGATTCAAGCAGACTAAAAAAATTTAAGTGATGAAATAGGAGGAACGGTACTAAGAAAAAATATTTTAATATGTTTCATTGTTATGTAATTTATGAGTAAAAGTATTTAAGGGTGAAATGATGCCTGGTATTTGATTTGAGATAGTAAAGAGAGAGTAGTGAATGGAGAGGTAAATTAAACAAGATCAACATGTTTGGTTACTGGAGTGAGGGGCAGGTGTATTGACTCATGATAACACTGTCTTTACTTCTGTGAATGTTTTAAATTTACAATGGAAAGTTGTTAAAAATAAAAAATACGGAGCATATAGATGGTACTGATTGAGAAACAGAGGATAAAAATAAGAATATTTTTAAATTCTAATTACTACATATGCACAAATACAGACTTCATTTAAAATACCAAGTGGCATCAAATCGCATCAATTATACATTTCTGCTCTCAACTCACTATAGCAAAGTGTTTACCTAGTTTGGTTCTTATGATGGTACATTAAATACCACATTTTACTTTTAAAAAGTACGAAGACTTCATAGTATTTCCTATTTCAGTACAGTATAGATAGAATCGACAGTGATAGGAAGCAGTGTTTTTGTGTAAATCTCTGAGCTTTAATGTTAACTGCTAGAATCCATAGCATATGCAAATGTGATACATGCAAGAGCAACTTAGTATTCAGTTAAGAAATAAAAAATTAGTACTGCTAATTTTTTAAATACTTGTACAAAGTCATATATCAGCCTTCCCAAAAATAGCTTCCCAACGAGGAAAATAAAGAAATCTCTACCATTTCCATTGTGAATTAAACCTTTTTATGTTATTGGAGGTGATGGAAAATATTCTTACGAATTAGAATGATCTCATCAGCATTACTGGGGCATTCTGAATGTAATCAAAGAGGCAATGTGAATAAAAAATATTCTTTGACAGATGAGCTTGCCATGTCATGGGAATTTGCAGCCTGTCTGCACAGAATGAATTTCCTATTGAGGCAAAATGTTCCCTCTGATGATAAAGAAACTGCTACTAAAATAACTTTCTAAAACCACAGAACTGTTATAAGAACAGTAAGAGGTGCTACATGACAAATCACAATTTTAATTATGAGCTACTAATACTGACAAACAACTCAGGATCTATATAAGTGGTCGGAGATTAAACGAAGGCTTCAGTATACATGTAAAAGGGAAAAAAAATCACTGGGGAGAAACAGCTGCAATAACCACTGAAGATAAATTGTGGAAGATCAGACTCTCAGAATAATCTTGGGGGACAGCTGGTTGGTCATACTAAGAAACTTTTAAGTAATTCATTTCACTTTTATAAAATAATGGGAATTCTATTACAGGTACTTTATTTCTACCCTGAAAGAGTAGAGAATTGAACTGGAAAACTTCTGAAGCCTTGGTACTGATATTTTTGTAATATTTTGAATTTTTAAGGAGACTCCCATCTTTGTAGTAACAGCAAAGATGTATTATCACCACCATTTCAAAAATCACATTGCAGTAATGAGGTGTTGGGTATGTTTACCTTTATGACAAGCTCACTACATCATCTTCCTCTTTTTCTTTTCATTATTGACAGGCTCAAGTGTTTTCACAGCCTGCTTGTCACAGACTAGTGTTAGCCTGTGGACAGGTATCTGAATCCCATTGCTCTATAGTCTCTGTAAACACTGAGTGTGAACCATAGAGTGTAAGATCTTCTGATTCTCTAAAGGTTAGAGAAACTGATCTTTCAGTTTACTTAATTGGGAAAGGGTATTTGCCATTTTGAGAGGCAATTTTTTCAACCAATCTGGTTTGGGTTTTTTTTTGCGATATCATATATTATCACCTAATCATCTCACCACTGTTCCCCTTTCCAAAACACTTTATAGATAGTTTACTTTTGCTAATACTTTAGGGGCAAGTTTTAAAGTCCAGATATGGAAAGTGGTGGGTTAGCTGATTTTGTGAAAGAAATATGCTGGAAAGAACTGACCCACTCATTAAACACAAAAACATTTAACGGATGTTCCTGGTATAATTCATTTTGAATGATATTCATGTCAACTATTAAGTTGACTATAACCTCAAATTCTTCAAATGGTTCTGAGCTACATAGAAACCTTACTTCCCTGGATATTTTCTGACTAAAAGGAAAATTTGCCTGTATACTATTGTGATTCTATCAATAGAATCTGGAGCTACTAAAATGTGTTAAAAAAAAAAAAAGCTCTATGTAATAAAGTGGCTGTTTGCTATAAACATCATAATTTCTTAAGCACCTCTACTTATAAGACTCTCTGCTTTCTTAAAATTCACTCTCATGTCAGAGAAGGATTAAGACAAGTAAGATGTATGACACAGAAACCAGTATCCCAAGAGTTGTCAGTAACTGATCATAAACTTCAGATTAGTCATTTCATCTTTCTGTGTTTTAGTTTCCTTGGGGTATTGAAATAAATGATCTCTAAGTCTTTTTCAGTTGTGACTGTTTGATTCTTAAAATTCCAAAGTGTTGTGCAAACACAACAACAACATCTTAAAAAACCATACCCTTTCAAGGACAGACCACATATAAATTAGTATCAGTAATTTTTGTATGTGTGAATGAATATGCGAATGTGTTTGTTAGGAAAGGGACAAAAAGCTGAGAAAAAGTACACTTCCTCTTCTTCTAAGTTGAGAAAATAAATTTATCAGGGGTTGAAGGTGCTTCTATTTTTTCTTAATTAACTGATAATTTTTTAGCTGAGGCAACATTGGTTCACAATAGTTTTAGAGGTGTAGGATCACACCCTGAGATACATTACCACACCACACCTACTACACTGCCAAGGCACTCTCCACCACACAGTCTTCTACCATAGTCCATTGTGCTGCCTCCCTACTTTGCTGTCTCCCTAACCCTTCCACTAGGTTCAATTCTATAGTCAGATCTGTAGGATTTGTTATTGATCTGATTTTGTCTGATCCCTTGTTTTGTTTCTCTATAGTCCAAATTTGGTTTTTGTCTTTCTTCTTCTGACTTATTTCATTTAACATTATCCCCTCCAGTTTCAGCCATGTTGTCACAAATGGCAAAAGCTGATCTTTTTTTTCCTTCTTTATAGTTGAGTAATATTCCATTTTGCATATACCATTTGTTTCTGTAACTTTGCTATTGTAAATAGTATTGCAATGAACACAGCAATGCATATAGCTCTTCAAATTATTGTTTTTGCATTCTTTGGGCACATACTTAGGACTGGAATTGTTGGATCATATTGTAGATCATTTTTATTATTTTGAAAAACCTCTATACTATTTTCCATAGGGGTTGGATAAGTCTACATTCCCACCAACAGTTTACAAGTTTTCTTTTTTGTCCATATCCTTGCCATTACCTGTTTCTTGCCTTTATGATATTGGTGAAATCATAGTTTAAGACTAAACTAGAGTAATGCATTAAAATGGGGAGAAAGAAATATTCTTCAGGCTGGCTAAATAAAATGAGGCACAGTTAGTTTATATGTTCAGCTTTCTCTGCCTGTGGGCTATGGTAGGAATTAGGCAGTGGAATCTAGCAACTATGCATCATAAAATTTGCAAAAGGATAGACAATTATAATAGAAAAACAAAACCCTTAAAATTTTTAGACTGTGCTCCTCTGCAATAAAAGCAAATTGAGTTTGTAAGCACAGAGTTAAAATCAAGGATGATGGAGAGTCTGAAATATTTATGGTTTCACAATTCTTTAAAATCTCACTATTTTAACATGTATTTTGAGGGTGATGATATTAATATTTTTACTTTAATGAACATAAAAAATGAATTTTGATAGATCTACTTGTGTTCAAAAATTCCCCAAACATATTTCCTCTAATGTGTTGTAAATCTTTCAAGTTTTAATTCTCCTAATAAGTGGGATTTGTAGTTAAGAGGGATTCCTGAATTTGAGAAAATTGGTTGTTTTCAATTCTTCCAGTCATACATACATTGTATAATTAACCTTGTATCATGAAGGGTGGTCAAAAACAAAAATGTGGTACTAAAACAAGTACTTTGGCTTTCAGTTTTTCAGTACCCCAGTCATGGATTCACTAGGTACATATTTTCTGGAAGATAGTATTGCATTCATGATTTTAAAAAAAAGGTTATTTCTAACCTTAGGACTACAGAATAAAACAAATATCAAACAAAAGATTCTATACATGAACCTATAGATGTTTCCTTGGTCTATATAAATTGTACCTCTAATTCAAGTCCCATCTCCTTATCAAAACCCCTACTTTAGAGGACATTAACTCAACCCTTTTCTGAAATTCAGTGGTAATCACTAAGTAATTATTTACTGAATACTAATTAGATGTAAAGTAATTAACTCAGCATATCCTCCAGAAAGGGGGAAGAGGTAAGTAATCTGACAACTATACAAGGTCTTATAATTCAATTTTACTATTTTAATAAGTGTTGGTGTTATTTTCCCAACTAGGATATAATTTCCTAAAGATAAAGACAAAGTATTCCTTTCTTTTGTACCATTCTTAATGGCTAACCCAATATATTCATTGAAATTAATCCAGCCAGCACCTCAAAAACTTAAACTGAAGTAAAATGACTTCAATTTGAAAAAAAGGGAAAAGAACCCATGGGGAGAAAACATTTTAAATAATGAATGAGGGTGACTGCTGAGGTGGCTGGGGCACAGACAGCAGCTTGGAGCAGTGGTGAGAGAGGCAGTGGCAGCGCATGGTCCTCACTGCGTGTGGCTCATGGAGCAGCAAAGGCCTATTGTGCTCTGGAAGCAGTGGGTGCAGAAGCAGCAGCTAGGTGAGTCTTTTTCCTGAAGGTGGACTGGAAGTCTCCAAGATGGCAGTTGAGGAGATTCCTGGCTTCACTACCAAGAGTGGCATCTATCACTCAACCATACATGAACTTATATGACAAACCAACAGCTAATGTCATATTAAGTGATGAAAAACTGAAAGCTGTTCCTCTAAGATCAGGTACAAGACAAGAACAACCAATTTCTTCACTAGTATTCAACACAGAACTGGAAGCACTAGCTAGAGCAATTAAGCAAGAGAAAGATGTTAAAGGAATCCAAACCTGGTTAGGGTGTGGAGGGATGCATGGGGATGTACTTATCATCCACTGTATATCTGGAAGTCTGAAGCAAGCTTTACTATGGCAAATAAACATCATGACCTGACCCACAAAATATCCACATTCTTACAACTTGTCATTTCTTCTCATTCCTAAGTATTCTGTAAACAGAGACACCCAGCTTATATTAGTTTGGCCCTTCCTATACGCCATTTTGCCCTTAACCTTGAATACATATTCCTCTCAATGGTCATCACCAAAAAAATATTTTTCCATATATATCCAGTTGCTAAAACTCCTTCAATAAGCATGATGTAATAAACAACAAGTAAATACATAAATTGACTATACACATGAATAATTTTATATAGAATAACTCCAACTCTAGGAATTTATTAAGTGACGCCATCTTGCTTCAGAGGACTGTGGCTGCTTGAACAATCCCTCAGTGAGACCCAAAGAAATTTCTCCCTCCTGAGCTTAACCTATATAGCATTGATCTATATAACCCTGAGCAAACAGTGCTTGTTGCGTAAAGTCACGAAGTTTTGGAGCATTTTGTTACTTGAGAACATAAAACTGATCTTACTAGATTAATACATATATTAATTTTTCTAATAGATTAGAAAACTATTTAAAATATAAAAGAAAATATAAAAAAAAACTATGTAAAAGAGTTTTTTAAAATGTTGGTTGGGCGTATAATCAAATGTTGAACTCTGGTTAACCATATTTAAGTATTTGGAGCGGGGAGTATATTAGCATCTGCAATTTACTTTGAAATAGATCAAAATATAAGATGGGTTGGTAGGTAGAAAGATAGCTATTTTGGTTGATATGCAGTAAAGCAAGTGTAAAAAAATATTAGTTGTATTTTTATTTTATTTTTTTTAAGATTTATTTATTTATGTATACAAGCACTGGGGTACAGGCCAGAGATGTGGGGGTGAGAGGATTCACCACAGAGAGTCGGGAGCAGAACAGGCAAATCAACAGAGGTACATTGCTGGGGGAGCAGCGGGCACAGCAGGAGAGGTCTACTATGCCATGTGGGGGCCGGCAGCAGGGATCGAACTCGTACTGCAGTGGCTGCGGTTTGCTTTACAGTGCGTTGCCTGACCTACTGCGCCACCAGGGAGGCCCCCGTTAGTTGTATTTTTAAATGGTCATTATGTATGCATTTATATAAGGTGTAAAATTATTTCAACATTTTTGTAGTTTATTTTCTTTTTTTTTTTTTAAAGATTTATTTATTTATGCATACAAGCACTGGGGTACAGTGTGGGGGGTGAGAGGATTCACCAGAGACAGAGCGGGGAGCAGAATAGGCAGATCAACGGAAGTACACTGCTGAGGGGAGCAGCGTGCACAGCAGGAGAGGTCTGCTGCACCATGTGGGTCCCTCCCCAGCCGGCAGCAGGGATCGAACTCGTGCTGCAGTGGTTGAGGTTTGCTTCATAGTGCGTTGCTTAACCCACTGCGCCACCAGGGAGGCCCTGTAGTTTATTTTCTTAACAAAATTATTGGAAAATGCTGAGTAAACTATGATACATTCACACTATGGAATATTAGTCATTAAAAGTAATGGGTAGAAGGACATTTATTACCAAAATTGGTAAATCTTTAAAAATCAAAGTACAAAATAATATATGTAAGGTATGGTATCATTTTTGAAAAACACAAATTAAAAATACAGATATAAAGAAAAAAGAACCAAGGACATATACTAAATCCTACTTCTGGATGTGGGATTATGACCTTTTTTCCTTTTAGATTTTTGTGCTTTTCAAACTGTCCTACTTAATTAGGGAAACTTAGAGTCATTAAAGGGGAGTAGGAAAACTGTTTAATGAGTTTAAATCCGCTGGTTTTGAAATGAACATTTTTAAAGAAAGTTATTTAATGTTTTAGAATAAGAGAAAAAGAAACAAGTAGAATGGGATTTAGAGAATAGTAAAAAAAAAAACAGGTCATTTAAATATACGGAAGAATTTGACAATAAAAGTACCTACATGCTAGAACAGGGCTTTTATAGATTTCTGGAAACATTATCTCCTCAGAAAAGTAAACTAGGTAAGTGACCTCTTGAGGTTCCTTTGAGTCTTAAGACTTTTAAAAAAAATTTTTAAGGAATGGCATGTCTGATATTTATATTCAGTCAGTGTCAAAATAAGCCAGATGTTATAATTAATTTGCAGGTCTATCATATCGCCCTAAGTTTAGGCTGCAACAAGAAACCTGGTAATTTGACAAAGAACCAAGAGTATCAAAGAGAAGGAGGCCGTGGGCCTTTTAACACACAGTTAGCTAAATTGTTACTCACACCTTACATAAGTGCCTGATTCTATTTAACATTTAACCCTATCGGGAAAAAACCAAAATTTAGATTTCCCAGAAGTGATCATAAAACTCTGAAGAAAAATTTTAAATTATTTTTGGTACTTAAAATCTATGACCTATGAAGTCAATTTTATCCTATAACTTAGGGAGAGTTCGCACAGGTAAGTGTATTTGCTAACTGAACAGGGAGAAATGCTTGTTCAAGTCAAAGCATCTAGACACGAAAGTGCAAAACATGAGGGGAGAGTATGGGGCTGTCTAGTGGAAAGGTGAAGCCAGGGACCAGTGAAGCTGAGAACAGTTTTGAACACTGAGTCTGAACAAAGATTTGCAAGGGCCTGTGGGAAAACAGTTTTCTTAGAGTTTCTTAGACTATTTTCACTGACCTTTTCAACACAGGTGGCCTAGTAATAACATGCCGAGGAATGTAGTCTGCATGTGCAGAAAGCAGTAAATAATACATAATTTTGATGTACACTTCGCATGTGTGAAACGTACATCTACAAACTAGGCCTAAAGGTGGTCCTTTGCAGGCTTTGTCTATAAATTATATAAGAGCTAGTAGCACTGCTCTGGGGTGGGGGGCTCTCATGGCCACTCACGAACAAGGGACCACTGTGTGGCCGGAGTTCAGAGGGACGGCCACTGCTGGCAGTTGTTGCGGTTGCTACCTGTGTCTCTCCTACTCACTCATAATAAAGACTTGTTCCTTCTCCCCACATATGGGCTTCAGGACCTGCTTTCTCATCTGCTGCCATTGAGAACCCAGCAACCTTGTAGCGGAAGCTCTACAAGATTCAAGCCTTCTTCATTTCCATTCAGCAGTAAATGTACATTTACTGCGTGTGGAACTAAGCAGCAGTTATTCTAACAAAATTCTTCAACCAGCAAGGGTTTTTCATGATGCCAAACCTAGGTTCAAATGAGAACACTAACTTTCTACAAAATGAGATATTTTAAAACCATTCTGCCCATAGAGTATGAGTTGTTTTGAAGGAAAATTCATAAAATTCCATTACTGGAATGAATTTCTTCTACCTTCTTAAAGCAAACAGTAAGAGAGACATACAAGTTGTTTTTATTGACATTACTGACTTATGAATGCCATCGTTAACAGAAACTCTTTCTCAGGAAACTGTCAATTCAACCCAAGCTTCACTACTAGACTAGATATTCTAGAACCCAGATTGAAAAATAAGACCAAAAATGTGTTGAATGTAAGCCTTAGAGTCCCATTTCTGAGATTTTTAATAAGTATATTTAAGATTCTTTAAAAAAAAAAACATGGTTTCTTTTATTTTAAAAACATTTACATAGATTGATCTTTAAATTTTAAGAAATGATTCTGACAAATTACTTTTCATTTCCACAGAAGATAATGGCCCTATTAAACGAAATAATAACAGGGCATGGATTAAATGGGCTCTAAAAGAATATGATATTGATGTATCTACATTTTCCAGCTCATTCATTGAAAGGATTAGCTGTAACCATGCAGTAACTATAAAATGTTGAGAGAGATTGGTTCCTAAGACCTGCCAGATGGTCAGAAGAAAATATCTTACAATAGTGTGACTGGAGCCCTTCAAACAAGGACAGATATAATCTAGTTTTAAAAGCTGCCAGGTATTATGAAGTGTTACTTTCTATTTGTAAATAAACTATGAATTATTGTCAGAAAATTTGAGAAAAGAAAAATAACAGAAATTTCTAACAAAATCCCAAAGCTGCTCATAGTTAGGCAATTTTCATTAGTTTCAAAATCTTTCCATTCCATCTTAAAATGTTTAATTGTTTAGTAAACAATGATCAAGAAACCCTGTATCAGGATCCACAGAAAATGTGGAATTTACTCTTTACATTTCCAGCAGATTTATAATTGATCAAAATTGAAAAGACATGCTAAATATACACAGGCGAAACACATACATTTTTCTTACGTAATTATGGCTTTTTACTGACATATGCATCACTCAATCTAATCAAGCATTGCCAGTTAGCAACTTGCAAATAGAAGATTTGGAATATGTACTGCACACCTGTGATAGGATGTAACTCTTCTGAACTTCATATTTTAAAAGCATGGTTTTATCTGTTCCTCCTTTTTATCTTCTATATCCTTTTACCACCCAGAACCCTAAGTTTTTAAGATGATGCAAAGGACTTCATATTTTAAGGGTCCCATGTTTGCTGCTAATAAGTTCTTTCTGAGCTGAGATTTTATTATGGTATGTAATTCTCTCTTTTACAACATTATATTTCTGTTTTGTGCTAACATTCTAAATAGGTTTCACAGATTATAAGTGCTATATGATTAAGTCATACTTGTCAGACTGTTCATTAGTGTTTCATTGAAGAGTACAATTCTAATTTCAGCAGGAAGTAATGGAATGTTAAAAAAAAAACATATACTAAAATGTGGAATAAAGCCTTTCATCTAATTCCAAAGAAAACTGGACTTTCATATTTTTCTCCCATATCCCTTCATACTTTTTTGGTATGATGTGGCTTTGTGATTTAGTAAAAACTAAGTTTTTATTAAAAATGAACAGAAGGTAGGTAGGGGGTCTTGGGATTCACTGAGAGAATTCAGAGGGTCCATGAACTTAGAAGGAAGAAATATTTTTACTAAAGTTTTGAATTTCCCTCCATTTCAAAGGTAGTCTATGAACAATGATATTTTCATATAACAGTATAGTTGCTGCAGTTACATCTAAATGCCATTTAGTAGCTCATTCATAATGAAAAATTATAATAGTTATTAAAGCTGCAACTAGATGTTATTATTTCATTGCATTAACAAGGAATTATATATATTACACAGCACAATTATGTTTTAAACATATTTTGATAACTGTATTTCAATGAAATTGGTTTATTTTTATTCCTATAATTATTACACTTGAAACATCATTTTGAGATAAGATCTCTAAGCCTATTTAGATAAGATCTAAATACCAAAGGGGACTGGTGACATAAAAGGAGTTAAGAATTTCGGAACTAGGGGAGAAACTAAGTATTGTACAAAGATGAACAATGGTGTAAGAAAAAACAAAGGACTTCTGAGCTAGAGGTATTATGACATATACTTGCACACCATCTACTGCATAATGTTTCCACTTTTTTTACTGGGTCATAAATTAGTATTAACAAAGGGACCAGAAAGTGACAAGCTTTCTACATAAAGTAGTGATATCACTGACTGGTGAATATTATTGATTATAGACCCATTGCAAAAAAAATATGAATATTAGACTTTTATAATGATTTTTTTATTAGGAAACCAAAGTAGAGAGTTAAGAGAGTAGACAGTTCAGAGAGATCTATTATTCACAAGTTAGAATAACCTGCCTAGGATGAGCACTTAGTTACAAAGATAACTAGTCTTTGTGAAAGATGAACCTTTGAAACAGTCACATCATAGTCATCACATATGTTATAGATATATCAGCCAATCAACTAACATGTATTTAGGGAACTGCCACTTCTGACAACTTCAGATGACTTTTAACAGGGAGAATTTCACAAATACTGAAAGGCTTTTAATCATTCCAAACTTTAACAGAGAAAAGATCTAACCAAGAACTTGGGACAATTTATTTTCTCATAAAATTTTAATTTTTCTCTAAAAAGTGATTTCATGACAGATTGAAACAAATGTTCATTTTTTATTAGCTATGAAATTAGAAAGGAATCTATATGCATGATTCTAATTACCATGTAAACTATGATTGTTACAATGATGTCAGATTGACCTCCTGATGGAGTTTTCTGCATGAGAGCCTGGGAGAGAGAGTTCAATAGTTCAGTGATTCAGGTTTTTGATGATGCAGGCACTGTTCAAAAATGAAACTAAAAGACTGATCAGGATCCCATGATTCCATGTTCCTAGGTCCTTAGGGATTGCTATTTTCTAGGTTGCTTGATTTGACTGGACTTTGAGATCAACTTTAGTAAATCAGTGGTTCTAATATGAATGTATCACAGACAAAATGAGGAGCTTGTTGCAGATTTCTGGATTGACCCACACATTAAGATTCAGTAAACCAAACTGGCTTAACTGGCTCACGGGCTTCTACCAAATACTAAAGGAGAAAATACCTATTTTTCTCAAATTCTTTTAGAAAACTGAACAGAAAGAATACTTTTGAATTTACTTATTGAGGCCATTACCCCAATACAAAACCAGAGTCATTATGTGAAAACAACAGATTAATATCCCTCACAAACATGGACATTCCCTACGACCATATTCAGCATTCCAATGGTTCCACACAGTGTAATAAAGCAAGAAAAATAAATAGCAGGCATCTATATAGGAAAAGGATAAGTAAAACTGTCATTTTAAGCATGCAACACAATTGTAGAAAATTCTATGGCATCTACAGAAAACGGTATGGTTGTAGAATACAGGTTGAGTAAACAAATCAACCGCATTTCTTTCTATATAATAGCAAATAGCTATTAGAAATGAAAGATTTTTAATAAAATTTGTAATGGTATTTAAAAATATAAAGTTCTTATAGGAAAATCTGACAAAGGGTATGTAAGACCTATACATTGAAAGTCACAAATATGGGTGAAATAGACAAATATTTAATTAATGAAGAGACATGTATGTCCATGGGCTGTTTGTTGTCCTAAAGTTAGACAATTCCAACCAAAATCCTGGCAGTCAAATAGAAATAGAAAATCAGGTTCTAAAATAATATGGAAATGTAAAATACTTGCAACAACCAGAATATCTTTGAAAAAGAAACCAAAGTTAGAAGATTCTTAACTGCTTTCATGACTTTCTAAAACAATACAATAATCAAGAGCATGTGGTTTCAGTATAGACTGGTAAGTTAATCAATAGAACCAAAGGGAGAATCCAGACATAGACCCACACATAAGGACAACTGATTTTCAACACAGGTTCAATGACAACTAAATGGAGGAAAGATAGTCTTTTCAACAAATAATGCTGGAACAAGTAGATATCCACATTACAATAAGAATCCTCACCCATCCATACCTTGCACCAAATACAAAGAAAAAAAAATACCCAAAATGGATGCTAAGGCTAACTGTAAAACTAAAACAACAGAAATGTTATAAGAAGATACAGAGGAAACATTTGAGTCCTTGGACTAGGCAGAGTTCCAAGACATGAACAAAAAGTATGATCCATGAAAGAAAAAAAAAAAAGGTGAACTGGACTTCATCAAAATTTAAAACTTTCAGTTTTTTGAAAGACATTGTCAAAAGAATAAGCCAAGCTATAGATTGGGAAAAGGAACCTGTATTTGCAATATATAAAAAACTCTCAAAACAATAATAAGAAACAAGTGCCAAAATTAAAAAGTAAGGAGAAAACATGAATAGATGCTTCATCAAAGAAAATACATAGATGGCAAACTAACACATGAAAAGATGCTCAAAATATTCCATCATTAGGAAGTTTAAATTAAAATCACAGTGAGATACACTACCACATCGATTAAAATGTCTAAAATTAGAGATTTACCATATCAAGTATGGGCAGAACTCTGCTGATAAGAGTGTGAAATGGAACCACCACTTTGGAAAACACTTTGGCAGTGTCCCAAAAAGTTTCACTTATGCCTAACATATGATTCAACCATTCTCCTACTAAGTACTGACTCTAGATAAATGAGAGCACATGTCTATACAAAAGCTTGTACATACATTTTCATAATAGTATATTTTGTAATAACCCCAAACTAGAACAACCCACCTGTCCATCAATAGATAAGTGGAAAAACAAACAGTACACAGTCACATTTCCCTTAATGATGGGGATGGGGATACATTCTGAGAAATTCATCCTTAGGCAAATTTGTCCTTGTGCAAATGTCATGGAATATACTTACACAAAGAGCAAAAAAATAAAAAGCAGTTCTCCTATCCCTTGACTATGCAGGTGCTTCTCTTTTTCTTTCTGCTTTACTTAATAAACCTGTCCTTCTAAAATGTCAAATACACAAACCTAAGCAGTACAACTCACTACACACCTAAGCTATACATAGGGACCCCTATTTCGTATGAAGGCTGACATTGACTGAACTATTCAGTGCGTAACTGTATGTTCATACAATGAAATACTACTCTGCCTTAAATAAGGAATGAGTATTTGGATAAAACTAAAACTATTCATGCTGAAAGAAGTCAGATGAAAAAGATATAGACTGTTTGATTCCATTTACATAAAACTATAAAAAATCAAATGAATCTCTATAATAAAAAGCAGATAGCAGTTGCCTATGGAGTGGTGGAAGGACTATAAGAACATGAGCAAACTTTTAGGGATAATGAATATGTCCATTGTCTTGAGTGTGGTAATAGTTTATGGGTATATATATGTTATACACCTGAAACTCTGCAGTTTAGAGAAGGTCAGTTATACTTTGATAAAAGTACTTTTTAGAAAATGCTATCCAAGTGATCCTGATATTGTCAGATTTTAGAATCAATACTAAAGCAAAGTCTTCAGCACCTCTGCCAACTGAGGCAGAAGGTTGTCTATTCTGTTTTCAAGTAGCTTTCATAAAAAATACTTCACAAACTCTTCGATAATATTTTAATGTTTAAAGATCTCAATAGTACGAGTTCTTCCTTTACCTAAACTCCTGCTACATTTAAGCTCATTTGCTTTATATTCTTCCCTGTGAAAATTTATACAAAATAAAACAGGACAATTGTTCCATAAACTTATCATGACAATATGACATATAACTACTACTCATTAAATGACTGAAACGAAATGCCACCTCTATACAGTTTGAAGAGTGGTCTCTCCTCTCCAGTGTGAACTTTAAAGAAATACCTACTCACCATCTTACATATTTAGAATGCTTTCCTCTGGACAGCCTAGCTTCCCTGCAGTGTAGAATTAGTGTAGTCTAAGAATTGTGATTAAAACTGACTATTGCAGGGGCCTCCCTGGTGGCGCAATGGGTTAAGCAACGCACTATGAAGCAAAACGCAGCCACTGCAGCACGAGTTCGATCACTGCTGCCAGCCAGGGAGGAGACCCACATGGCACCGCAGACCTCTCCTGCCTCGCCCGCTGCTCCCCTCAGCAGTGTGCTTCAGTCCATCTGCCTATTCTGTTCCCCACTCTGTCTCTGGTGGATCCTCTCACCCTCCGCACTTCTGGCCTGTACCTCAGTTCTCATATGAATAGAAAAATAAATCTTTAAAAAAAAACAACAACTGACTATTGCAGAATAATGACTTCTGGACTCCTTGTGCTTGAAATCATATTCATTTTTACATACCCTAAAATTATTTATTGCTTATAAATAATAACACAGACTTACTCAATGATACAAGGATTGATTGCCAAATCTTTTCTTGTTTGTCATATTTATGGTCAACCTGCTCTGATCTTGTATCTATCTTTGGTGTTGTTCATGGTCACTATAGAATGTTACTTTGAACTTGGTCCTATTGCCCTCTATAGAGTATATAATGGTCCATTTCACTTAAACAGTAAGGACTTGTATCAGGGCTTTCCTCTGTCAAAATATGAGTTTATTTTCAATTATTTATCCATGATATAGGTAGAATAATGCCAGCTTTAGGATATTCTTTTTTGGAAAAAGATACATTGTTGACATTGAGCCCCTGATAACAATTTTTAAATGTGACCTGTCAGTAACATGTGCGGTTCCTATAGAAATACTGCCTAAACTGGACCACATTCTTTGAATTAAAATGCCATGTGTGATCAAATCAAAATCTTTTCTGAACTTTAGATAAATTACATATCCTGCTTCCTATATATCTCTAAAAACTGTCAATCTCTTAAAAAAGGAAATTAAATTGATCTGGTACAATTTGCTCTTTGCAAAGCCAAGATAGTGACTACTCAGTGCTTCATGCTCTCCTCTGTGATGACTAATTGACTATTCAATGATTTCACCTAGCACAGAATCTTTAAAGGTATCAAAATTAACCTGACTGGCTTTTAGGAGTATAATTTGCTCTTTTTAAAAATCTGGGCACTAAAACTGTTTTAGTTTAATCAACAAGCCTTTTATTTTTTTTTCATCATTGTATGCAAATACCCAATTTCCAGCTTTAGACCATAAGACCTCCAGGGATGGAACTCCATCTTGTTTATCTTCTGTTGTCTTATAGAATTGAATATTATGATGTATATATAGCAGGCATAAATATCTGTTGATGAATTTTGATTCTAGAAAGTATTGCTGCACTCCACAATGCACACTATAAAGCTTTTAACTTAGTGTCTCACATTTTAGTTCACCATTTAATACATTTACTATTACCCATAAATTATCAGTGAAGCAGCTTTTCAATATAGGGAAGATTTTATAATATATGTCCATTTGGAAATAAAAATGAATTCAATGCAGATCACTTATTCACCTAAGGTAAATACCAGGTTCTCTGGCACTTTCCACAGTTCACATATAGAAATATATGACAACTTAAAAAATTACCTATGTGTATTCTTTCCATGTATGTGTATAGGTAAAACATACAGATATATGACTAGTATCATCTCACGCTACAAGCATTAGGTTAAGGAGGAGCTCTGCAATTCATAGTCTCATTGGATGAAGTTCTATTTTTCCAAATAGTCCAGTAATATGAAAACATCACTGAGGACACTCAAAGCAATTATCTGAAGTCAGCTTAAGAAAACATTTTATAAATTACCAGTAAAATAATAATAGCTCGTTTTTGGAAGACTTATGTGCTAAGAATAAAGCAAATTCTTTATCACCCTCAGCTGTTTTAATCCTCACACCAACCCTATGAGGTAAGCAATATAATTATCTCCATTTTACAGATAAGGAAATTGAGGCTTAAGGTGATTAAATAACAAGTAACAAAGCTGGCTAATTAGCAGAGCAGGGATTTAAATCCTCGTCTTGCTGCAGAGCCTGAGCTGTTCTTTATCATATTATTCTGTCACCCTGAGGGCCTACTATGTACCAGACAAAGCCCTTGGTACAAAGAGAAAAAGATGAATTAGACATAGTCCCAGCCCTCAAGGATCTTACATTTGCTAGTGAGAGAGAGATGTTTTTTTTTTGCAAGGGTGTATCTTCCTCTAGAAACTGGCACCTTGTCAATACGTGCTAAGGGTTCTGTCTGGGGCTGTGTAAACATGAGTGCACTGGATACTCCTGCCTAACTCTTGGGAGACTCTCTAAGACTTTACACACGAAAAGGTATTCCTTAGAGATGGTCAGTCTTGGCCTCTCTTAAATTCACATACTTACCTTCACCTCTGACAACCCACATGTTTTCCTTTTTCATGACCATATCTGAGTTTCCAATTAAACAATGTTGTCTATAGAGTCTAAGTATGGTTGCTCAGAAGTCTGAAATTCTATATAAAACACATACAGGAGTATCCATGATTTCTGGCAGTGAGTTTGCCAAACACATCAGAACAAGATATTAGGAAAGTGTTAGTTAACAAATTATAGGTTATAGGCTGACTTTTTTTCTGCACAGACTTTCCTTTTTAAACTGTTCTCTTGAAGTAAACTCTGATTATGTAAAAGGGAAAGAAATTTTATTTTCCTTTTCCTTATTTCTCACTGGAATACTCTACTCCCAAATGACACTTTGCGATGTATCTGATTCCTGGCATATACACAGGCCACCAGCATCTACCTACAAAGCCCATTCAGAAAAACAAGAATTTGAACAAGGACAATAGTCTATGTATTTCTTAATTTTTACTGGAAAATAAATTTTCTAAATCTCAGTCCTATGACTAATCACACATTTTTTTTCTCCCTAAAAATTTACCAAACTGAAAATGCAGACTAAGTTTCATTTTTTAGAAATGGGCATTTGTTCTTCTCAATATAAAGATTGGTGAGACTTTTAAAATGTCTGCACCAACTTCATTTTGGGGACAGTGTGAGAATGAGAGATGGCCAAAAGCTGTCTAGGTGAAAATGAGACAACTCCAGAGGAGAAATGTTACTTGAAAAACATTTCACATGTTATGTGAAAAGACACAGGCAAAACTTAACATGCAGCCTTTGAGAGTCTGTGAAATAGCACACCTGACTAGAAAAGAAAGGACTTTTTTTAGACCACTGAAAAATATAAGAGTTTATCTTCAGGGGAGAGGTGAGGGTGGGAGGATGTGATCTGCAAGAGGGGAGAAGATTTTGTAGAGCTCTGAAGACCAGAAATATTGCAACTTAAAATTGTAGGTCAAGGGGATACATTGTAGTTTTATGTACACACACACACACACAACACACACACATATGTATATGCTTAAATATATACATATAGGTACATATATACATATACATAGACTACTATGATGTACATATATACTACACACTATAGAGGTGTGTGTTATACCTGTCTAAATTCATCAAAATATGCATTAACATTGTGTGTATATTTTTTAATACGATTAATTGAATTATACAGGTTGACTTTTAAACATTCATGTCCTGGGGAAATACAAAATTGATCTGATTTCTTATTGGAAAAACTTCTAATGTCTTCAGTTTTGCTTAAGCATGCAATATTAAACTGAAAATTCTAATTAGCTGCTTAATATCTGTCTCACCTCTTTCCCATTATGATCTCTGAGGATAGGAACTGCATGTGTCTTGTTCACTGTCCATTGTATCTGATGTGATATGCCTGACATATACTAGGTAGTCAATATAAAATCTGTTGATTAAATGTTCACTTTTTTCTAATTGACAACTAAATTCCATCTACATATAAAGCATAGTATCCAGCGATTAAAAAATATAAAATAGGTCAGATTTCAAGAACT
This sequence comes from Galemys pyrenaicus, assembly GCA_019455555.1. Taxonomy (NCBI): domain Eukaryota; kingdom Metazoa; phylum Chordata; class Mammalia; order Eulipotyphla; family Talpidae; genus Galemys; species Galemys pyrenaicus. Next base: position 13,060,408 of record JAGFMF010012281.1, read on the forward strand.
AAAATACAATAGCATCAGTATACAAATAACGAGTATAAAAGTATAGTGTGTATTTTAGCTTTGAGGGGGGAAATCAAGACAAATAGAATTTTTGAAAAAGACCACTATTTCCTTTTAACATCCTACTCTGGTAGTCAGCATGATTTTCAGCAACCAGAAACGAAGGAAAAGGGTAGGCACACAAATTAAGGCTTTTCTTGAAATTCCAGAAGCTGGGAGTTACTTTTTAGTTATTTGCCTTGTTTAGGTAAGAAAGCTGTTAAAGACTCTTTTCTTTGGGGCTCACAGAAATATAAAGTATTACATATCTCAACTCCAAGCTACCTTTGTGTAACCTTTATGTACTTCACCCATTATCTCCTGTAATATTTTGGGTAAAGGATCAATCATTTGGCTTTTAAAAGATAGGAATATAGAATACTTTTCAAAAAGTAAAAAGTCATTGCCCAGTCATTGCTCAACAACTGTGGAATTTAAAACCAACGATGAACATGGTGTCGCTGGACTTAAAGGACTACTTGCTGTGAGTATGTCTTTAAAATACAACAGGCAGGTAACCACTGACCTGTATTATACAACAGTCCAGTAGTTTTGCACAAAGAATGAGACAGCTTACCAGGCACAACAGAGCGCATTTGGAAATGTAGAACTAGGTGTAAGAGTCCCTTCAACTGGACTACTATTTGGAGATTTGAATCAGTTCCAAACTGTTAATACTTTCATGACATAGCACTGCTATTAGTGAAACACACCTTTTTCATGCCCTTTTCTTTTCAGAGAGAATGGGTAAAAACGCCATCATGAACTCTGTCTGATAAAAGTGTGTGGAGTGGCTGGAATATGAACAAGGCTAGCGACACGCATTCTGCACTTAGCCTTACGAGGTGATGCCAAGCTGTAAGTCACTTATGAAGGGTAGTGCGCCTTCGAAGTGCAAGAGAAGTCAGGCCAAGAAAAGGAAGAAATGGCAAAAGAAATAGCCTTGAAGAGTTTTCCCACATAAGCAAAACATTCTACTAGAAACATCTAGATTTCAAAGAGCTACCAGCTATAAAATTCACATTGCTCTTTATTGAAATGACTCCGGCTTTAAAAATAGTCCTGTGAAAGATGTTGGCCTTTGGAATGTTTAAATATTTAATATAGTTTCAAAAGTTATCCAATGCAATAATTTATTTCAAGTGCCTTATGGTTTTCTTTCATTTCCCCGCACCCTTGGCCCCTTAATTTAGCTGTATGTAATCTTAGCTGTCTCGGTACATACATATTTAATGATCAGGTTGAATAACCTAATAAGGAAGAACAACAGAGCACAACAAACTTGACTTATATTCAGTGAAAATAGACTTAACTCCTAGTTCTGCAGCTCACTGACTGTGATCTTAGCCTAATTGCTTAACTTAATCTAGGCAGCAGTGTCCTTATTGATAAAAGAATATTAGCTTGTCACAACCCTAAGTACTTGATAAGGTGCCATATTCATGTAAGTCCTCATTACTGCCACCAGTTAGAGACACAGACATTTTATCACTATATTCCTATGAAGAGACAAATACAGAAAAGGTGAAGTCTCTGAAATTCTCTTTTAAATTTTGTCGAAAGCATACTTAGATTGCCGAGTTTTCAAAATAGCTATATCCTGACATTTGTGTAGTCAACCACAACCACAGCAAGCAGGATGGCATTTATCTTTTATAATAATACAGAGTGCTCTGTTGTAAAGTAGGGTCACTGAAATGAGTAATAATCCCACCAGCATCTAAGGTACAACCAGCAGGGTCCAGGTCAACAGGCAAGCAGCCGATAATTTGCCCAACAACACTGAATTTCATCTGCCCACAGCCTCTATCTACTGATTATACAATCAATACACCTCAGATGAGAAGAGCTAACAACTGACCGGGGCAGATCAATGCTAGCAAATAAGCGCTTCATGACAAAAAGTTTGATAATTACCATTCTGAAGCCGTGTAAATGTTGTTTCTATTGTAACAACATTCATGATGATACTGCTATGATTGCACTGTTATTATAGGTTTAATGTTAGGCAATCAAGCTACAGTGGTCTAGATATCAACAAACAGCATCAAAAGAAAACATCAAATTGTCCCTATTCTTTTGACACTGTAGCTGAGAAATTTTTCTATGTTAGTGGCCCTAAATGAACAATAATAAGTGACAATTTAGTGAAAAACACTATTTTCACATCTTACAAAAGTCATGCAATATAGATTGATACAAGTATGATTATTTCTAGGACCACTTGAACCAGGGGATTAAAATAAATTCAGTCCTGTGACCATGGTTCTCTTTCTTTCCTTTTTTTCCACATACATCATTTAAAGAGGATTTATGTAAATTTTCTCCATACTCATAAATTTTCAAGCATTAGTGCAGTCATAAGTATAGGGCACCTTGGCTTGATTTAATTATTATCGTCTCTAATATAGCGCACTTTATTTTATTTTATTTTTGAGTCCTGATTGCTAGTTCATTCTCAATCATTAACATTTAGAAGAACCAGTCATTACTGGTTTTCAATAGCTGCTTGGGTTCCTATAAGCACTTAGAGTCTTAAAACACAGAAATGGAAAACAGACATTTCAAAGGTAGAACAAATCGTGACTCCTAGAGGAAGGGTTCAAGAAGCCCTAGGTGTGTGGGCACTGAAGCACACTAATTCTTAACTTCCCTATTTGCTTCTTAAGAACCACAAGGAATTGGATTTAAAAAAAAACCAAAACACACAAACTAGGACACCTCATTTGTGTAAGATGCTTGCTCATATAGCAAAGTAGAAACCTGTTCCAAAATGAAAGCCTTTTCAGAAACAGCAGTCACTCCGGACCATAGTAATCACATCTACGATGGTATGTTGGACTTTTGATTTGTGGGACACATATTTTTAATTGCCACTCCTATAAGGATATCCCCAAGCTACAACCAGACAGCAAGTTTTACCTGTCTAAAACTTGATCTCCACAACCACAGTTGGACAAACCTCTGTCAGGGGGAAATCAGCTGCCTTTCCGTGGAGATAAAAGATACAGAGGGGCGGAGGGGGCTGATGCTAAAGAGTTTGTCAATAGCTCAGGCAAGAAAGGGCAACCAAAAACCTTTTGTGGGCAGTAGTGCGAGCAAGATTTTCAGCATACTCAGGGGTTGCTGTTAAATGTCTTTTTCAGCAGCATTCTCTTTCTTTCCATGCAGCTTCTACCTCGCAATAGAGTCAAAGAATGTGATGTATATTAAAATGCTTTGCCTCTCAGATGGGGTTCATTTTTATTCAGGGACAATTTTGCTGACTGACAGGTAAGCGTTTGGTGCTGAAATTGGACCTGTACAAGAGCTTTGCATTTCATTTGCTCCATTACACCAATGCATGAATTACTGGGCTTCCACGTTGGCATCTTTCCATTACTCTCAAATATCTGACATGAGCAAAATGACTCATCTGACATTTCATGTAACAAATTTGTTCCAAAAAGAATAGAACATTATTATACTATTTTATATACGTGGGTACCACAACCTTCCACCCTAATCTGACCAGAAATTGTAAGTGTATAAATAGTAGCTGATATCAGTTTAAGAAAACACACTGCTGGTGACAGTTGTAAAATATCAAGGCAAGAAATATGTCTGCTTTTTCATCTTACCACTGTCACTTCAACCTACTTCCTGAAATGTTAGCAAACTTCAGTCAAAAATGTAACTTTGTGTTTTGGCTTCATTTCCACCCCTGGGTAAGTTTTGAGGCATTATTTATTCCAATAAACCAATGTGTCGATTTTTTTTCTCACTTTTAATCAGGTGCTTTAAAATATGTGTTCCTTTTTCTTCCAGAAACATACTTCTTGAAACAGGGTGGATAACCAAGAATCAAGAGTTAAGAGACATGTATCAAATAGTCATTTATAGTTGTAATCGTACTGTTTGCTAACTGGTACAGAATTAGCTGGTCTTCAAATCCTTCTAGTTCTTACTTTCCTTTTGAATGCTTTTATTTTTAAATCAAGCACTATACAGACCACACTCACAACCTTAAGATACCTCCTCATTCCAAACCTAACATCACACCCAATCACCCAATTTGCCTAGTAGAACTAGGAAGGGGTTTCATTTCTTTGCTAAAGGCCAGCCTAGAGAGCCTTGCTCCAGGCAGAAGATTAGGGAAAAAAGAACCCTCAGCTTTATGACTCAGCCGGGAGTTTTTCCCACCTCTTCACTTAAAAATACCTCAGTGACACATTACACCCTGACATCTGAAGCTGAAGATCACAAATCTACACTCAAAGAAGGTTTTTCTAGGTGACAGTATAACATTTCACAAAGTAGCAGCATAATTATGTGACAGCAAAATTTAAAATATCATGTTCACTGTTAGTATGAATACATCAAATTAATACAGTATTATTTCCATAGGAAATTATTAGCCTCATTATTATATAATGGTATTTTCTTTAATAAATGGTCTCTTTTATATTGTAAATGTTAAAGCACTTTATATTATGGTATATCCTTCTTAACAATGTTAATTTATCTTCAAGCATTATTCATATGCTCAATTTATATAAAGCTATAATAAAAAAATGAGACATTCAAAAAGTCTCATTACTTTTGTCATTATAACTCATCTGTATTAAGAAAGCATCTGGGAATTCATGGCATTTCCCTGGTAGAACCAGCATCAAAGTGATTTGCCTACTCTGGGGAATCCTTTAACTAGAATGCTTACAGAAGATACTGCATATTTGAATAACATATATCTTTGAAAACAGTATTAATAAATGGTCCCCAAAAGTAAATCTTTTAGAAATATGTTCTTTGAAAATAAGTCCAGCATCTAACACAAGTATTCTTTTCAGAGAAATTGAGTGAATGAATTTTCTTTGCAGTATTTTTGTCTTGGTTATGATGAGTAGCAAAGCTGTTAGGTTTACATTACTTAAGAGTCAATAAGTGCCTTTGACTTGCAAAGATTTATTTATTTATGTATACCAGAATTGAGGTACAGGTCAGAGATGGGGGGGGAGGTGAGAGAATTCACCAGAGACAGAGTGGGGAACAGAACAGGCAGACTGAAATACACTGCTAAGGGAAATAGCAGGCGAGACAGGAGAGGTCTGCCATGCCATATGGGTCACCTCCCTGGGTGGGGATCTATTTGTGCTGTGATGGTTGTGGATAGCTTCATAAGGCTGTGCCTTAACCCCTTGTGCCACCAGGGAGACCCCTTGAGCTGCATTTTTAAAACTGCACAATTTTAAGACTGTTCCAGAGCAAACACTCTAGCTACAACAGTACACTTACTATTATTATTCTTGACTGCCCATTCTCACTAACCCTAACATGCTACTCCTCGAATCTGGGTAATCTCACAATCTCATCGCCACACCTATCCCTACTGCTGTTGAATACCTTCAGCACAAGTCACAAAATCACACTGACTGATTTTGATCAGTGATCACAAGAATGCTAGACCATAATGCGATTCACAAGTTTTCCACTTTTCTCACAGTAAATATCCTTCTCCACCATTCAAATTTGCCCCTCATTTTTAGCAGATGAATGCTTCCTAGTTACTGAACTATGTGGCCACTGAGCGCCATCTCCTATACCTAACTTCCCTACTGCAAATTTCCTGTGTCATTTGCTTTTGTTTCCCTTTCTCCTTTGCTTGTTTGCGCTGGTGGTGCAAAAAAAAAATGTTCTATGTTCTTAATCTCATCTTCTCTGAGATGTATCCTCTATGGGTTCAATGTCTTCACAGGAATGCTCAGATCTCCCTCATCCAAACAGAGTAGGTCACCAGGAATGGAGCTGTCTAGAGTCCAGTACCTCTGAGTCTGACTAATACTTAGAAGTGTTTAACAAATATTTTCTGGGAAAGTAAAAGAATGATTGAATATTGGGTACGATCATGCTACAGTTTCATGTTATGTGAAGTTACTGGCAGAAAGAATAGCAACAGAAATTATAGGGGATATTTATATACAAATACATCTAACAAAATAAGAGCAAGATTATATGAAGCAAAATAAACGATACCGAAAACATGAATGGAGAAACATACCTTGTTCCTAGATTGGAAGCAATCCAATTATTGTAATGACGTAATTCATGATCATATTATGACTCCTTAATTGTCTCAAACAATTGTATCTTAACCTCTCTCTCTCTCTCCCCCCTCTCTTTCTCTCTCATCTGTCTCTCTCTCTTTCTCTTTCTCTCTCTCTCTTTCTCTCTCCTTCCCTCTTTCCCTTCCTCCCTCTTCCTTGGGGGCATGATCCTGAAGACCCTAGTACCTAGGATAACATAGGACTTCCCTCCAAGTGAACCTTTGATATACAAACGTATCAACCTAGAACCTACACACCCAACCATCTTTTCTCAAATTCTCACATGGCCAGTCAATAATAATCCTGTTCTCTAACTCACCCCAGAGCTAGGGGCCAAGCAACTAGGGTCCACATAATTATTCAAACTAGCCAATACAAAGCCCACTCAACATATCTACCCTGCCTGAGTTCTTCCCATGAAAACCTCAGTAAAGGCTCTAGGTGGTTCTTGATTCTCCTCTTCTCACTTCTGAATGACCTTGGCACTCCCACAGATGGCCTTGTACAGTATTCGCTGCCTCCCGTTTCTAGAGATCTGTGGGTATTAGTTTCTTCCTTCATGACAGCCATTTTAATACCTGCATGTCTTACCATACCTGATTAAAACCAATCTTGGGTACATTTAATACACAATTTGTACTTTTTTCATTCTACAAACAGACTCAAATGTTCACCTGGAAGAATGAATAAGGAAAATCAAGAAAAAATATAAATAGAATATAGTACTCAATATTCAAAAATTAAAACATAACTAAAAACATAAAAATTAAAGCAGAAACTGGAAAACCAATGAACAGAAAAGAACATTCTAAAACAACACACAAATATATGGCTATAATATATGAGAAAGATTGTATTTCAAAACAAGAAATAAAGGATAAACTATTTAACATTTTGTTTGAATAAATGAATGACCATGGGAAGAAAATAGAGGTTGGACTCTTACCTCATACCATATATAAAACTAAATCCCAGATGAGGTTATAGAATAAAATGTTTAAAACATCTGCACAAGTACTTGAAGAAAATTTAAGAGAATAATTTTATATTTTGATGAAAATGGTCTTCCTAAATAAGATATAAAACCATGAAGTTCACAAGGAAAACTGCATAAAGGAGGTTAAAAGGTTTAAAAAAAAACAGTTGGGGAAGGAGGGAATATTTCAAACATACGCAGCAACCTGGCATGGACTTCATGACTCTCCTTATTTGCCAATTTTAAAATTAAAATTTTAATCAGGATGGATTAAGTTGGTCACTTGCTAAACATTTTTTACTTTTCTGTTGCTTTTCCTTCATCTATGCATGTTAAAACCTCTGTGGCTTTTTAAGACTTATCTCAAATGTACTATCCCTATGAAATCTTACCTTAACTCCTCTTCCTACTACCCCTAAGCCAGAAAATGATCTCTAGCTCTGAATTCCTAGAGCAGTTTTATTCATCTTAGAAACACTATTAAAAAATAATGTCTTATGCACACCAGACTCATCTATTAGACTTAAGGCTCAGTAAAGAACTCGATTGGGTTTTACTATTTTTTGTGTTCTCACGGGAATCATTTTCTGTGGCAGTGTTCCCCAAAGTGTGATATATTAAGTGGTAGAGAAAATGAAGGAACATTTTTTATTTTTATATTAAAATGTTATTTTATGGTAATCTATTTACAGGATGGGAAGTGACAAGGATGTTCTATTTCAGTAGTGATTAGTAGTAAAATTAGAGTATGCTAATTTTCAACGATAAACGTCTAACTTACAGAATATTACAATGCAATGTTACTTCAAGAAAAAAAAAGAAATAAACCAGGAATGACAAAAATAGAAAACTTTAGATTCTTGCAACAAATTGGTAGCTGGTTACCAGAAAGAGAAAAGGGATGGGGTAGAAAGAAAAACAATTATATAACTGGTGGTGGATGCAAACTAGACTTTCAGTTGTGATGATACTGTATTATAAATAGACGCTGAAATAAAAAACTCTACACCAGAAACTTACACTATGTAACAAACCAATGTTAGCTAATCTTTAAAAACTCACAAATTGAAAAAAATAAAACAGAATGATATAAAATATCAAAGTGCATAGGTGAAAATGATCAAGTTAGAAATACTGGTCTGTAGAGAAAATTCATTTTTCATTTCCTTTAGTAACTGCATTTTAACGTAATAGAAGTATACAAGATAACAATCAAATTTCTAGTATTTGTCAGTTAAAAGCTGCATTTGAACACATTTACTAATCAAGAAATAACTTCATTATGGAAATCTAAAAAATGATAATTGATGTAAAAGAAATGAGATGTTGCTACATAATTCTTTCAATGTTTTTAAATAAATTTTTGTTCTTTGATCTATCTATATATTCCACCTTGATACTACATGTAAATGAAATTTACTACTCACTATTAAAATTTAGAGTAAGATGAAGTATCTAGCTTAAGAAAATCTTTTATAAAATATTCTGTGCCTGTTTCTTTTTGTAGAAAATAGATGGTCGCACAAGGGGTTGAGCGCTGCACTGTGGTGCTTCTAAGGCCACTGCAGCCTGAGTTCAGATTCCTGGCCAGAGAAGGGACCCACACTACCCACATGGCGCAGCAGATGTCTCCTGGCTCACCCGCTGCTCCCCTCAGCAGTGTGTTTCAGTAGGTCTGCCTGTTCTGTTCCCCACTCTGTCTCTGATGAATCCTCTCACCCCCCACCTCTGGCCTTATATGCATAAATAAATAAAATCTTTAAAAAAAAAAAGAAAATAGATGGGAGAATATTTCATACTCCTATTTGCAAATCACATATCTAATAAAGTATTAATATTTATAATATATAACATAGTATAACATAATAGATAAAATCTCCTACAACAGTCCCCACCCAAAATAAACCTTGATTTTAAAAATTCAAAAATGATCAAAAAATTCAAAGTATTTGAATAAACATTTCTCCAAAGAATATATACAGATGATCAAAATATCTTGAAAAGACAGGTGTTTAATATCATTCATCAGTAGAGAAACAAATCAAGCTACAATGACCTTCCATTTCATATTCATTAAAATGACTATGATAAAAACAAAACAGAAAATGACAAGTATCGGTGGAGACGTGGAGAAACTGGAACCTACGTGCACTGCTGGTGGAAATAGAAAGTAGGGTGGCCACTGTGGGAAGCAATACGGCAGTTTCTCAAAAAGGTAAGTACAGAATTACCAAATATGATCCAGCAATTCCATTTCTAGGTATATAGTCCCTGAAAATGAAAGCAGGGACTAAAACCATGTTCACAACAGTATTACAGTAGCCAAATGGAGAAAATACATCCATCAACAGATGAGCAGACTAACAAATTGCAGTGTATACTTACCATGTTTTATGAAATATTTGTCCTAAAAGAGGAACGAAATCTGACTTTCATTACAACATGGTTAAGCCTTGAGTACAGTGTGGTAGGTGAATTAGTGAGTTATAAAAAGGTTAACATTGTATGATTTCATTACATTAAGGGCCTCAAATAGTGAAATTCACTATTTGAAGGCAGAATAGTAGTGACAAGGGTTGAAGGCAGGAAGGAATGGGGGAGTTGGTGTTTAATGGGTGAAGAGTTTCACTTTGGAAAGATAAAAAAGTTCTGAATGGTGGTGGTTGCACACGGTGATGTAACTGATGTCACTGAACTACATACAATAATATGGGGAAAAATGGTCAATTTTAAGTGTACCAATACTGGTATAATTTATCACAATAAAGGCAAAACATATTCTAAAACAACAGAGTGCTTGCCAATCATTTATAAAGATGGTTCATAAATGAGTGATATATTAGATATAAAGTTCTAATAAATTATTTCATATCACAATATAAGTTCTACAAGAGCCATAACTTCAATTTTCCTTTGTTTCTTATTTATATCCCAGACCATATAAAAAAATGTCTTAAAACAATGCTACACATATAATACAGGTCATGAAGAGTGGTGCAAATAAATGAAACCAGTACCTATATGGATTGACAAAGTACTTATACATTAAGTCTTAAAAATAAGAGAATGTACAGGATTGCAGCATTTTATATTAATAACAATTTTTATTATAATAATAAAAATGATGCCTAGTTTCTATGAAGAAAGCAGATTAGGCTTAAAGTAGGATAATGTTCTAGTTTTGTTTGTTTACTTGAATGTATATTTAAATCTTAATAAAATCTGACCTCAAATATTATTCCAAAGGGGAATATTCTCACTTTGGTCAAGTTTTTTTGTTTGTTTGTTTTAAGATTTTTTTTTAAAAGATTTATTTATTTATGCATACAAGCACTGGGGTAAAGGCCAGAGGTGTGTGGGGGGGGGGGGTGAGAGGATTCACCACAGAGAATGGGGAACAGAACAGGCAGATCAACAGAAGTACACTGCTCAGGGGAGCAGCGGGCACAGCAGGAGAAGTCTGCCATGCCATGTGGGTCCCTCCCTGGCCGGCGGCAGGGATCGAAGTCATGCTGCAGTGGCTGAGGTTTGCTTCATTGTGCATTGCTTAACCCACTGCGCCACCAGGGAGGCCCTGTTTTAAGATTTTACTTATTTATGCATACAAGAGCTGCAGTACAGGCGAGAAGCATGGCCGGGCAGGGGGTGGGAGAGGGGTGGGTAGGTGGGGGTGGTGAGAGGATTCACCAGAGACAGAGTGGGGAGCAGAGCAGGAAGATAGACTGAAAAACACTGCTGAGGGGAGCAGCTGGTGAGGCAAAAGAGGTCTGATGAGCCATGTGGGTAACCTCCTTGGCCAGGGATCAAACTCCCGCTGCAGTGGCTGCGCAAGCCCCACAAAGCAGCACTCAACCCCTTGTGCCATCAGGGAGGCCCTCAAGTTTTAAGGAACCCCTTCCTCTTTTTCTTCACCTCTACAATTTTTTATTTTTCTCTCTGAAAAAAAAAAAATCAAAAACCAAATCTCTGTATCTCTATACAAATCTACCTTTCCATCCAGACCTTATCTCTTAAATCCCTTTACATTGGTTCAAAAAGTAATGAATTTTAAAATGTCAACTATATTTTCCCAAACAAAGGAAAACTGCATGAAACATGGTTTTGTTCCTAGATCCTAAAGTATCTTTTGACCTTTCCACCTTTTTCTGAATCTAAGCACTCATGATCTTCAAATTATCTAATCTTTAACTCAAAATATTTTTATTTTTGGTGTCAATATGTCCAGAAATACAACAGCACTAAAATCTGGTAGACTGCCTTTTGAAGTTAAAATAGGCAACAGCACTCTGATATCCTACCAATCTTTGATGACCTTCTTAAAACACAATCCCCAATTTTTTAATTTTAGGTTTTTGCTAAAACACCTTGTACTTATAAAATTAAATAAACTTGTAATTTTATAACCTCATTTTACAGTAGTACAGGTAGCTTTCAAAATAGCTCTTGCCCTTTTCATTGACTTTTAATCTTTTAAAAACCAGAATTATTCACAACAATTTAAAAATGAGGGAACCTTGATCAAGAAACAGAAGCAAACAAGAATAGCTACCAACACTTGTTTCTGTCATAGATTGCTGTGTTGTGCTCAGTATCAGTCATAATAAACATTTATTTAGCTCTGACTGCCAGAAGGAACTTTCTTTCCCGTGTAAATGAATAGATATCTCCATTATGAGCAGACTCACATAATAGTATTTTGTTAAATTCCTAGAATGCAATTGTTTGAAAGAAGATGATAAATCTATTCCTTTAACAGATTTAGCATTGCCACAGGGATTTCATCATAGTTCAGTCATAAATTGCACAGTAGATTTATTCATCTATCATTCTCCCATAACAAGTCTGATCATGACTGCTTTGTATGTCTCCATTTGGCACACTAGGGTTTTATTCATTAACAGGATTATTTATTAATGAGGCATTTATTGAATAGGGTTTAAAAAAGAACTCAATGGGTCTGATACAGAGTGTATTTGATCTATCATTAGGATTATCTTTATTTCAGGTATTCCTTTAAATGAGCCTTGCTGTATTTGGGGAAAATATTACTCATAAGACGGATATTTTCTCTTGAATACATTTATCCTGGCGTTATGAAATACCCTATATGTAGCTAATCCAGTTAGAAAGAAAAAAAATTATGTCGCCATCTCTGAATTTGGTATTTAGAGGTAAAAATGCTTCTAAATTTATATCTAATAATGGAATAATCCTAGTTAAGCAATAAAATCCTCCTTGATCCAAATGACAACTTATAAAAACAGTAACCAACAACTATATAAACTCCCCACACAAATAAATTCTGCCAATTGCTATCAAATTCACATTGTCAGATGGCTATGCCATTTTGCCTTATACCAGGGAAATTTTATCATTGCAACAAAGAGCATTTTATTTGAGGACTAAATGAGTAATGATTGCACTTGAAGCTAATGCACAGAGGAAATTGAGGAAAGAGGACTGGAAATGACTGGAGCCCAAGCTATCCTTGATAACTACATGCCTTGAATAGTCTAACCCACATCTATCATGCCAGCCTCTACCTCTACAAAGAGAGAGTTATGGAAAACTGAGAGAAGGGATGGGATGACACACAGGAGAGACAGGAAAATCATGGAACTTGATAGTTGGAAGGGATTTTATAGTAAAGGTATATAGATTAGGAATGTAAGATTATTAAACAAAACTCATTTTTAAAACAGCAAAAAAGATGAAACTGGCTCAGGATCATTTGCAATGTATCTATTCCATTGGATTACATATGCAAATGTAGTGGAATAACTACAAGAAAATAGCCATTCCTATAATAAGCCATAAGAAACCTATGATATTTGCATCTTGATTTGTAGACCTTTACCATGTAAACAGAAACATTGCAAGTAACTGAACTTAGAACTTTTGAAAATGAAAAACATTTATTTTGAAGCAGTGAGATGATATTATCACTGGCTATTAATAGTTTTCCTATTGAGTTGTCTCTAGGTACAATTGTTCCATGAATAAAAATCACAGGAGAATGTCATTTTTATTCATGAGGCAGAGTCTCTCAGAATGCATACTTAGTTTGGGGCTCTAAGTATCTAGCATTAATCTAAACAATCTGGAAACAGGTGAGATGACTGGGCAGTCAAGTGAAATTCTGAGACTGTCCTGAAGATTGGCATTTCAACCACCATTACTATCTCTAAGCCAAGACCTGACCATTCCACCTTTTATCTTGAATGCTTCTACTTCTCTGTTCTAGCTCTTCCACTGCCATCTCCCCTGTTCTAGTTTTTGGTCTGTACCTCTGCAGTAGTCCCTGCCAGATCTCTCACAATCCATACCAGGTTCCACTTTTATTCTTTTGTACACTCTTTAACCAGAGTTCCTTAAAAGTGGCAGGTTGCATAAGCCATTCCCCCACTTTTGTATCTTCAATGCCTACTCACTGCTTTCAAGTAAAGGCTAAAACTCCTGTGATGCCCCATGCACTATAAAGTCTGACTCTTCTCCTCCCTCAGTCATTTTAGACTTCTAGACCTTCAAAACCAAACTCCTTGTCACCTCCTTTGCAATAGCTCTTCCAGCTTTAAACCCCCCCCCCCCCCCCTTTTGCCNCCTTTGCAATAGCTCTTCCAGCTTTAAACCCCCCCCCCCCCACCTTTTGCCTCTATCTTCAGGGCATCCTATAATAAACTTTGGACCATTAAAATATATGGGGGTGGAACAAATTAGCCCGTAGTATCACAATTCTCCTGAGGAAGCATCCAAAATAAATGCTAACCCTTAACACTGTACCATGAAACTTTTAGCACACTTTCTCTGAACTTCTAGCATTGTCTGGTAAAGAAATCTTTCAATGAAACTACACAAGATTTATCTCAAGATAAACAAAACATGGCCCAAGAGAGCATTTTCCAGCTAGTTAGCTACATGTTTTAACATCTTTGATGAGATGTTTGGGGTAGCATCCACAGCATAGGAATTTCTTCCAATATTTTGGACTTTTTTTTTTTTAAAGATTTATTTATTTATGCATACAAGCACTGGGGTACAGGCCAGAGGTGCGGGGTGGTGAGAAGATTCACCACAGAGAGTGGGGAGCAGAACAGGCAGATCAACAGAAGTACACTGCTGAGGGGAGCAGCGGGCACAGCAGGAGAGGTCTGCAGCGCCATGTGGGTCCCCTCCCTGGGGGGCAGCAGGGATCGAACTCGTGCTGCAGTGGCTGCGGTTTGCTTCATAGTGCGTTGCTTAATCCACTGCGCCATCAGGGAGGCCCTGGACTTTTTTTTTAAGGACACTGCCTCCTAATCTCTGTCTGCGTCTCTTCCTTTTCTCCTCCAATTAATTATGCCTTAATTCTCACTTTCTCAGGAATGCATTCTTTAATCACAATAGGCCCACTCCTAGCAAAGTTAGATTTCTCTGTAATAAGCTTTAAACAGCAACCTTCAACACAATTACAAAGATCCAATGCATCTCAGTCTCCAGGACTTGCTTGTAAACTCCATGAAGGAAGGGCTGCTATTTTGTCTCATTTAGCACTTTCCCCAGTGCTAGGTAAGCATTCAATAAATACGTGCTGATTGAATGACTCTTAGATCCACAAAGAGCAATAACTATCAGCTTTAAAACTAGCTTCTGTGGCTCTGCTGTTGAAGAAACAGTTAATGCTAGGTTTGGCTCCCAAATTATGGAACCTGGCAAGACTTGTGCCAGGACAACAGATATAAGTGCAGGAGAAACTTGGCACAGGGAAGCCTTTCTTTATATCGTCTTTCAATTCTCATCCTTCCTATGCCTATTTAACATCAATTTTCCCTTTTCAAAAGACAAAATGAACCCTGAATTGAGCTTCCTCCAAATGGACCCCACTTCTATCAGTGCACATGCTTGGACACTGTTACTCAAAAGTATGTATGTGTTATATACTTTCCCTGACGTTATTACATGAGCGAGAAGTGAGATGTTTCAAGACACTTTTGAATGAACTTATTTTCCCACCACAGTTGATAGCTGTTGCTCAGTGTAGTGCTTTAGCAGAAATACAAATGTTTCTCCTTGGCAAACATCATCATATACACACAGAGATCACCCACAGCTCTGTAGTCCTATGAGGAACGTCTTAATAAACTACTGACTGACGGTTGGATTGCATTATGTCATAGAAGCCTGACAGAAGAGCTGAATTAGTAGTAGGTAGGACAATCTGAGAATACTTTGGGTAACCCAAGTCTGAGCCAGTACTGCTAAAAGAGCTGCAGGTAAATTTCTGTTCCTCTTACTTCTCTCTCATCATCCCTGTAACTCCATACTGAGAACACTATGACTCTACAAAACCCACAACTGGTAACTCTTTTGGTCAACTGGCAAATTTCATTTACTCCTGGAATATTGGTTCCTATGGTAACTGCCCTTCTCCCTTAAGTTTCTGACTATGGCTATATGACACACTAATTCTGTTTTCAGCTACCACTGTGTTTAGCCCTAGATTTTGTCCCCCAAGAAATACTTACACATTCAATATACATTTACATTAATCCTTGTTATAAGTATGAGAAACTGTCAGCTGAGATGTTTTAACATGTATGTTTTCAGTTCATTATAATTATTTTAATTAAAGGCACCTTTTAACTGATTTTTCTTACACAATCCCTCAAGCCACATCTACTCACAAATGTCAAGTGGAGTTCTCAGACTGTCAGTTGAAAAGCCTAGATTTGTTTCAATTCTGCCACAACTTTTTAACCATCTTTCCTATGGCTTATTTTTTTTAAATGATGTTAACATCATATTACACTGCTGTGATGAAGAAGGCTGCTTGATCCTTCCACCATCAACCAGAAGCCCCCTCAGTGGCTGGTGGTTCATAGGCCTTTAAAACTGCCCCTGCGTGAGTCAAACAATAGCTCACAGAGGATCCAGCAGCCAGACTGAAAAGAAATTCCAAATTCTGCCCCAAAGGACTAATTGAACTTAGCAATTTGTTCTTTTTCATAAAAAAAAAAAAAATACTTGTAGTACCTTTTTGTAATACAACAATAAGCTACCATGTGGATTTCTGCAGAATTCTGGAACAAAGCCAGAGCAACAATAGCTCTTTTTCTTTAGGAATAAGACCCATATGTCAAAATTTATCTAGAAACCCAATTTGGCTTGCGGCTTCATCACGCTAGGAGAATAACTACAAAATTATATTACTGTTCATTATGTCCAGGGGGACCCCAATTTATTATGATTCGTGCCAGAGTAGTACAGTAGCCTCAGCAATGGCTATTGCTGTATGGAGACGTGCCAGTTGTGTAATGGTTATGAGTAGATCATAATACTATACTTGTTTTTTACAAATATTTAATTGACATGAAACAGTCAACAGTCAGTAGAGATAATCAGCAATCCTCAATTCTTTTTCAGTCCCATCTAATTTATCCACATATTTAAGGGCTACACACATGTATGCGTGCGCTCACACACAAACACATATTGCTGTGTGACATAGCAATACTGCTGGGCAAGCCTCCCTGGGTGAAAAGAGTTGAAATAGCATCATCAACTTCAGGGATTTCAGATTTCTTATTATTTTAGGGTCAAAATAGTAATACCTGTGGCTTGCAAGGACTTGATCAATTATTAATAACATGACAGGGAGAGCTTTTAACACAGTGGTGTTAAAAGGGCAGTATGATATTTAAGACCACATTCATCTCACTTAAATCATATTGTCCTAATTACCACTAATTTAGCTCTTCCCTCAGGCTTATGGGACATATGCAAATCAACCACCAGTCACTATATCTCATGTAAATCTTCATTCACAAGAAGGGGAGATGGAAACCTAGAGATGTCAAATGATTTCCCCCAGGTTCTCTCCACAAGTTAGTTTCGAAATTTTACAACTACATTTTCTTGCTCCAATGCAGTATCCTTTCCTGGAGACCACATAGCCTGACTACCCACTTTTTAAAAAATTCTTCTTTTTATGAGCATTCGTCATCCAACTAATGGGTTAAGATGTGTTTGAAGGCACTGCCATTAAACCAACTCTGCCATGTTATGTAAATAGAAATTAAAGTTAAACCATTTGAAGGGGTCCTTTCAGCCAGCACTATGCTAGGAAATGTGAGAGATGCAAGGATGAGAAAGATGAAGATTTCCCGAAGACTCTACTGTCTAATAGTATAGGCTATTAGAGTATAGGCTTTGCACAGATTTTTTTTTTTAAGGGAAAAGATTAAGCTTCCAGAGACAACAGCAAACACTCCCCAAACTGCAGATATTAACAAATGAAAGTATACCAAAGTATATCTCTTATCCTTAATTCCCTCCTTTAATTTTTTTTTTTTGACAGATCAATCAGGCTGTCATTAGGAGAATACTAGAAAAAAATCTCTTGATTTCAAGAAAGCATTTAACTAAGCCCCAGGAAGATCCTTATGGACAAGATCAAGAACAGCGCAGCCAAGTTAGTTGATGGATGTCAACTTGTTTTAGAAACTCCCAGAATAGTGTGTTTAGAAGTAACCTATTCAAAAACTTTATCGACAACTTGGAAAGAGTCTTCAAAGGCAAACTTTTGGACTTTT
This sequence comes from Galemys pyrenaicus, assembly GCA_019455555.1. Lineage (NCBI taxonomy): Eukaryota > Metazoa > Chordata > Mammalia > Eulipotyphla > Talpidae > Galemys > Galemys pyrenaicus. The sequence continues at coordinate 13,078,074 of JAGFMF010012281.1, forward strand.
TTTCTAATAGTCATTGCAGGAAAGTTAGTACTCAGCATGATGCATAAAAATTTGAATAGATTCTGATTGGCCTTAAAATTAGTCTAAATCCAATATTATTCAAAATCAAATGAAATCTTGTAGGAAAATACAAAGAAGCATATTTATCTTAAAACACACAAAAAATAAAATGCCATGTACAAATCAGAGAAGACCCAGGTTACTAGCAGTTCAAATGAAAGTTGAATTTCAATAGCCATAAAGTGCTTTATCATGAAACAATTATATAATTCTAATTCAATCAACTGTTTCAAATCCTGAATCTGTTTCGGTGCTAGGTTTTTTTTTTTTTTTTTTTTTTACCTACTCCTAAATGAGGCTTCAGCTAGTCAGTAGAGGGCAGCAGGAACGGATTTAATAATCTGCTAAACTGGACCTTGTGCGAGTCACATCTTTGAAAGGGATGAGACATTAGGTAGGGAAGAGGGTGAAAACCATATTAAAAAAAAAAATCAAGTGGTTGCACAGTATAGAAACTCTTAGTTGATGAACTAAAGATTCAGAAAGCCATGAAGGCTGCCATGTGGAGGACTCTTGTGAAAGCAGGGTAGTGATGTAGAAAGCAGGACACAGTGTATATGTAGCAGAGAGGTGCATTTGGCTCATCAGAGTGACCATTGCACCAAACCTACACCTGTTTAAGCAGTACATCTTCTTAATGGAAATGTTCACAAATCTGTCAGACAAGCTTCTAGGAGGGGCTCTCACATTGGGGAGAACTGTGTTCAAATTAAAACACCACCATTTACTAAATTGTGGCTCTAGCCCAACAGCTTTCAGACGGGATGGCTTTCATGACTCTGTTTTTGAAATATCTGCTGTAGATACTGATACTTAATTAATGATTCTCTCTGAAACTTACCTATGGAAGATGGACTTTATCTTAGGAAACTTACTTTGAGGCTACAACAGAGGATCAAAGCATTCCCCCATAGCCTTCCATATATGTAAATTGGGCCATTCCAAGGTCTAAATATAACAAACACCAAGGAAACTTGACAGTGCAAAGCAGCTCTTAAAAAACCTGACAATCCCACTGCAGTTGATCACCTGAAGGAGACACCCATCACATAAGTTTTCCATTAATGCCAGTCAGGGTCCTACTAACAGGCCTTTTAAATTCATTTACATGTGGCTTGGGGCAACCTAAATTGATATAAAGAGGAGAACAATGGCTTATCTAATTTCTTAAGCACCCTCCTAACCTTTAATATATTACTATGTTTAATGTATTAAATACAAGGAATATTTGTCTATTCCTTATGTTTTAAAAATAGCAACATGAACTGGAAAAATCTAGAAAACAATTCAAAGTGACTTTAAAAAATTCATTTCTCCACATAAAGTGATCTCCTGCTGGTAATAAGCAAATGGGCAATGACTCAGAAATATGGTATCAACCATCCTTTTAGTTATTTAGAAACTTTTCACAAGCCTTTCCTAAAGAGATTATTACCATTGTTGTTCAGGAAAGGAAGGAGGAAGGGAGAGCAGGGAGGTAGAAATAAATTAAATGACTTGTTCACAGTATTCCAGCAGGGCAGCCCAAGACCCACAGTACCACCACCAGGTCACACCACCGAGATCCCCCTTCTTTTAAAAAGGATTAACAAACAAACAAAAGGACTGTCCTCTAGTACCACAAAATTAAGTGCCTTATTTAACACAGTCTGTATTGCTTCCTATCTGTGTTCCATGAGTTAGTCTTATATCCTCAAAGTAGGGGATGCACTAGCATTTAAACACATCCCCCACAGCCGTCCCCCCACCAAAACAGAAAACATTCCAAATGCTTCCTTTCAATGCTTTTTCTGTCAGCTATGAATACGAATGAAGGGATGCCAAAAATAGGACACAATAGCAGTTATTACAATTATCATTTCTACTGGACATTTCTGCGACAAATAATACTTGCAAACCACAGCATCATTAATTATGAATGAATTCCAAGTCTAGATAAATTAATAAAAGAGGCACCTCCTCCGTGAAAAGGAACAAAGCAAATAAGCAAAAGTGAAGAAGGTGAACTTCTGCATGCTGTTGTATTCATGGGGGTGTGGTGGGTGGATATTTTCTGTACATTTTCTCCCTGATATAAAATTACATCCTCCTAACTTGTGTCTATTTTTAATAGCCTTTCACTTTGCAATGAAGATGCCACTTACAGCACAAGACAGGTAGAACACCACACTCCCCTTTCTGCTGCCCATGTCTTGATTTTCCTTTACAGACAAGCCAGACTTCCTCTCCTCCCATTCACTCTTCAATCCACTGCAATCTGGCTGCCACTCCTTATTACCCCCTGGAAGCCTCTCTGGCCAAAATCGATAATGACCTCTTTGTTACTAAATTCAATGGACACTTTTCTGTCCTCATCCTACCCAACAGCTCGGCAGGATTTGACATGGTTGACCACTCACTCTCTCCCTCTTGAAAGATTCTCCTCCCTTGGTTTCTATGACAACACCTTCTCCAGGATTTCCTTCTCTCCAAGCATTACTTTTCAGTTTATTCCCTTTTTTTTTTTTTTTTTTGTAGTTTGCTTTTTGCTACTATCCACCCTTCAAATTAGTGATCACCAGGAACCTATCCTAAGTTCTACTTTATAACTCCTCTTAATATGATCTCATGAACTCTCATAGCTTCAACTCAACAGGCATTTGAAGAAGACTCCCAAATCCATTTCTCCCATTGGAAAGTCTCTTCAATGCTCAGACCTTCTGAACAGCCGAAGACCTATTGGGGCAGCTTATTTAAAGGTGCCATAGACAAAATGTGTTCCTCCAACAGTCTCCTCATCATCATTATTTGTCTAACAAGCTGGGGAAAAGCTAGTCACAACTGATTCCTTATCCCACAAATTTAGTCACCAAATCCTAGTAACTTGACTTTCTTAACAGCTCTCTCATGCAATCCTTTCCTGTTCACCCCCACTATTAGTACCCTTACTTAAAGGCCTCAATAATTTTTTTTTTATCTGTATTATGTCAAGAGCTTCTGAATTATTTCCCCATCTCTGGATTAACATCCCCTTCACTCCCCCATTCAAACTGTCTTGTATGTAAGTTTTGTAAAAGCATGAGACTGTACTTGTAAATCACCGCCACACTTTTGTACAAGACTACATATATGGCTTCTGCTTGCTTCTGCAGTTTCTTCTTTCATTGCTGCCACCCTATGCTCTTTTTTGGACATTCAAGACTACCCTTGCCAAGTCCTTTTATATCTGCAGTTCCCTCCAACAGAACTACTCTCCTTTGCTCCCAGCCCAAGCAAATCTCTCTTCATCTGATTAATTTCTACTCATCTGTTCTTTGTTACTTTTCTTACTTAGCAAACTATAACGCAGCACTTTAAAATAGGCACTTTAAAAATATTAGCTCATTTTTATTACCCTCATTCTAAAGATGAAAAAATGAAGCTAAGTAACTTGGGCAAGGCCACAGAGTCAATAATGGCAAAGTCACAACCCAGGTGATCTGGGTCAAACTTAACCACCAGGAAGACTTCAGTGCTCCATACCGCCAGCACATAGCTCTATCATAATGCTTAACTAACTAGTGGATTTTCCTACTCTCTTGTCCATCTTCTCTAGGAAACAACTTCTTAAAGGCAGATACTCTATTCATCATTGAGTGTCTAATAACAGTTACTATTTGGGAACTAAAAATTTTGCTTCAATGAATGAATAAAATAGCTGAAAAGGTCACAATGGATAGGCAAACATTTCTAAAACTTAAACAAGTTCTTAAGATCAGTCATGTTTCTTTCATTCCAAGTCAGTTAATATGAATGCCTGGAACCTCTTTTTAAATTTTGTATTTTGCACACTAAAAATGGATCTACGATAAGATCCAACAATTCCAGTCCTAAGAACCTACCCAAAGAACACAAAAACCCTAATTTGAAAGGAAACCTGCATTCCTATATTTACTGCACCAGCATCTACATAGCTAAGATATGGAAACAACCTAAACGCCCCCAAACAAATGACTGGATCAAGAAGATGTAGTATATATACACAATGGAATACCACTCAGCAATCAAAAAAGATGAACTCATGCTATCTGCAGCAACATGGATGGAGCTGGAAGGGATTATGCTCAGTGATATAAGTCAGAAGGAAATTTATATTTGGAATATAGAGAAACTAAACAAAGGGTTAGGTAAAACACAAAACTGGCATGGTGACCACAGATCTGAGGCATACAGCATGGGTGGGGAAGAGAGGAGAGTCAAAACAGGGGCGGGAAGAGAAGTAAGTATGGGGAGGTAGATCACAAGTGACTTGGTGGTGGAAAAACTACCGGGACTACACCTGAGGGGAAAAATCAAATACTGCCCAAAAATCAACAGCATAAGAAAACAAATAAATTCATTAGTAATAATTAGAAAAAAATTCTCCTGTTAAAAAATAAATAAATTATATATAGTAAATTATATATAGTTTTATGTGAATCGGGAATAATATCATGTGGATCTCAGGGTTATTATCAAAATCAAATGAAGTAACGTGCAAAAGCACTTAGCACAATGCCTCACTTTGATGCCCTCAAGTTTACAGTGCTGATAGTGATCTCTGTTCTTCCACACAAATTCATCTACAGTGACATAAAATTTCAACAAATCTTTTCCACTGCTGCCATTTAAAAAGCATTCTTTGGTTTAGAGCCCAGCCAGGATTTTTTGAAGAAAGCATGGCCTCGATGCTAATGGACTGGCTGTGTTCCAGCATCTTTTTGTTGGGAACTCTCTGAACGTTAAATACAGATCACAGGTGACCCTGATAAAACCAGTGAAGAAGGTAAATTTGACATCTTTCTTTCTTACTCATAAAACTCCTGGGAGCTTCAAGGCCCATCAGTAATGGCCAGAGGAACACAAAGGGCAACGTGCACAATTCCCTCCAGAACTTTCAGTCCTCCCAACAATATGCATGAACCATCTGCTTAGAGTCACCTGGACAATGAGAATCTCAGGTCTTCAGGCTCAGGTTTCCAGAGGAAGTTTATGAATTCAATTAACGTGGCATAGAAAACATGGCCACCCACCGCATGACATTGTGTGAAGCTCTGCATCCATTTCTTTGTCTCAACAACCTCAGAGAAACATAAAGTTTAACAGATGTGGGTTTCTGTCTCCAAATGAAATAGAACTATATGAAATCTTGTGATTAGATTAATGTCACAGACTCTCCTCTGAATTCTAGAACACTACCTAGGATTGTGTGGTTAAGTAGGATAGATGGAATACTGGAGTAGATAGCTTCTTACAAAACAAAACATTAAAGAAATTGCTTTAAAAATAATTGACCTCCCGGTCTTGTGAGTTGTCATATATTGTGTACAAGAATTTAGGTAAATGGATATTCACTAGTAGGTAGTTTAAAACTTTAGTTTCAAGCCCCATTCTTGGCTGGCCCTGTAAAGTCATACAAAATATATAGAATGTCCACAGTTCCCTGTTTATTTTGCAGCAATCTGCACATGCCTCCTTAATCAGTGTATAAGACAACACATCACTGACTTAATCCCAAGTCACAAGACAAGTGAACAAGAGGGAACTACAGAATTCAGTTCATCCATGCACTGCACTGCAAGATCTCAGAGAAGTCCTTTGATTCAGAAGACAGTGAAATAACAAATTGTGTCTGACTTCTGACCATATTTGCTACAAGGAGATAAAAAAATACAAAAAGCCTCTAGGTTCCATGGGTTCATTCACTTCCTAAAAGTGCAGCTTAATGTTAACCTTAATGCTAATATTCCATAATTGATCTAAATCATTTACTACTGTAGATGGAATTTTCATATATGCATTTTATATGTAAATGTATATGCAACTCTTAAATGCTTGTTGGTCTTAAAATTATATATGCTGATTTCCTTTGTATTGACACTATCTCATTTGCAAGACGTTTCTGTGAACATAACTCACAACCCACACTTCTTTCCCTAGCAGCTCCCCTCCCCATTTCCTGTGCCTTTTAATGTTACTTCCAATTCAGGCAAATCAAAATGAATTGCTCATATTTTTAAAATCCAGGGATCTAAAGCTAATATGAACTGAGAAAGGCCACCAAGCAATGGGAGGATGGAGTAAAGACACTCTCCACACAACACCATGGCTTTTAACAAGATAAAGTTGGGTCTGGGACAAAGTGTATACCCAAAGTTCAAGGTGTTCAGAAAGACCAATTCCATCCTAAGATGAAAGACCAGGAGGGGTTGGGGTAGACAGCCATCACAGAGGATGTAAGCTAACTGGAGTTTGTGGCTTTCAACAAATGGGATAATAATCCTTTGCCAAGAAGTGTTTCTTTGTAATTTAGATAACATTGGTTTATAGTGTTTGTGTTTTAGAGGTATAGGATCTCCCCTTTCACACCACACCCACCACCCAGCTATACCACCACCCACAATCCATTGCCATAGTCCATTATGCTCCTTCCCCTCTTTGTGCCTCTCCTGCTCTCCCTCTGGTAACCTCGGTTCCAAAAACAGATTTCTAGGATTTGTTAATAGTTTGGCTTTATCCAACCCTTCACTTTGTTTCTCTATAGTCCACATATAAGTAAAACCATCCAATATTTGTCTTTTTCCTTCTGACTTATTTCACTTAGCATAATCCCCTCCAGTTCCATCAATGTTGTTACAAATAACAAGAGTTTATCTTTTTAAATAGTAGAGCAATTGACTATTGTGTATACATACCATATCTTCCTGATCCATTCTTCTGTTTTGGGGCAGTTAGGTTGTTTCCATAGCCTGGCTAATGTAAACAGTGCTACAATGGACATAGGAGTCCATATATCCCTTCGATTAGTATTTCAGTATTCTCTGGGTAGATAACTGAAAGTGAAATTGTTGGGTCATATGGTAGGCACACTTTTGATATTTTAAGAAACCTCCATACTGTTTTCTAGTCTATTGTACATTCCCACCAGCAGTGTAAGAGGGTTCTTTTTTCCTCCCCATATCCTCACCAAAACTTGTTATTTCTGGTCTTTTTGTCATGGGTCATTCTCACAGGTATGAAATGGTATCTCTTTGTGATTTTAATTTGCATTTCCATGATTATAAATAATGATGAGCCAAAAAGTGTTTGTAAAATACATGAGTAGTTCAAGAGGTTGTGGCAGTTGGCCTGACATGAAAGAAAAATATATACTGAAATACATGCCGAGTCTTTCTGTTGTGAGAAGAATCTTCTCCTTCCATGGGGCAAATTATATTTGTCTAAGTTACATTTTCAGTGTTAGGGGGTTAGTCACCAAAAAGAACCCTATGGAATAGAAAGAGCTGGTAACCTGAAGTAAGAAAGCCTTAGTCATTCACTAGCTTGAAAAAAATCACAATCATCTTATAAATGAAAGGAGAACATTTTCCTCCAACAGAAAGAACTTAATGGAAGACTCTAAAATGGACACAGGGTATAAAATTGGGAAAGAGAGATTGTGATTTCTCTGTCCTAGGAGAAAACTAATGTGGAAGTCAAGAGCCAAAAATAAAAGATGTATTATTTTACATTACTGCTTAAGAAACTACTACAAATTCATTAGCTTCCTGATTAGTTGTACTCACTGATTAGTTCATAGTTCTATTGGTAGGGGTTCTGGCTTGGGGTGGCTGGGTTCTCTCCTCAGAGTATCGCAGATATAATCAAGGGGTAAACCACACTTTCTCATCTGGAGGTTCTAAGGAAAAATTCACATCATGCTGATTCTTGCTGTTGATTGAATTTGGTTCCTTGAGGGGGCAGAATGGAAGTCCCCAATTCTTTGCTGGCTGTATCCAGAATCCACTTGTAGCTCTAGCAGCCACCATATTCTTTGCCACATGGCTCCTTTCATTTTCAAAAGAAAATATTCCTCATACTTCAAATCTCTGACTTCCTGTCTCTCACCTCTACTCCCAAATTTAAAAGGCCCATGTGTCAGGTCTACTCAGTTCATCTCCCTACCTTAAGGTCAACTATTTGGGGCCTTCCTCATGACTGCAAAACCCTTCCACAGCAATACCAACATTTGTGTTTGACTGAAGACCAGCCAAGCACCAAGAATCCTAAGGGACATTTTAGAGACAACTGTTATCAGGGCTTGGGTTTTTTTTTTTTTTTAAAGATTTTATTTATTTATGCATACAAGCACTGGGATACAGGCCAGAGGTTTGGGGGCGGGGGTGAGAGGATTCACCAGAGACAGAGTGGGGAGCAGAACAGGCAGATCAACAGAAGCACACTGCTGAGGGGAGCAGCGGGCACAGCAGGAGAGGTCTGCCACACAATGTGGGTCCCCTCCCTGGCCAGCAGCAGGGATCAAACTCGTGCTGCAGTGGCTGCGGTTTGCTTCATAGTGCGTTGCTTAACCCACTGCACCACCAGGGAGGCCCGAAAGAGAGATTATTCCTAATGGAGAAATTAAGGTACGTAGATAGGATTTGAAACTTAGATCCTTCTGACCCCAAGCCTCAACCACCCTACCACTCTTGTTCCATAAATTGCTAATCATGAGCTTGTAAGGATTTTATTCAGTCTTTAAGTTTTCGAGTAACCTTTCACCTAATGATTCTGAACCCACTCTTCTTACTGGAACCGTGCGTTCCTAACTTGTTCAGTCCATGCTGAGGGACTCTCTTCCCAAACCACCACCACATAAGGGCTTTTTTTTCTAGTCACCTAATTTGGTTTTTGTTCCTAGGTAATGTTCTCTGAATTCTAGGGCATGCATACTTCCTTTGGGGATCAGAGGGAGAGTTGAGCCTCTCTTGCCCAGTCAGTTTCTCTTTCCGCCTCCCACAAGACCCCTCTGCGTCAGACATACAGTGCAGAGCCAGGCAAGCCAACCCAAGGGAACTATCCTTATTTACCCTGAGAGATTTGCAGCCTAGGTTTTAAAGTAAAAAAAAAAAAAATCCCACTGAAAAGGCAAGTTCACAGAGAGAGAAATGAAACCAACACCAAGTCCTGCGTCGTTCTGTTGTATGGTCAGCCTCTCAATGTGCACTGCACTGTATCAACGTTAGGGAAAATTAAGTGAGAAAAACATTACAACAGCCCAGGGACACTTCTACCTAAATTTTGTGATTACATTTTAAGTGCTCTCTGTCACAGATATCATAAACTGATTAAATCATTTCATGCCTGACCCCTACTGACTATGCTAAGTGAAAAGAGAGGGCTATTAATAACTACCCATTTCTGACAGCTGCCCAGGGGCAATGCTGCCTTTTGCAGCAGTGAAATGACTCCCCAGCTCACTTACTGAATGCTGAATATTGATTCATATTATGAGTGTTGTCAAACACAGAGTGCAGTGCTGCAGATCCGTGGTGGCAGGTCATCAGGAACAGCATTAGCAAATGTCAGGTCAGGAATCAAAGGCCTGCTGGACTCTTTAGGGATGAGATTTATCGATTCCATAAAAACGTGAAACAGATCAAGTACTTGTGATGATGGAAATGGTCGTGGCAGAATGAGGCTGAGCCTGCTCTGATGTAGACCTTAGGACAGATGCAGCACACCAGTGACCACAGAAGAAAATGCTAGAAGTTGGAATGCCTGGGACAAGGACAACAGCAGCTTTGGGCTAAGGAGATTTTAGGGCTAAATGTCACATCTCAGAGATGAAACTGGTCAGAGGTGTACATGGTGGTGGCGGTGTGTGTGAGTGTGCATGTGTGTGTATTCTAGCAGTGTGTGTGTGTGTGCACATGTGTCTGTTCTAGCAGTCTAGGCATTTCCAGTAGTCAAAACCAAACGAATGAGATCAGATGCCAACAAATGTTACAATAAAAAATAATTCTCTCTATAAAAGATACAATTTGTTATTTTACTGACATCTCCTTTTGAAGATACTCAAAGCCCATTTGGCTTCTGTATTTCCATCATTACAGTTTTTTTTTAATCAAATGCCTTTGATATTATTGCTTCATTGATATTATTCCACAAGGTGCCTATTAAAACTGTGACTTCATAATTCCCTTCTCCCCTCTGGGGAGAAGTCACAATACAGGCTTGTTCTGATCTTTGTTTTGCCACTTGTGAATTTAGACAATTCTCCCTCCATCTACATTAAACCACTCGCAAAAAATCTAAACAAAACCAAAAACTATCTGAGTACTAACCACGCAAAATTGTTTTTATAGAGTCACCAAAAGATCACAAATTTTATGACAGCGCATGCACGTGGTACCTGAATTACTACTCCTCTTGACCGTCTCAGTACCTAGTAAAATGATTGGTACAGAACAGTACTTTACTTTTAATTTAACTAAATAAAAGATGGAAAAACTCAGATTGCAAAGGCTTACCAAATTGTATATTGCTTTCCTTTTTATGTTTATTTGCTAAATTTGTAGTACTTGGTCTATTATCACTGGAAATGTTTTGGAACTCACATTGCTAATGGAGGTTTGCACAAGCCATACTTTGCTTTCACCTCTCCTAAGAGCAGGCCACAAAGCCTTCTTTAATTTTGCCCCATACTGTGAGGGAGCCTTGGGCTCTACATGTAAGGGAAAGCCAGCAGCTGCTAAGTTCTAATTCTGTTTATTATATTTGAATAGGTAAATGTAAGTTGGTTGTTATCTACAGCTTGAAAGAGTTTCTGCTTTCTATAGAAAATTTGCTCTTTTGACCACTATAGGGTAGACTCATTGATTAGCTTTTATCTACAAATGCATTTCAGAAAATTAAAACTATCCTTTAAAAAACGTGTAATAGCCTGATCATTGTTGATTACATCACATAAGAACATTTTTAACAGAAATTTATGTATAGTTTGTTTTCCCCTACTTAGATCCTAAATTTTCTCCTGGTAAGAAAAGAAAGACAGAAAAAAAGGTGTTAGGATCTCATAGCCTGCCCATTAAAGGATCACGCTAGTCTTGTTTTAAATGGGTTGATGAGAGAAAATGAACAGGTGCGACAGGTTACTCAGCTGTTCTAAAATTAAAGATTGATATTTTTCCTCTTGTTCTATTAGCAGACCTTTAGTGACATGTTAGCACTGGATAATGGTTGCAGCAGTTTAAGCCTCATGCTGTGATTTTTAACAGAAAGCCCAGCCACAGCAGCAAACAATGACATCTCCCATAGCCAGTAACCTAATAAGGAAGCAGTTGCAGCCTTAGGCAGTTTGACTAAACAGCAAGAGAAATCTGACTTCCAATGTACTGACTCCACTTTAAAGACAATGGCCTGGCTTAATTAACACTGTATTCATTTGTAACTCAATCAATTTAGAATTTTTGTCCTTTAACCATTGACTGCAGCTTAAAAAGAGAAAGAAAGAGAAGGCTTAAGCTGCTGAAAATCTCTCTGGATTTGTATAAACAGGCATTTCTGAACCAGCAATAGAATAAGTAACCTTTGACACGAATTGCTAAGTTTACCAAATGTCCAGGTAATCATAAAACCACCTTTTAAATAAGAGAACTTTATTAGCTACTTTAAGGATAAATACGGGAAGTATCTAATGTACTACCAGAATTAAATTTATTTTCCCATGTCTCTCTTTAGGGGGCTCTTAAATTAAAAACATTGTCCTGCCCCAAAACACACTACTGCAAATTATTATCTCCAACAGAAACCTAGTAGATTTTGTCTAGCACGTAAACTTTATTAGGTTTATCTTGGCCCCACCTTCTAAATAGAAATTAAAATAAATGCTAGCTCAATCAGGTTATTCATCTATATTGATTTTCATTTTAAAATATATTAGAGCACAAGTAAAGTTAATTAAATATCAGACTTATAAAGAGAAAAAACATATATGGCTACTTCATTAGATCAACTATGTTGCATAAATATGTGGTATATATTAGAATTTGTTGCCTTATAAAACCAATTACATCATCTTTCAAAAAAATCTTTGAGCTCTGCAAAATTATGTACTAAAAAATTACAGGGCTTACATAAAAAGAGGGTTGGGTAAAACCACTCAAAACGTTTTAACCAGAGCACAAATGAAAATAATAAAAATCTTATTAAAGATACTAGCATAGCTCTCTCTGCTGATATTACATTTAACAACAAAGTCAATTCTTTGCAGCCTTAAAGCTTGTGGCTGGGGCATCCTCTTTCTACATACAGGTCCTTGATTTTAATGAGCAATTTCCATTAAAATTAAAGTTATCAACAATCCGGATTGCAGTCTTATTCATTACTTCATTGCTTTTTTTTTTTCTCCTGTGAGAGATATGTAACTTTTCTTTATTTAGGTAAACTGGTTGATAACACTGTACATGATTTAAGGGCACAGGTTCCCACCTCAGATGTATGTCACCACACCCCCCACACCCACTCATACTACTCCCACACCCCACCCCATCATAGCACCATAGCTCTTTACTCTATCCACTGGGGCCTTTTTCTCTTTTGTCTCTACCCTTACCCTGCCTCCTCCTCTAGCAGCTTTAATTCTGCAGTCACATTTCTAGGGTTTGTTTTGGTTTAAATTTGTCAGTTCCCTTGTGGATATTTTCCCCCTCTCTATTCTACCTAACAGTGAAATCATGGGATATTTGTCTTTTTCCTTCTGACTTATTTCACTTAGAATAATCCCCTCCAGTTCCATTCATGTTGTCACAAATGGCAAGAGTTCAACCTTTTTTTACAGCTGAGTAGTATTCCATTGTGTATATATACCAAATCTTAATCCACTGCTCTGTCAAGGAGCATTTAGGTTGTTTCTATGACTCAACTGATGTAAACAGTGCTGTGATGTAGTTTATTATTTTAATAGAAGGGGATGTCACTGTAGCCTCATGCAACTGCAACACATGGTTTATAATAGTGCAAGGAATGGTTTCTTAAACCCACTAAATGAGCCGCTACTTGCACTAAAGGTAAGTACTTCTGTAGATGTTCAGATTTTCTCTTGAGGCCTTCATAAAAGGCTAAGGCTTTCTATTTAATTATGAGAAATTAAATCTTGTACTGCCACCAACTAATTTAATTTTCTCTATGGAATGCCTTGACCTATCAACCAAGTTTATCAGTAAGCAAGTTAACTGTAAGCAAACTGAATTGAGGTTTTCATTGTCATCTTCCTCTTTTTTCTTTTTTTTTTTTTGCAACCCCTAAATGCCTAGTATTTATGCATACCAGTAGCTCCATAATTATGTTTCAGATAGGGTCTCCCTGGTGGTACAAGGGGGTAAGTCATAGCACCATGAAGCTATCCACAGCCACTGCAACACAAGCTCAATGGGCCACATGGCCCAGCACACCTCTCCTGTCTCGCCCACTGCTCCCCTCAGCAGTGTATTCCAGTATATCTGCCTGTTCTGTTCCCCACTCTGTCTCCAGTGAGTCCTCTCACCCCCTGCACCTCTGGCCTGTACCCCAGTTCTTGTATGCATAAATAAATAAATCTTCTTAAAAATTAAGTTTTGGATATTTTTAGCTGATTTTGAGGGTGTTATACTTGATAAAATAAGAAAATAATACAAATACGCTGTTTGGGAAAAAGAAATATAGAAAGGATAAACAGAGATTAAGAGGGTAAATCACCTAGAGGAGGTGAGGGGGATGGAGAGGAGGAATGGTGATGGGAAAGGGAACAGAATGACATTTGTCAAGTAGAGCTTTCTGTAAACTTTCAACTCTTGGAACCATAGTAACACTGTAAAATAATCTGAGAAAATAGTACAAAAATCAATAATTATTTGGGGAAACTTAAATGTATCACAAATTCAAACAATTTCAATTAAATAACAGAACTATTCTAAAGGTGACAGTCATTAGAAGGGGGAAAGGGGAACACTAACCCAAGTAACTTTTGAACACAATAATTTTGACTTTATACCTCAGCCCAAAGACAAAAGGAATTATACACAAATATTAAGCTCTAAATAGATTTGGTTTTTGCAGTGTTCATGGGTTAGCAATTCTGAAATTGTTGTTTATATATATTTTAGGATTCAGCAAATGAATAAATATACTGGGAATAATGGAAACCAGTATTTTATACTGAAAAGGGGAAAGCTGCAGAAAGGGGAAAAAAATTAATGAACCCTATGACGCTGGAATGATTTTGGAGCTATTAGATGAGTTCATATAAGCAAATGTAATTTTTTTAGCTTTGCCTCCTGCCAGGGCCTAAAAGCAATAACACCCCAGTCACAATGAGCACACACAAAATCCATATTTGGGTTTCTAAATAACATTTTCCACAAAAAAGAACTAGTGATCCTTGGAGAAGTGGTTGGTTTCGTGGCTAGGATAGGTAAAGTATAAAATGAATACACTGTTATCTCAGAAAGTAAAAAAGCATATCTAACATAATAGGATAATATCAAAAGAACAAAGAGATCAGATTTAAGGGGTTCCCACTGACCAAATCTGGGACAATTTGAATAGCTGGACAAATAATTAAAACAAAAGATTTTAATTCATCTAATAAAGTAAGACTCTATAGATCCATACTAAACTTCATACATGTATACACGTACACATATATGTATAGCTGACATATATACATAGATATGAGGGAGGAAATGGGAAGCTATTTCTAACAAAATGTCAGGAAATAAATGTAGAAATAATAGTTAATATAGTAGTAATCCAGGCATGATTCATCAACCTATGTTAAAATTGGTGGGTAAAAGTAAGATGGGGAACAGTATATTTAAATCCTCTCAAAGTATCTCTCATGATTACTTATTAATCATAAGAGGAAAAAATAGTAATGCACAATGAAAAAACTGGCAATCATCACTTTAGTCATCACCAGTCATAGAATCGACATCATCAACAACGGCACAAGCCAATATGATGTTATTCCCCTGGTGTGATGGTATATATCAGCCAAAGACATAACCTGGATTTGATAATGAGGAAACAGAAGACAAATCCGGGTTGAAGAATGATTCAACAAAATAACTGGCTTTGCTCTTCAAGAATGTCAAAATCAAATGAGAATGAAAGACTGAAGAATTGTTCTGGATTAAAAGAGACTGATCCGGAATTGGAGATTATCAGGTAAATAATAGTTTGGGATCAATAGTACATTTCCTGATGTTGATAACTGCACTGTGGTTATGTAAGAAAATATTCTTATTATTAGAAAATTTGGAATGAATTATGTAAGGGCTAAGTCACAGCATTCATAACTTTTTTCTAATATAGGTAGAAAAATAAAGTACAGATATAAAAATATATAGACAAAGAGGGGCTTATGTGTACATAAGATGAGATGGATACACACACATATAAGATAAGAGGAAATGGGGGAGGAAGGGAATGTTAAATTCAATGGGAAAAATATAACTAACTGATGTATCCAAGTACAGGGTATAAGAATTCAATTAAAGAGTAAGAAACTTGTTTGTAAGTTTGAAGCTAAAAAAAAGTCTTAAAGTATGTGAGTGTTATTTATACATTGTGTGTGCATGTGTGTGTTTGTAAAAATGGCTCAAATTGTACTTTCTTGGAGAGGATATCAGACTATGATCATTTCTCTTTGAGAAATTTAGGGTCCAAAGATAACTTGGAAGGAAAGACTAGTTTATCAATAGGGAAAGTAGAGGTCATGTTAGTGTTAAAATGAAAATTTAAAACAAAAAAATCAACAAGCAAATAAGAACCTGAAAGAGCAAATGACTTTGAGTGTGTCAGTCACTCTTATGGTATTCCTTCGAAATCAGTAAGAGATGAAAATAGTAACTATAGGTTCCTCATTGCCCCAAACATCTTGATGTATGTGTTCTTGGCATGTTATATAGGACACAATGTGTTCATGTTTGGATGATAAATTATATGATCAGACAATGAACTATATGGTTTCCCTTTTTATAGTGGTTTTAATTTTATTTCTTTTTCGTCTTTTCTGAGCTTTTCTAATACAGTTCTTTCAACAGAATTAACATATGTCTGATTTCTGATTTCTCTAATCTTAATCTTGTCTAATAGGAGCAACAACTTCATTGAGTTATTTCTTTTTGTTTTCTATTTATTTATTTGTATCTTCGATTCATGACCATGATTCTTTGCCACATATATTTTTCCAATTTCTTTCTTTCATTTTCCTATATTGATCCTGTGGACTGTTTTTTAAAATTATTACTCAACTTTAAATGAGAAGAATTCTTTTGAAGACCACCTTGTTGTATGACGTTCATGTTGGGAAGAGCCAATGCCACCGTCCCGGTTATTGGGTTACTGAGACTTCTAGTAGTGTAACAAGTGGCTTAGGCCAAAGACTATTACAGGTGGTGCCCCCTGGAGGGGCTGCTGGTGAGGACAGCTTGCTGGAGGGGAAATGCAAACAAAGTGTCAGTGGAGTTGGAGACTCTAATAAGAAATATAAGGGACTGCAGAAGCAGACCCAGGATTCAGTGTTCAGGACACAGCGTTTGAGCTTTTGCCACTCAGGATTCAGCGTTTTTGTTTCTTCAGCAAATTGGGGGTCAGCGATTTCTGCCCCCACCAGGCAAGTCTTCTGAGATCATCTGTTGCAGGCCTCTGAGGAATGTGGAGAAGTTTCTAGCAGCCAACCTCAGAGAGGTAAAGTTCGGAAGCTTTGCAGGTAGTCAAGTAACTAAAACTGTTACTGTTTTTGCTACTGTTATAGCCTGGCAAAGAAGGCAAAGACCCTGGAGCAGGAACTTTGCTGAGCTAAGTGAGTGTGACCCTGTGACCTTTTGTCAGGTGGTTCAGCTACTACAGCTGCAGCTGCTGTTTTGAGTGTCACTTGTCTGGTGGTGTTCTGGGGCATGCTGGCAGCTCTGGGAGCCTCTCCTATTCTATCTTCTATTGTCTTCATGAGTTGGAATCGGGTCTGTAGTCTGGCTGCCGAGTGCTCCAGGTCCTCACTAGTGGGAAAGATGCCATCTTGAGCGTGTGGCTTATTTGGGAGAGGAGTTCTGTGTCCTCAGTGGTGGTAAGATGCCATCTTTGGAGTGTTTGTGTTTAGGACTTTAAAAACACTGGACACTGCTTCAGGTGAGGTAAACGGCCATTTCTGGCCTTAGTAACTCTTTGTTTTTCCCTGGTTTGTTAAATAAATCCCATTATTGTTGTTTTCCGAACCTGAGTAGTCTTACATTGTGCACATGGGTGAAGAACTCGAACAGTGACTGATAAACTGTTTGGGCAGTGTCTTTGTCCAGTTTTAGTATCCCTTGCTGCCCTGCATTAATAGGACATAAGATTGAATAAATTCTCTGTGCCTTTCCCTCCCCTGAGTGAAAAGAAAATAGCATTCCAGGGCCACTCATGAAATAGTCACTTTAGGGAAGTCCAACCTTCCCTAAAGCCTGCTTTCTACAACATGCTTCACCCTATCTGCTCTCAAGACTTTATGCCATCAATTCTCAGGAAAGCTCCCATTATCAGCCAATGCATCCATTCCCATTATTTTTAAAACGAGATTATTGGATTTGTTCCTCAGGGAAAGATGGCACATCTTTACTGTGCCACTTTAAAATTGTATTTTAACACACAAATTGATCTGTCAAATTTGATCAGCTAAAAATTTTTCAATGGCATGCAATTACTTTTAGAACAGAAGTAAAATTCTTTAACATGACCTTACAAAGTCCTCATAGATTTTTTTTTAACTTCAATACCTCTATTTTCTGCCACCCAAACAATTTACCTTAATAGTGATTCCTTCTCTGACTCCCATTAAAAAATTAATTTGCCCCCCTTTGGTGTTTCCATTGGAAAGGATGTATCCTATTCTATGATGTCCCATGATTTTCTATCTGCATGTAAGTTCTCACCAACGTGTTTCAAGTTCCATGAGGGCAGGAAGACTGCCATATTAATCTCATGTATTAATTAGGAACCTGACATGTAGCAGGAATGCAACAGATGCTTGTGGCAAGTGCCTCAGTATCTTCCAACTGCTTGAGCATGCAAGCAAATATGCTAACTTTTGGATTTCTGGATTCCTTCCAATTCACAGTTTCTATTTAATTAACTATTTTCTTTTGTACATCACAGATTGTGAGGTTTACTTTCTTTTGAATTCACATACTCACACATTTGTCAACATAAATCTATATGTGTTAATATTGTGATTTTTTTTTAAAAGATTTATTTATTTATGCATACAAGCACTGGGGTACAGGCCAGAGTCCAGGGCGGTGAGAGGATTCACCACAGAGAGCAGGGAGCAGAACAGGCAGATCAATGGAAGTACACTGCTGAGGGGAGCAGCGGGCACAGCAGGAGAGGTCTGCCGCGCCATGTGGGTCCCCTCCTTGGCCAGCAGCAGGGATCCAACTCATGCTGCAGTGGCTGAGGTTTGCTTCATAGTGCGTTGCTTAACCCACTGCGCCACCAGGGAGGCCCAATATTGCGATTTTTTTAGACATTTGCACACTGGCATATTTTGATCAACAAACACCTTATTGTTCCAACATACTGACACATCAGAAGCAAATAGCTGACCTCTCTCTATGCAATAAGTACCATTTTTAATGATTAATTGATCAAAATATTGATAAAAAATTATACTGGATCAGCGAGGAACCATATTTAGAAAATTCATGTCCATATGTACTACACAAAGGACTGTAGGAATGCATTACAAGGAATGTTTTCAATTATTAAGATATAAACTTGTTTTTAAATTAGCTGAATAATCACTAACATATCATTTTCTGCCCTTTAGTTTCTAATACTTCAACTCCTATAGAAGATGCCTTAGAATGAAGACAGAGCACTTTAGTACTATGATAATACACATGGAAATTATGTTCTTTCTAAATGTACTCAAAAACATTTTGCTTTCCTTTCTTGTAAGTAACTGAGAAAATACATATATATAATATGAGATCCAAAGGGTTATCTAAATTGGTATGACAGAGATAAACCTTAAGTAAAATATATGCTATGTACCAAAGATTTACAGTATTGTCATTTATTTCTCATAAAATATATATTTATTATGTTAATCAATAATAACCATAAAGTAGAAAGTCCTCTGGGAAAAGGAACCTACGACTGGAATCAAAGCAGTGACTAATAATGCTATTGCCTCTGATAAAATTATGAATATAATTTCAGTTGTCTTTCTCATTTGAGTGAAATTTCTTGTATCTACATCAGCACAGCAGTTGTGGGCTGTTAGCCAGGACACTTAAAAAACCTTAAGACAGCTGGATTTTACAAAGGAATCCTTTATAATGGGGTTATATAGTCTCAAATTATAGGTAATTTTTAAAAGGAAAACCACGTAAAACATGTAAGTAGAGTCAGATATTTCTAGGATTTGAACTCCATGTAACCCCATTGGAGAGGATTTATTATTCAAAAGAGACCTGTAAGGATTGGACTTAATTCTTTGCCTTAAAAACAGTGGAACAAAAACTCTTATAATCCCTTTGAATAATCCTTAAAAGAATAGGTTTAACTACCTAACAGTATAACCTAGAAAGGGAAGAATCTATCCTCAATTCACCTTGCGATTAGAAAATGAGATTTTTATAAGTCACATATTTAAAATATCTGTCTCTGTACTTTGTAACCACACATACACACACATACTCCTTAGACACTCAGCAAATTCATACATATAATGTAAAATGTTTTTGTCATCATCTCTTACTCCCTCTAAGACCACCTCACTATTAAACTACTTTAATAATATATTTTTTAAAAGCCTAAACCTGAAAATATTGTGAGGTTATCAGAGGTTAAAAAGTAATGAACATTTTTATACTTTCTACATATTAAAATTTCAACATGATTTCTCAAAATCAGAGTTTAAATAATTTCTTTAATGCATCAGATATCTTTCCCTTTCCTTTCCCTAACATATAAGACAGGAGCACTGGGGAGACACATCACCCATTATTATTAAAAATATTACATCATTCATCAAGTGAAATGTGTCTTATTTTAGTCTTGTTTGTGTGTGTTTTGGCCCTTTAAGAACCTTAAAAGTATTCAGTTGGAGAAAATGCATTGACTAAACATTGACAAAGTACAGTGCTGTTAGAATCATTCACATCAAACACAACATCAGTGATTTTCTAGATAAAATGCCAACAATGTAGCTAATCTTTTTGGTTAAACAATGCTTTTAGAAGTGCCTTAAGAGCTGAAATGATATCTAAAAATTCTTTCAAAAGCTATCAGGCCATTAGTAGACTAACACATTTGTCAACAATTTAATTAAATATTTTTAAGTCATCTCAAAGTCACATAGTGGTAGATTTTTTTGTTTTCAAAGCATCACATTTGTTATTGATATGCTATAGAACAGATAATACATTCTGAATTTTTCTTTGTTTATTAACAAGCCCTTGTAATTAACTTGCTTTTAAATCATAAGTATGATACTATTTTAATTTCCCTCACATTCTCTACCCTATCATTTGAAATCACATTAAGCTGACTCTTAGAAGGCCACCTGGTGTAATACTATGACATTGAAGTGAGCTGTTCTGGTATGCAGGAAACACTGACAGTCTTCTATGCTGAAATCCATTTCTCTAACTGATGACAGAACTAGGGGAAATTAATTTTTGCTATTCATAAATACCTGACAGGTTTAATGTAAATGTTTTGAAAAAGACCTCAGCATATGCTGCACATACATTATATATGCAGCACTGCACTGGAATATTGTATTTGAAACCCATTCAATTTCTAGATCACTACTGCTGAAACTGTTGAAATTTCTCAAATTACTCACAGATTGCAATTTTCTCCATATACATGTAAATAACAACAGAAGTCCCCATGAAACCTTTCAGTCACTGGAAAAATCAGCAATTTGACACTTAGGACAAATTTCTTTGATAGGAATACTATGAAAATGCAGGTAAACCTGACAAATCACTGAGAATGAGCCTGTCTCCCCTCCTGTGGTCAGAGCTGAAGAACTTATTCCACAGGGGCTATGCTCTCGTATAAGGTCTGAAGGCTGCTCAGAATGGCCGCTGCCTCAGAAACAATACTAGTCCAAAGCAGATGACTTGAGATCTCTTCTACAAAGTCCTATATCACCTTGTGATAAGGATTAGGTGACATAGGATAGTATGAAGCATAGAGTGCTCAAAAAATGGATATAATTTCTTTTTTCTGTGAAACTGCAGTGATTTCAGTGATATTTTCAAAAGGAGGGAGTATTCTTTCAGCATTTATTAGGGCATTTTTTCTAATGTTAATTTTTCTAATAGTTGCAGCAGAATTTTAGTCATTAACAAGCTAACAATGGATAGTTTTAATAATAATAATCTAATTTAATATATATGTATCATATAACCTGAAACATTTGTATAAATGCCTAAAAATACTTCCAATAGTACCACTATTACTTAACTATTAATATATGCTGAATATCTTAATCTCACTTATTCACATATAAAATAAAATGTTTTAAATGAATATTTAATGAAAATAATACAAAGGGATGCCTAACAAGATAAATTGGTTATTTCATTATGATACTTTGCACTCATACAGAGGTTCTTAGTTTATAGTAAAAAAGATCTTGGGGAGCACAATGTCTATTGTTTAGAAGAAAAGCAGAAAATCATTTATTCATTTAACCATTCCACAAACATTTGTTGAATTCTAAGCATCATGCCTGGTCTGGTAGATGAATGATGACTTTGTCTACCAGTTCCCAGCCTACTGCAAAACACAGGTGAAAAAGCAAATACTCCCAACACAATGAGAATAATGCTGAGAGGAATATACAAAATATACAGAATATACAAAGGAAGGCATGGCTAACTGCAAAGATATAGAATCCTCAGTACCATGGCATATCAGTGATTAGGCTAGGGATAGAATTCACAAGTCCTGGCATCCAACTCATCTATTCATCAAATATATGAAGGTACTGAGGATACAGAAGTAAACAAGGTTGATCTATTATTCCTCAAGGAGCTTCCAGTCTAACAAGGAAAATAGACGATATAAATAATTACTTACATATTATCATATGTCAAAAGCATTAGAATAGGACACACAATGAATGTTAACAGGAATGCAAGGATCCTAAGGCAGTAAGCTTGCATTGTCATTTTAAATGACTGTAGAATTTTGTTAGACAAGCCATTTGAGCAACTAAAAATGCTATGCTATTTTATTATTCTCCCCATTTTACTTTTTTATTGATTGTTATTATGTTTATTGAAGTTACTTTGGTTTACAATACTGTATACATTTTAGGGATTTAGGTTCAGCCTCCACCAATGTATGTTATCACTTCAGGTCCACCACCTAAGCCCCAATAATTCCCTACCACAGTCCTTTGGGCTCCCTCCCCCGATGGCTTCCACAGTCAACCTCCCCTTCTGGTAGCCTCAGTTCTGCAGTCATATTTTAAGAAGTTTGTTTCTGTTTGTTTTTTTCTGTTTCTTTGATTTGTTTTTTATCTTTCACATATAAACTAAATTTTTTTAATTCATGTTAAATTTTTTTATAGACCAATCTGACTCACCTAGTTCACTTCCAAATTTTAAGATTCTTTTTTTTTTTTTTTTTTGCAAAGGTATTGTCCATTATTGGATTATCAACTTTAAAAAAGTTTTAAATATTGGGCCTCCCTGGTGGCGGCGCAGTGGGTTAAGCAATGCACTATGAAGCAAACTGCAGCCACTGTAGCACAAGTTCGATCCCTGCTGCCTGCCAGAGAGGGGACCTACATGGTGTAGTAGACCTCTCTTGCCTTTCTCCCGCTGCTCCCCTCAGCAGTGTGTTTCATCAGTCTGCCTGTTCTGCTCCCCACTCTGTCTCTGGTGAATCCTCTCACATCCCTGGACTCTGGCCTGTATGCTAGCTCTTGTATGCATAAATAAATAAATCTTTTTAAAAACATTTTAAATATTAAGTCACTTACTGTTTACTCACTTGCTGTCAGTCCTACTTCACTCCTTACAATATAAATTGGTATCAGCTCAAATGGCACAAAGCAAGCAAGCAATCTTAAATAGCAATACCACCATACTCCTCCAGTAGCTTGCAAGACTGACAAATGATGTTATTATGTGCTTGAGAAAGTGGTACCGTAAACTTGGGCTTTTCTATATTCGTGGAATACTGAGCTCCTTCCAGGCAATATACCTTCTCCAATTCCATTCATATTTTCACTGATAGTTCATGAAGATCTGTGTGAGGTTAGCAGTTTCCTTCTCTCATTTGTTCCAGAAATACTGCCTATTGGCTGCCCTTGGGGAACTGGGGAGTCCAAATGGCTGCTCATACTGTATCTCCCTGTAAGCTAAAACAACAGACTATATGTTGCTTTATAAGAATTTCCTTTGCCTTTACTCCATACCGATACAGTGCACTCATAGGATAAAGGTGCTCTCTAACATTCAATCCAGCTTTTTATCCTACTTATATTCTCTGTTGTGTTTTGTTCTCTTTTCAGATTTTTTTCAGCTTGAAATATGTTGTAGATTTCAGATTGTCTTCAGAAAACAACAAAACTAACAATAACAAAATGAAAACAGGAGAAACCCTTAGATGGGGGACAGTCAGGGATTGAAGGGTTGTAGAGGCTACTGGACCATGAAATCAGACTGACACCCCTGAACTTTACCATCCTGTTGGTGGCTTTAACATGAACCCAAAATTATTTGATACTATTCCCATCAAGAGGTGAATGCTATGTCCCCTTTCCTCGAATCTGGGCAAACAGGTGATGGTTTCCACCAACAGTGTTTATTATGTGACTTCTGAGGCAATGGTATGTGACAATGTTAAGTGACACAGCCTGTGCCTGATCCCTGTCTTATTAAGCTCTCTGGAGGCCCCCTATAGGACACTCTCAGAATCCAGCACAATACTGCAAGAAACCCACAACACATAAGGAGGTTATACACAAGGACTCCAATCAACAGTACCAAGAATTCAGTCTTTAGGTCCTTCCAGCTCTGGTACCAATCAACTGAGAAAGACCCCATCTTAGAAATGAATCCTCCAGGCCTCAGACTTTCAAGTCTTATTATCAGAAGACCCCTGAGGTGAAGCAGAGAAGAGTCATCTCTGCTGTACCCCTCCCAAGTTCCTGAACACAATAAAATGGTTGTTTTGACATCACTAAGGTTGATGTAATGATGTGGCAGCAAAGGTGAATATCTTGAGTCTATTTGGCTTGAGGGAGACTGTAAATAATTTCTGATCCCAGTTGACCTGAGGACAGGACACCTCCAGGGGCTCTCTCCAGCGGTGATCTTCTGAGGACTGTTTCAAGTTTCTGCCATGATATGGAGAAGGACTGTGGAAATTGAAGAAAGTCTAAAACTTCATAAGTCCTGCTACCCTAACCCCAAACCCACAAAAGATCACTGGCCAAGACCAGAGAGGACAAATCAAATCTTGGGATTCATGCCTCTGGCTTTTTCTCCCTTTCATTTTTTGTCCAGGCACCCTCTTCCTTCAAAAAGAGTAGTTCCACACTATTTCAGTGATTCCTTTAAATTATGAGAGTTATTCCTAAACAATCAATCATTATAGAAATATCTAAATAGTGTCTGGCAGCATGAGCTCTTGAAGATAGATCACTTAGCAGCTTTGTAATCCTGGGCAAGTTGCCTAATCTCTCTACTATTCAGTACCCTCATTATAAAATTGGGAAGATAATAGTACCTACCATATAAGATCACTTTTCAAAATAAAAGAGACACCTTGTAAATGCTTTCACAGTAAGCATGGAATAAATGTATATCCATATGGTTTGCCACAAAGCACATTCACCTACATTATATCATTTTCAGTTTGGTCCTCAAACAGCCCTGTGAAGAAGCTGGATACTCTTATTATTCCTGTGGTAAATGCTGAGGTAACAAATTTAGAAAGCTCAGGTAATTAATCCAGGGTCATATAGCTAACAACTAATAGAGCTGGTCTTTGAACCCATATTCTATGACTTTAAATCCAGTACTTTCACTGGTACATTGGATTTGAAGAAAGAGGAGTAGGTTATCGTGGCCATCTCTTAACAGGGAAAGAAATTGAGTTCCCCAAAGTTTAAGTAATTCTCTAGCGATGACACAGCCAGTTATTGGTCGTGATGATGAATGGAAGTATTGCTACAGATTAAACATGCTTTGGTTCCCTTGTGTACAAAATGAAGAATATATAACAGTAACTACCTCAAAGGGTTGTTGAAACTCAATAAAATAACATATGTAGGGCTCTCAGCACAGTACATACGTAAGCACGAAACCCTATCTAAGCACAGTAACAGGAACATAGTAAAAGTGCTTAACAACAAAATTCTGCCTCATGTCAAAGATTTGTTTTTAACCAAACCATGCTGATCCAACTTTTTTATTTATTAAGAGTTTGTAACAAAAGATATTTGCTAAATATCTTTTTGTTTGTTTTGGGTTTTTAAAAAAGATTTATTTTATTTTATGCATACAAGAACTGGGGCACAAGCCAGAGGTGTGGGGGTGAGAGGATCCACCAGAGACAGAGCAGGGAACAGAACAGGCAGACTGACTGAGATACACTGCTGAGGGGAGCAGTGAGTGAGGCACTAAATATCTCTAATAAATGATACTTGACATGTTGCCATGCACTATTAAGGCAGATAGGAAAAAGTGCTTAATAAAAAATGAATAAAAAGTATTTTTATTTAGTATGTGGTTTTTCAGTTCAGAAGATGGAAAAAAACGTAATGAAAATTATACAGGTTCTAAATTACAAACTGGAAACCATATATTTAAAAGAAACAAAAACATTTAAAGTAATATATATATAAATACACATGTATATAAAATACTCCCTAGAAACACACATGTTTGCTTCAAAATATGTTCCAAAGGAAGAGTTTATGTCCCAACTTATTTATAAACACCTGCACAGGAAGAAAAGTTCAATTTCCATCAGTAGAAGGAAGCAATCTATTCCACCTGTGTCTGGAATAGCACTAACAAGTCTGAGATATCCAATAGTAGCAATTTCAACTTTCCTAGCACTCTATTATACTGAGTATCTTATGGTGTTTGTGATAGTATTAAATGTTTACCCACCCTAGATGTTTAGTAGTTAAAAGTCAGTCCCATATCACTTACATCACCTTTGGCCCAAAGACAGCTTAGCAGAGTGGTACTATCTGTTTTAGCTTTTAGCAACCATTAAAAATAAGAACAGAAAATAAGGAAAGGAGTATTACCTGGAGGAATGTACTGAACTATATGTCCCCCCAAAGTTGTAGCTGATGTTCCCCTGTCAGTTTCACCCTGCAGCACTTCAGCATGGTCTCTCTAGGATGACATGTTCTGAGACATTCTTCCCACACACAGTGGCCACGAGCATGGACTCACTTAATTTCACCTGTGCATATCTACCCACCCTTTAGAACTATACATCCTCACCTGACATTTGTATTCGGATTCTGGAGAATACACACATACCATTTACCTCGATATCCTACAGGTTTGAGTGGGAGAGAAGTAGCCTTCCCACACATCTTTGGTTTTTCAAAACCTCTCTGCCAAAGGGTGTAGTTTTAAGGTAGGGATGCGAGTTTTGTATAGCAGCAATTAGAGTAAATAATTTAATTGACTTGACTAATTTTTTGAAAGTCTATTTCTATTCGCAAGAATGCATAGTGGATTCGCACATTCTATTGTCACACTGGATTATTCCTCCTACTTTCACAGCAGCTGTTTTAGAAGTGACCTTTAGCAAACATTATGTGTTTTATTTTCAAAAATAGTGCTGCAGATATCACATTAATATACAACATATTTTGAAGTTTGCAAGAAATCAACAAAGTCGGTAACACATAAGGAATAGCGCAAATAGTTATGCCATATGACAGGTGTGATTACACATAATGGCCCTTGATGATTCTTCATGAGGAGAGCGACCAGAGAGATAAGGCTTAGATGTTGGTCTAACAACAAGAAAGCAGTACATTTTCTTACTTCCCTTTCCTACCCACCCCCAAAATAGATACTTGCTTTCCCCTTCTCCATATTCCCACATATTCTCTAAAACTAAATAGTGGAGGAAGCACTCCCCAATTTTCCCAACTCTATTCACACTCCCAACCTCCATCAAATACTTGCTAGCACTAGAGCCAAGATAGGTAGGTAATTTGTTAAGTGAAAAGGAAACTAAATGGTTTCCTAAGAAAAGCAAAAGAAAAAATTCAAGTGTATGGAGAAGGCGTATTGAAAAATCACAGTGTAAAACATCATTCACTTTAGGAAACAAATTAATTAAACTGTTAAATGTCAAACAAGACCCCTTATTATTCATGTCAGTGAAATTTCAACTCAGTACTAGGTATGATAGAGATGTCACCTAATTGTTGATGATCTTTCTAGCTAAATTGTTCTCACACAGTAGCATCAGGGCCTTGAGAGATGAAATATTTATGGCTGTCAAAATCTTTCTTTTGGGGTTACCCATTTGGCCTGTGACTTAGGATACTGCCATTTTCCACTTTGCTACCCATTACACCTTTCAATACTTTCTGGTTACCTGGAAATTGCAAAAAGGCTGGACTGTCTTTACTATAGACTACAAGTTAAAATAAGGAGTACTAGTCTCTGTTGAGAGAAAGTACAGAGGTATTACAGAGTACTGTGCAAAAGAAAACCATCTTTTGGGTTTCTCTTCCCCTTCCCGAATAAAATTCCATATTTCTAAATGCATACCACTGGAAAATTCTAAGAATC
This sequence comes from Galemys pyrenaicus, assembly GCA_019455555.1. Classification (NCBI taxonomy): domain Eukaryota; kingdom Metazoa; phylum Chordata; class Mammalia; order Eulipotyphla; family Talpidae; genus Galemys; species Galemys pyrenaicus. Next base: position 13,105,727 of record JAGFMF010012281.1, read on the forward strand.
TGTTGAACAATTCAGCAGCATAAAATTATTGCTATAATTTATCTACCTTTATATTTCATTAATTCTTAAGTTACAGAAAAGGCAAATTAATCAAATTTGAAGAATTCTCTCCCAGAATAGATTATTTCCAGACACAATGCACCTTCTCTGATTCATTTTTGTATTGTCTTTACTAAAAAAAAAAAATTAAGAAATTATTTTTTGGTCTCTTGAGCAACTGCTTTTAGTTATTCAAAGAATGTAGCTATATTTTTAAGGCAGTCTATTAATGAGAAACTCAATTAACAAAAACTTATGCACATTTTTGATATAACAGTAATTTAATTCTTATAATGATGATTCAAGGCCCTTCGCGATCCTAAAAAAGTTTTCTTAATTATAAAGATTAAGCTATATTTTAAATAATTTTACTCTTGTTAAGTAGGTTTGTGTTTTGTTTTGTTTTTTAATAGTACATAATAATACTTTTCCTGGAAGGGAATAGTTCAAGCATATAAAATTTTTGCAAACATTCAAGGGTAATGAGTTAATAGTTTCTCTCTTCAGCTGTCAAAAATAAACTATTTCAATACTTAGGCATTCCTATCAAATTAAATGTTGTAACCTTTGAGAAAACAGAGGCTTCCCTGGGTTATGTGTACTAGGAAATCCAAACCTCCCTCTCACCCTGTCCTCTGTCCCCTGAACTGCACTATCTGGCTAAGACTCTAGCCTAGATCAAAAGGATCCAGCAGAAATTGAACTAGAAATGCAAGCTAAAAATAATTCAATAGCATGGCTCCCCTCTGACCTAACACTGTGGCATTTACTTCATTAAGTGTTTCTAAAAAACTCTCAGTGGGAAAGGTACTTAATTTATTTACTGCATGAGTCTAACGAGAACCGTGAAGGAAATTTTAAGTAAATGGGCACGGTTTAGAGTAGGATTACCGGAATATTTGATGCTCTATATGAGGCTCTTTTTCTTTTTAATTTTTTAATATGATGTTTATTGGGGTAACACAGACTTGCAACACTATATAAGTTTTAGGTGTACAGGCTGCAACTTTTTACTTTGGAAGTGAATTTCTAAGATTTTCTTAACATCGTCTTTTACATTTTTATTTATTTATTTAATTTGGGACAATCTATGATTTCTCCCCTCAGGTGTGGTCACTCTAGTTTTCCCACCACCTAGGCACCCACAATCCATCACAGCATGCCCTTGTGCTCTTCTCCTCTCTGTTGTTACCTCTCCCTATTCCCTTTTTCTCCCCTTCCTCTCTGGATACCTTATATCTGTGATCAGCTTTAAGGTGTGTCTTTGTCTGACTCTTTGTTTGGTCTTTCTATAGTCCACTTATCAGTGAAACCCTCTGATAGTTATCTTTTTTGCTCTGATTTGTCTCACTTAGCATCAACCTTTCCAGCTCCATCCATGTTGCCACAATGGCAACCACCCTGAACTATTTCATCATAGATAATCAGACATTTTTTTGTTGTTGTTGTTTGACTTTGAACATATATTTCCCGATAGAACCTTGGTAACAATGATAAGTTTTCAAGAAAAAAAATAGCAAAGAAAAAAAGCAAATTTCTTATCTCTGATTCTTGTTCTTTAGATTCTTATTCTAATAAATAGAATCCATTGTTCTGTGTTCTCAGCATCTCCTTCAATACAGCAATGCTCTTAAACTACACATAGGTAAAGAGCATAGAAACCTATGTAGCAATAGGCTAAATGTGGTATCTTTAGTTTACTGTTTTCCCAGAGGAGTAGGACAAAAAAGAAAACAGAACAAATGACCTCTACCTTGTCTTCTTACCTATGCTCCATCTCTTCTTCCCAGCTATTGACTACACATTTCAATATGCTGTGCTGTTACTTTTAGAATTTCTAAAACCAACATAATCATCCTACTTCCAAAACCAATTCTCCCTTCTAAGTCCTCTGATTCATTCATTTGTGCCATTATTCCCCCACCCCAATTTTTAAAATCGTACCTTTGACTCTATTAAAGGGCTCAATTCTATTCCTCAGTCAGCTTTTCTCTAGAAGTAAGATGTCTGTGACTGACAGGTGAATGAATTGCGTGTTCCATTGCTCCATTATTTACCCTAATCCCATGTGTTCTAGAGTATTCTATAGATATTGCAGAAATCCCTCACCAGAGCCTAAAGGGCTACTTCTGTCAAGCTCTGAGCATTTCACAAGTCTCTTTATACCTAAATCAAAATTCTTCCTAAACCCTTTAAGTTCCATTGAAAAATCTCTAGTAGTGATCAAAGTCACATTCTCCGAAAAGGTTTTCCAGACAGTAAAGCATTGTAAAAAATGATCTGGCAGTAGAGTTAATCTCCTTTAATGAAAATGCTAATCACAACTGAGGTCCCATTTACATCTAGGTATAACCTTAGTATATGATAATATATATTAATCCTAGGACCCTTTGTCTTTCCCTAGTCACATCCTCATTCTCCTCCCTCTCCTAGAATAAAGACTAAGACAAATGTACAATGGGTCAGATTTATTTGCTATTGGCATAATATATAGACTTGTAGGGACAAGTAGCTTTTCCTGCCCACACACCCACCACACACTGGAAACCAATCTTAAGTTCCACAGCCCAAATATAAGCGGGAACTTATGATATGACATATCTATAAAGCAGGATAACCAAAAGTTTTAAATAATTTGGTGTAGGTAGGGGCCTGGCGGTGCCACTGTGCTGGTCATCTATAGTCAGCCATACAGAAAACATGCCTGGGGCCATTTCTCCCTCTACATGGCTTGGGTATTTTAATCAGTGGCCAGTACCTGACATGAAAATAAACACATAGAACAAGTTATCAAAGCTTTCATCAGAATGTTTTCTAATTCCATGATAATATATGACTTCTTGTGAATAATTTAAATACCAAGTATAATTAAACATGTTTTTTTCTGAATTGGCTTTACAAAACAAACACACAAAGGATAGTTTATTGCATCATTGTAAGGCCCCCAGGAAGCCTATAAATATTAACATTTATTTTGTTTTGTGAAAAAAAGTTTATACTTACTTTTAAAAAAAAAGGAACCAAATAAAAATTCAGATTTTTGTAAGTTGTAATAAGACCATTTCAAGTTGCCTATATATCATGCCAATCAAAATTTTATACAGATACATATTTAGGTATAGCTATATCTTACTCTGTCTTTGACCAGTTGGCTCTCCAATGGAGAAAAACTACTAGCTTTATTTTATTGTAGTTCATACACATCACATCCCAGGAATTGAAACAGTGCAAAAAAAGGTAAGGGACTCTTGAAAAGCTAACAATAATGAAAGGGTAGGGAAAAATGTTCTTTAAATTTAGGTACATGTAGGTCATAAGAAGAGGTATACTGTCAAAATTAGATAAACGAAAGTACAATTTTGTGCCATGTTTAAAATGCATCCATAAAAGCTAGATAATAATAATAATAGCTGCCACTCATTGAACACTTACAACATGCCAGGTGCCAAGCTAAGTGCTTTATGTGTGTTTTCTTAAATTTCATCCCTACAGCAAACCTATGATTTATTAGCCTGAGTTTATAAAGAAAATGAGAGACAGAAAGGTGAAATTATTTGTCCAAAGTCAAAATGTTGGCTAAGAAGAACAGCTAATAACTTTATGCCCTATTTTTAACCACTAAACTACTGCCTTTCCAAAGAGAAGAAAACATAAAAAGAGAAAGATATTTTGTTTGGTACACAAAACTACATAGAACTAGTTGACTATCAGAGGATTTTGTTCTGCAAAGTAGTAACAGACTGGAGTCTGAGCTTCTTAGGAAGTGGTAGCACCAGCAACCACATGTCCCACATTGACTTTAGAAATTACAATGGAAAGAACAACATCTTTAGAAATGCCTACCTCTGCCTATAAGCAAAGAAAGTCCTCAGTCCACAAGTATTGAACAACTGAAAAGAGACTACACACAAAGGTCCTTGTCTATTTCAGATACAGAAACACTATTCTGGAACAGAAGTTAGGTGTCTAGATTGTGACCAGTTAAGTATCCTGCATCAGAATACAAATCAAGGGCCTCCCTGGTGTTGCAAGGGGTTAAGTCGCAGCACCATGAAGCTATCTGCAGCCACTGCAGCACGAATTTGATCCTTGGTCAGGGAAGTGACCCATAAGGCACAGCAGACCTCTCCTGTATCCTCCACCGTGCACCTCAGTTGATCCGCCTGTTCTGCTCCTCAATCTGTCTCTGGTGAATCCTCTCAGCCTCTGCACCTCTGGCCTGTACCCCAGTTCTTGTATGCATAAATAAATAGATCTTTAAAAAAAAAAAAAACTATGCACACTGCTTAGTACAGCTGACATTTTATAGCATGTTTTCCTTGAGGAAGGAAACAGTAATTGTGATAGAAGCTCCTAATCTCATCACAGACTAATACTTTGAGTAGCACTGATCGATACTTTATCAATAAAATTGGAATGAGAGTATCTATCTCAAAGGGATAGTAAACACTGAAATTAATATGTCAGGTATATGGTGCTTATAAAAAGCACTAAATAAATATGAATTTTTATTACTACCATCATAACAGGATTTCTAAAATGATGAGGACATCAAGGCAGGGAGAAAATAAGCGTAAGTAAAAATGAAATGATGACAGGGAAGGTACAAAAAAGCATTAGTACCTGATACTGTAGACCAATTAGAGGTGGCCTACAAATGGGGTTCAATGGGGTTCTCGGACTTAATAAAAAGAAGAAAATGTTAAGTGTTACACAATTCACAATATCCATAATATTTTTTTATGTGCACCAAGAAGCAAAACCAGTCTGGTTCTAAATGAAGGTCACTAAAGATTTAAGGTCTGAATTTCAAAATTGAAATTAAAACTACCTTGCCTTTTGCCTTCAATTTGTAATGACAAAAAGAATTTACTGAAGCAAGTTAGAAGTTTTAACAGACTTGCTATAGAAGAAAATTTAGCCATTAATCTGTCATTTCAGTCAAAGCTAAGCTCATTAATAACTTCTATTCAGCTTCAAACTGCCTTCAATTTTTCATTCCTTTCTGATGATAAGGACCCACATAGTCAAATTTCCCAAAAAAGTGAAGAAATTTTATGAATTCCAAAATGAATAGGTAAATAATATTGAAGATAAATGCTCTTCTTGTAGGCGCTACCTTGCTAATGCCTTGTGAGCTTTTAAAATTAAAACATTTTAAAGAGTATGTTTGCCATTCTGTCACAGAGTCATTTTTATAAACATTTCAAATTTGAAGATTTTTTGGATCAGCATAAATTTACAAGATAAAAATGATACCTTGATTATTTAAAGTAATATTAGCTAACACATTTTGAAATATGACAAAAGGCAAGAATGGTTTTAACAGTTAATTTTCAAGAAAAATTAGTCATTGAAATAGACTTATTACAGAAATCTAATTTGTATAAGGAGATGGATTTCTTGATCCATGTTTACACTATGAGAAATATTTCATAATATTACTTGTGATTAGCACTAAAGTTCTAGGTTTGTGGATTATCTAAGCTTTTGAAGCACCTCTGCAATGAAAAATGGGGATTTCTCACCAAAGGACAATCAGGACTTTGACATCAAACCCCAACAAATAAACACAGAATAAATTATACAGAGAGATTTAATCAACTACTTTTATTTCTAAATGTCAAAAATCAAGTATAATCAGGAAAGAATAAGAAAAATAATGTACTACACTAAAATCTCTGAAAATGATATCAAACACAAGGAAGAGGCCATTGCTTTATATTACAAAATCTTTAAGGAGAAAAATTCTTGAATAGAAATATATACTGCAGAGGGGATGAGATATTCAAGTAGCCCTCAGCAATTTTCCCTTGAATGTCAACCTCCCTTATTCAGTTATCTCACTTTTATACCCCTATTGCTAGCAACTAGTTATTTCCTCTTTTTTCTTTTTCTCCAAACAAGCATAAATTAAAATTCTTGCTTCTCTTTAACTAAGATAAGTTGATATTTTAAAATACAAGTGTACTTAAAAACTTAAAGGAGCAATTGGATACCCATCAGCCAAAAATAAAAAAATAAAATCTCAACTAAAACTTCACATTCTATACAAAAATATAACTCAAAATAGACCTCAGACTTAATATAAAGTATAAAATTATAAAATTTAGACAAAAAGATAAAATAAAAAATTTTAGAATCTAGAACTAAAAAGTTTATTAGATAACTGGGGTCTTCTTTCTTCTTTCCTGATACCAACATGTCTTCTACCAAGGTACTTAAATGTCTCCAAGGACTGACCAGCTCTGGTCCAAGTGGTTCAGACCGAGGCAGCAAGGAACTGGAGTCCCTCCTTCATCTCAGCTTCTCCAGCCAATGCTGCCAAGTCAAATGTTGAAGCCCACATGTTCCAGAAGGAGTAAAGGACAGAGGTGATAAGCCAGACCTGTGTAAGAATTCGTGTGAAAAGAAAGACCTTTGTGCTCAGCCACTGTGATTTCAGAACTTCTTGTCTGTGGTTTTGTGACTGCGCAGTACCCTGATGTGTCCTTGGCTGCTATGACAATATTCTCCCCTCATTCTCTCCCTCTTCTCTGAATGCTCCTTGGACTTACCTGCCTACTCCCTAAACAATATTTACCAAAGCCCTATCCTTAGATTACCATTTCCTTCTCTCTACCCAGTCCAAAGTAATCTCATCCATGTTTATAGTTTTAGCATTCACGTACATGCTAAAGACTCCCAACCTATATTAGGACTGTAAGTTAAAACACCTAGATAGGCAGATCCCTCCAGCTGTCCCAGAAGCACCAGTAACTCAAAATTGTCTAATCTACAGTTATAAGATCCTGAGCACACCATACAAGGATCTTCCATAATTTGGCCCCATTCAGTTCCTCAATCCTATCTCTACTACTCTACATATGGGTTTTTTTTTCTTTTTTTTCTTTTTTTTTTTTTAAAAAGATTTATTTATTTATGCATACAAGCA
>JAGFMF010012281.1:13112749-13124462 GCA_019455555.1 Galemys pyrenaicus
CTGAGGGGAGCAGCGGGCACAGCAGGAGAGGTCTGCTGCGCCATGTGGGTCCCCTCCCCGGCCGGCAGCAGGGATCGAACTTGTGCTGCAGTGGCTGCGATTTGCTTCGTAGTGCGTTGCTTAACCCACTGCGCCACCAGGGGAGGCCCTACATATGGTTTTTAAAGCTTTACTGACAGGACTATTTGGAAGTGCCCACAACCACTCCATTCCAGCTAGGGTCACTGTTCCTTTTATCTTCCCATTGTTCATTATCCTGAACAAACAGGATAAAAATCAGAAAAAAAATACATATTAAGCATCTATTAAGTAATTGTTAAATAAATAAACCACATGTATCTAAAGCCAAATATTTTTCTCAGTTTGTTGCACATTTTACCTTTGGACCGAGAATCCTGACGGGCATTTTAACATTCGCATCTCAAGGATCCTCTCCCCTTTTACATCTCCATCAAAGTTCAGCCTCAAACTCCTCTGACATCTCAAGCTTGTAATTTCTCTTTTCTTTCTGAAGCCTGATACCGTTGACTTTTTCACCTATCTTAGAACTTAAAATTACCCTGGTTTGCTAATAGGTTGCTTCATATATAGTAATCTGATATCCCAATAGACCATAAATGTCTTAGGGAAAAAAATCTATAATATAGTATATCCTCTCTGCTCTTATTTTCCCTCATATTCCTCCAAGGACAAATTTTGATATGCAGAGTTTCTAACTTGGGTAGATAAGGAGTACTGCAATGCTTGCTCTTGGGTCAAACCTGAATGACATAAGCGGATAAATGACTATCAGAAAAAAAGATTTTGATCATTACACCAAGCTTTTAAAAATGACAGTTATTTTAGGAATAGACTTAAGTTTTCTCTTTGTTGCATTTTTTTTGTTATGAAAAATACATGAACAGAATACAAATTCCCCCTTTATAACATAACAAGTGAGAGTTTACCCCTAATACATGCTTTTGAAAGTCGGACAGAGAGAATTATAACATAGGGTAAGTCAGCAACCATAAGTACAAAAGAATTAGATGAATAAAAAATGTTTTTAATCTCACAAATTAATTTTTATTAATACAAAATATTTTTTTCATTTCATTTAAAATTTTTTTTATATTTACTTTCTTTTCTCAGGTGTAGTCCCCAAAGAATTTCCACCACCTATTTACCCATACACCATCACCAGAGTCCCTTTTGCTCTTCCCGCCTTCATTTTGATTCCTTTCCCTCCCCCTCCCCTACAGACTGTCTCTGATTTGTAGTTGTCTATTTTTGTTTTGCTTTTTGAACACATATTTTCTTTTTTAAAAAAAAATTATTTATTTTTGCATACAGGAACTGAGGTACAGGCCAGACATGTGGGAGGTGAGAGGATCCACCAGAGACAGAGTGGGGAGCAGGACAGATGGATCTACTGAAATACACTGCTGAGGGGAGCAGTGGGTGAGGCAGGAGAGGTCTGCTGCGCTATGTAGGTCCCCGCCTTAGCCAGCAGCAGGGATCGAACTCATACTGCAGAGGCTGCGTTAGGTTCCCTTCATAGTGTGTTGTTTAACCCACTGTGCCACTAGGGAGGCACTGAATACACAATATTTTCATTTAATTGGCTAGGACTATGGAACTAGAGCACATTTTATTTTGGTTAATAATTATTAAAGAAAGTTTTGCATCCTCTCTTTTAAAATAACTTTTGCTACAGCTCAATCAGAATTTCATAATTATTAAATACTGAAAATGAATATGTATGTTGTCAGTTTTTCCTTTTTCTTTAAAATAAATATATAAGATACTAGTATGAAATAATATTTAAACCATTAAAATGTGAACATCAGGATGGTAAGATGAAAGGCTCTTGACAAAATATTGACTAGGTTAAAATTCTGCTCCACATGACAAATTGGAAGAGGTTAACATTATCAATCATTATCAACTTAAAGGTGACTAGTGCATAGAACTAATTTCTAGGAGAATGGAACATAGAGGGACTGAAGTATAAGGCCAATGATTTTTAAAGAAAGTGGACAGGATACAAGGGCATGAAAGATTGGAAATTCTGAAGTCAGACAGGGAATAGGAGAAGGAGGGCAGGCCAGGGGAGTGACAAAGAAAAAGTGCTACTCAGTCAGATGGTGCACTAAAGCATTGCACAGGATTGAAGAGCTGAAAAAGAAATCAAGTGATGAGATATGTCTGGTAAGTTGATGAAAGATAAATTTGTATCTATTTGATGAATCATGGCAGAGGCAAACCTTATATAACCTTTATACTTTTTAATATATGTGTGGCAAACACTGGAACTATACCTTAATATTCTGAGTAGAGCCACTGTTTTAATTTGTTCAAATCTAGGTTGAGCTAAAGCTTATGTAGAACTTATTTTACCAATTGGAGAAAATATCAAGAAAGATGGACTATGAAGTATCATTTACATCAAGAGAAGAAAACAAAATGTACAAGTCTCTTCCTGCTCCAAAGTACATGTCTAGATCTACAGAAATAGCACTTTCACTAGAAGCTTCCAGATTGTGATGGAGCATTTCTCCTTTGTTCTTTCCCATTCTCAGGTGCACACACGCATAGCATATTCACCCAATGAAAGTGCTTAGTAGTAACAGTATCAACACTTTCTCAAAAGAAAGATACTGAACACGGTTATCAATAAAGTATTGACTAGAATTAACTAGATTTAGACTGAAAAAGCAAAAACCACAAAACTACATTTGCAGAAAGAAAAAGAACATTGTTGTATATAGTCGTTCATATCCAGATTCCACATCTCTAGATTTAACCAAATGCAAATGAAAAATAAGGTCTCTGTAGTTAGCCCTAGGATGGTTGTGTCTGTACTGAATGTGTGCAGACTTCTTTTTGTCATTATTCCCTAAGCAATACACTATAACAACTATTTACATAGTGTAAATTCTATATAAGATGATTTAAAGATTACAGGGGATTGCATAAATTGCATGCAAATATACCATTTTATATAAGGAACTTGAGCATCAGGTTTTAGTATCCATAGAGGTCATGGAAACTGCACAGATATGGAGTCAAGACTGTAAACATATACAAAGTAAATATATTCCCTAAAGGTACTTATACCTACTTTAAGGAATTATTGCAGCAGAACATGTTTCTTTGATTGTATTTATAGGAGCTCAGGTTATCTGATCTCTTGGGGATATACTATATCTTGTTTTGCAATATTAAGCAATGATCAACAGAAAAAAAAATTACAGTAGGTCCTCAAATAATGTTTTGTTCAAATACATTTCCTTATAACATTGATGAGAAGGAAAAAAAACCCCAAAAACAATACCAGCTGACACTGACTGAAAAACCTGCTTTCATTTTAAGTACTTTCACTTTAAGTCAATTTCCAAGAACCTATTGACAACATTATGTGAGGACTTACAGTGCTTTGAATCCTAAATAAGTTATAGATAAGGACTTTACAAGAAAGTGCCAGGGCTAAGAAACAAACATTACTGAATATTCAAACACCAAGTAGTAAACTTCTTTTGTTCTTTAGTTCTAAAGTTCATTTCTTCCAATCCCTGACTAAAAACCTGTTTTTCCCTCTTCTGCGTCTAAACAACTCAGGTATTTTTTTTTTATTATTTTTTCAGAGCAATAATCAAGCTATTGATGGTAATTTTTTTATTTGATGATAATGATTTTTGCCTTTTGTTGATGTTCTTCTTGATGAGATTTTTCCCCCGGGCCAAGTTGATGAGAACCTATTGACCACCCAGTTTTTACCTGTTGCCATTGACTTTTCTTTTTTGAAGCAAAGAGCAAGCATTTGACAGCTTTCTTCAGTAATTCACTGAAGAAAAGGCCTTCAGGAAAAAATATTTGTACTTGATTTTAAGGGATAACTAAATTTCTTTGTTGTTTGTTTTTTGGAATTGGATTAAAGAAAATTGTGAAACTGTAATGACTAAGTGCATATTTGGAAGGTTTTTACTTTGTTTACTTCCTTCATCAAAAAAATGAAAAACAAAACAAAACAAACAAACAAAAAAAAAAACAAGCAAACCAGTAACTGTTAACCTTAATTTATTTTTACTCTTCAAGTGACATTACTTTTAACTGGCTACATTTGGATAATAAAAGCCATGGATTTTAAACCACTTAGTAATTTGGTTTCATTTTTAACACAAATAACACCTTTTCATCCATTTTATATAAACTTCAAACAACATATGTTTTAACTTACTGCCAAATAAGAAGAAATGTGTTACATTAAAGTGCATGTTGTTTGCTTGCGCATTTGGAAATACCATTCATTTTATAGCAATTTTGAGTTATTTTTCTGTCACTTTGTATTCCTATTCAAAGAGACATACAGAAACCCTCACTCAAAACAACTCCCTTAGGGTTTACTCCTGGATGTCAGCAGACATGAGTGGGAGGGGAGGTACAGTATACAACAAGCTTAGGTCATGGAAATGTCAACTCCGTGGTGACTTGCATTTATTATTAGCCTTTGAATTACGTCCCCTTGAAATTCTGTGAGTGGTGTTTTAATTTATTTCTTTTATGTTTAGGTGGGCAAGAGAGAGATGCCACCTCACTTTTTTTACTTCCCTCGGGTGATATTAAAAAATTGAGATTTTTTAATACTTAAGATTGATAAAAAATTTGGCCCAATCTTAAGATTCTAAGTGTGTGTTGCCAAGGAATGATGCATATACAAAATATGAAATGTTAACGTAATAAATGAAGATATGACAATGGAAACTTTTTCAATATCAAGATGAAGTTCAAAGTGTTGGATTGTTTCTAATTTGATGAAGTGAAACCAATTGGAGGGAAATTTGGAACAAAATAGTTTTGGTTTTGGTTTTGCTTAGGGGGACTGCGGACAGTTTTCTGGTCAAAACTCTGAGGAGTAGAAATTAGTGCACACAGATACTATTACCTATTTTGTTTCTAGTTAGCTAAGTTTGAACAAACCATTTATTTTCTGAACCATGGACTTGGGGTACTTTTACCTGTAAAAGTTTAGCTTCTCACAGGCCAGTCAAGACGGTGCAAGTGCACTCCAGGGTGCTGTGGTAATCTCACAGGCCAGTCAAGACGGTGCAAGGGCACTCCAGGGTGCTGTGGTAATCTCAGGGTGCCAGAAGGGGTGAAGCATGGAGAACTACTGCCTTAGATTTCCCCTATTTGGATAACAAAAATATCTGGGACATGGGGATTACTGAAAACAGTTGATGACATGAATATTCATTTTTTTTCCTTTAAATCCCTATAAAAATGGCAATAAATTCAGTTTAGCAGTCTTCAAACCAAAGGTGGGTTAATATTTTTCTAAAAGAAAAAGCAAATTGTGATGTTGATGGGTGTACCACTATGTTTTTGACAGCAGTTTCTGCATTTTCCTACAATTTGTAGTGTGTGTTAGAGTGATTTACATTTTTTTCTAATGTTCTGCAACACCATGTATGGAGAGAGCTTTTGTCTGGGAGGAGTGTGAGGTGCTTTGCAACCTAAGCGGCCAGTTTGCCAGTTAACTGACTCTCCACAAAGGCTACTTGTCGCTCTTCTCTATTCTTCCTGGCTGAAGAGCATCACAGCATAAGTTGTGAAGGAATAATAGAGACTGACTCTCCTGGAGCTTCCTTGTGGCTCTAAGACAATAGTGCGCTGAAAGGTAAACAAGGATCAACTTTTGCAAAAATAGAGAAATAGCTTTAAAAAATCATTTTTCTTTGGGACTTCATACAGGAGAACATAATTTCTTTTAAAAAATATGGATTAGAGTTGCTTTAAACATACTAATTAGTATAGGAAAAAAGAGACTCCTTTACAACAGGTAAGGTTTAGATAAGGGTTCTTGTTTTAGCTTTCTTAAGGGTTTTTTATTTTTTTATTTTTAAAAATTTATTTATTTTTAAATAAGGCAATATTTGGAAAAACATCCCCAAGAAGTTTTCTCTGACCTATTTCACCTCCTGCTCCTGCAGGGCTAGATGTCCTAATGTGAAGCACTTGTCAGCAATACTCTGCCTCTGGTTCTGGCTGGCAAGATATACATTATGACTTAAAGCTCCTTGAAGGCAAGGATCATATTTTATAATTCAATGGAACTATCACCTTATTCTAAACGCAAAAGAAAGAGGAAAAAAAAAACTTTGCTATATTTAAGATGTAACTGAGAGTTACTAGATATTAAATGTCATAAGAAAGTAAGAGATGCTGCGCAAAACAGATGATTACATATGGAAGAAACTGAATGAAATCACTAATAGAATTGAAACTGGCTCCACTCGACATCCATGTCCCACAAGAACTAGCTGTCGAAGGAATGGAGGTACAGAGCCCTGGCAGACAGAGTCTCATGTCCACATCAAAGTAAAATCAAAATGAGCAGCATGTTTAGGTTTGAAAATACGACTTTTTCATTAAGGGAAAAAATGTCTTGCAGTCTTCCATATGAGTTGGCATTATTTGTGATAACTATTAAAAAGTACATGCATGGAATTTTTTTAAATAAAATTTTATTACAGCTTTCTAACATGCAAAAAATGGTAAAAATATGTTATCAAAACTGCTGTCCCTTAATTCCTGTAATTTGTCTTTGCTTTTGGATTTTTAAAAGTCTTTGTGGTATTAATTTCAACACTGTCCCTTATTTTTGGCCAAAGATGCCAATGGGAAGCAATTGTTCATACTAGTTGCTGTCCAGTTGTGTAAGGCAGACTTGGATCCCAGGTAAAATATCTGGTTAGACCCCATTCTTCAGCTACTGTTACGGTGTAGTTTTAAACAGTGCTATGCACACATCTCACTCTCCATTAGTGTAAGACAAAGAAAATTTCCAGTCAACAGGACTACTCAAAAGTTTTATGTACTCTGTTGGGCTATGGCTGAGTTGCACTCATTCTATAGAGGTGCTGAGCCAGTTCTGCTTTTATGAATGATTTTATTAGATTGCTTCCATATATAATCATGTATTTGGCATAGCCTCTTATTATGAAATCTAATATCTAGTAACCTTAAATAAAGAACTATAAATAATTCTATACCTTAAATGCAGCAAAGATTTTTCTTTTCCTTTGGCATCTAAGAATAAGGCCACAGTGGCATTAAGCCACAATCAAATTTATAATTTTTTAAATGTAAAAACATTTGAAGTTTTTCAGATTTCTGTTATGAAAGTCCTCAATACAATTCTACATTATCTTTTATATTGACTGATCTAAAGATTTGACTATTAATTTAACCAGCATTATTACACTTTTCTTCTAGAATAAATCAAAGCTCTTTAAACAAATTGATCCCTTACTGTCCTATAACAAAAAGAACTATTCAGCAATCATATTTTTCAGACACTATTGCACAGTATTGTCAATACTTGGAGAGAAGAACAGCTGTTGTCTAGTGAGTAAGGGTTAAAGGTAAACACTCCCTACTGATTTAAAAAAAAAAAACCCTACTTTATTACATATGTATAAGTAGAGTTCAGTAGAAAATATGGTCAGACTTCATATATATTTCATAGAGTAACCACAGCATTTTTCACTTTTGACTAATACAGACTTAAAGCCCACCCGTGTAGGAGACACACATTGCTAAATGCCCTCAGGGATCTCAATAAATATTAGCTGATGATGAGAGATGAATGTCCTTGCTTTTCAGTTTTGCACATAAGATAACCAAGCCTTTTAAGCAGTTAATTAATATCTGGTGTCTACATTCCTAAGGGACTATGACTTTTAATTATCTCCATTATAGATAAATCTGTAATATTGCAAAAGTAGATGTCCCAATTTTGGACTTCGAAGAAGACATTTAAATGAGTAATGGTAACTCAGGGAAAATAAATGCTTAGTTCAGACATGTAAGCCTACTATTACAGGCAACCAGGGACTCATTCATTTATGAGACCCTTTGGCACTCCTGGCAATGCTATTTGTTGGCATTATTAGTGCCACAGTTAAAAGTTGAGCGTCAGCTTTTCATTAGAATTATTTGCTACCCAAAGAACCTTGGCCATTTCCAGGTTTGGGATTTTTTAATCAGAAAAGAAGGAATATTCACACTTAACATTCATATCGTTACAGTATACTTGTTATGATTTTCTGTTAAAAAGGAGATAAAACATGAATTAAAATGAAATATAGTTTGAAAGTTTCCAAAGTATATTAGAAAGCTAATTTTATATACTTAGCAAAAATTATGATTTTAAATTTTATTAGCTGATTATGTATTTCACTTCAGTCAATATTGGGGATACTAAATAGACATTTCTGTTTCACTGGAAATATTCTATTTCTTTTCATAATCATAAAAGGATAATATTGCAAACTGTTCACGTCTCATAAATGGAAAGAGAGAGAAAGGGTATAGTCTTGGACAAGGGTTGTACTAAGGACTTAGAATAAGAAATGAAAGTGTGGGATGGGGTGGATTCAGGGATATTGTTCTTTCGTATTTCATTCTTTAATTCAATATTCTCTTTACAGGCATGACAAAAGGTAAAAGAGAGTAGAAAAGGTTTGTCTGTGAAAAAACAAACACCCAAACATATTTGTGCAGATATGTACCTGAAAGGCAGTTTTAGCCTGGGGAGACTTTAAGAGTTCAAGTATATGTCTCTATTGAGACCTATTAGTCACAGTGAGCCTTAATTAATTATCTTACATTAAAAAATTAATCACAAAATGAGCAATGCTTAACCTCTCTAGACACTCAGCACAGTGACACTTCAGGTTGTAGAACTGACTAGGTGATATCAACATTTTAAAATGCAGCTATTCATTTTCTCAGTTTTGGTGATGATCCACCAAAAACATTTTTAATTGCCGAATACCAAGATAGGTTTTTACATCCTAAAGTTGAAGTATAAGAAGTTATTTATCAGTTAATGGAGTGAGTTGTTAGCCCTTTGTTAAGCTAGACATCTGGAACTACATCAGTATCTAAGACAACAACATACACATGCACATCCTCTATGCAGGTTAAGATCCAGAAAGTTAAATATATTCATTAGTATCACTTAGGAGATGCTCTCTCTTTTGTCATGTTTCATTGGCAAAAACTAGCAGTTCTGTTAGCAGTGGTTTTGATGATAAAATCCTGTAATTCAAGAGGTCGGCTTATTCAACTAAACAACTGCTACCTTGGGCAATGCTGGACCCACTGTGAGAGGTCTGTTTTCTTGAGACCTGGAAAGCTGTTCTGTTTGCTAAACAAAGGAATTGTTGATTTCAGTGATTTAATTCCCCTTTTGGCTAAAGGCAGCTGAATGAAAACAGTGCTTATTTGGGAAGGAATCTGTTGCTAAGGCAACTGATATCTCCTTAATTATTGGCCAATATTCCCATATGAGATTGGTCTCTTTTGATTGTTGGAAACCAAATTATTCTCAGCACTTTCAAGTCTTGAATTTGGTGGTGCTGATGGGGATGGGAAAAGAATCTCTCTCACATATATAATCTGAAATCTCTCCTTTAGGTTGCATAGTAAAGGTACTTTGGGGAAGGGTTTAAAAATATAAGTAACCACATCATATTTGCAGAATCTCCTGCATAGGGAGATCTTGTAACTTAAGACTTGTTGCAGTTATGAGATTAATGACCTAAGTTCAATCTTTTTAGAAAGATTGAATTCTTTGATGTCTGTAAGAAAATATAATATGTCTAATCAGTCATTTATCCTCAAGAAGAGCAGATATAAGGAGAAACTTGTAAGCACTATTTGAGTAATTATGCTAACAAGGACTGTCTTCAGAATTGTCTGCAACCATTTATGTGTAGTTCTTTTCTTGACTGTATCTAGTGGTGCACATGCTGACCTTGGAGCGTGACCTCTTCTTGCCTATTACTTTGTAGAATCATGTAAAAGACCTATGGTTTCTTGTTTCTCGCACAGCAGTTGTTTGATCATTTAAAATTAATTGAAGCTTTGAATACAGTCAGGCTCAAGTTCTAGTGTATTATATTAAACTTGCTACATAATTGTTCTCTGGTGTGAAGGACAGACTAAGAAATGGTACAATTCTTACAAAACAGGAATTTGTCTTTATAATTTTATTGTATGCCTTTTAAATAATTATTGTGGATCACAGAGATCACACATTATCTCATGTCCTTACAACAAATGGGAATTCTGTGTGTTTGTTCTCGGACAAGCCTGGTGAACACTGATGAAATTCTTCCTATGTCCCGGATCACCTGTTGAATGAAGGTGAGGTTCTGAAAAGTGACTGTTTCTGATTTTTGCGCTACAGAACCATGCGGATTTTGTAGGAGTTTTGTAGGATTTTGTAGGAGAAAGGCTTTGGCACAACAGTACTGGGCAAAGTCTGTTTTGTGATAATTTTGAATGGCTTTAACTCTTACCCAGGATTAGTCTTAGGCTGAACTGAATATGGAAAGCTTGCAAGTGTATTGGAGTAACATTTGAGTTAGATTTCACCTACCTATTTATAATCTATTCTACACTTTCAGAATTTCACTCGTTTTAAATAGCTTCAAAAAGTAAATAAAAGTAAGATTCACTTGAAGAAAAATTTTTAAATACGTGAACAGGACAAGAGCTTGCAACACTACTGACTCAAGCATATGTATAAAGCCACAGAATATAGGTTCAAAGTGGTTGTTTTCCCTACATGTGCCTTCAGCATCAATAAACTAATTCTCACGTGGGCTTTGCAGTATCTACCCAAGTTATTTCATCTAAAGCTTTTTCAATCAAATAAACATAAAGTTAAATCCAGGATATGTTTTGAAATAGGATTCTTTCTTGAAATATTTTTAAGCCTATGTCTTATATAAAATACATTGAAGGCTGAAACATCAGAGAATGCTTTTCAGAAAGCATATTTTGCTTTTCCAATTCCATAATACCTGCAAAATTTTCAAAGAATTTATTTATACATCTATTTTATGAGATTACTTTTTCTGGATTATTTGAGGGAAAAAATAATTTTTCTAAGATGGTATAAAGAGAAACTGTTAGGGGGGAAATATCCTCCTAAATAAATTACATAAATAGGTTATGGGCTTCAACCCCCATTCCAAACCTACAATGTCCAAAAACTACAAATCCTATAAAGTCCTTACTGAAGAGCAGATCACTGGGACCTGAGGGTGGAGTTAAGCAGCCAGGCTAAGTATAAAAGCAGACATGTCTGCCTTGGTGGTCTCTTTTTCTTGGAAGCCAGCTCTCAACATGCTGTTGGGTTCCAGTTCCAAAAAACTGGTAAAACATTTATGAATCTATATCCCTCTCTTCTCCTTGTGTTATTCACTATGCTATTTCCCCTTCTCTTGTAAATAAAACCCTTTATTAACCTTTGTTGTGTGTACCTGAAGTTGGGGCATTATAAGTGCCTTTCAAGCACTCAAGTAAAAACCCAGTCAAACAAACCCATTTTATATTAAGATTTGCCCTGTAACAAAACGATCCTCTATTTGATTATATCATAAAAACTTGACCCGAGTCTAGGTTATTGTATCTGTTAAATTCTATCAGTTAACTAGTTTTGCTTAGTTTGTTTTGTCACATAATACTTGATTCCATTTTTCCAAAAAAGAGTTTGGTTTTTCTTTTTTTTTTTTTTTTTAGAGATTTATTTATTTATGCATACAAGCACTGGGGCACAGGCCAGAGGTGTGGGGGGGGTGAGAAGATTCACCACAGAGAGCGGGGAGCAGAACAGGCAGATCAACAGAAGTACACTGCTGAGGGGAGCAGCGGG
>JAGFMF010012281.1:13124512-13152497 GCA_019455555.1 Galemys pyrenaicus
CCCTGGCCGGCAGCAGGGATCGAACTCGTGCTGCAGTGGCTGCGATTTGCTTCGTAGTGCGTTGCTTAACCCACTGCGCCACCAGGGGAGGCCCAAGAGTTTGGTTTCTCACCACTTGCACATTTACTAAAACTCAAAGATATGGAGGATATTTTGTTAGCATTTCCTTAGCTTTTTTTTTTTTTCATTATTTCACATTACCTTATTTTCAAACAGGGCATAACACTAAACTTTGGGCTCATTGTAAAAGCTACATATATCTTAGCTTTGTGTTTCTTTTTAAAACACGCATTTGTTTTGTTTTCTTGAGACTTGTCTTCATAACTAACTTTCAATTTGCATAATATATTAATATATTCAACACAAGTATGTCATAAACTATTTTATGAAAAATTTTAATCTTTCAATACATACACACTTGTCCTGATGTATCCTGATGGATTTGTTCCAGGACCCCCTCAGATAGCAAAATCCATGGAATCTCAATCCTCTTTATTAAATACAATGGTATAGTATTTGCACATAACCTGAGCACAACTTCCTACATATTTTTAGTCATCTCTAGATTACATAATACCTAATATGATATAAATAGTTGCTATATATAGTATTGATTAGAGAATATGACAAGAAAAAAGAAGTCTGTACATGTTCAGCATAGACAGAGCCGTTGTTGGTCTAACTACACCCATCCGATGTTCAATTTATATTGGTTGAATCAGTGACTGTAGTAACTTGGATCAGAGGGCTGACAATACAAAAAAACTCTGTTCCATTTTGAGCATTGAGAATTGTCAAATTAAAAATATTTAACTTACGTGTTCCTCCCTGGTGGTGCAGTGGGTTAGCAACACACTATGAAGCAAACCGCAGCCACTGCAGCACAAGTTCGAACCCTGCTGCTGGCCAGAGAGGGGACCCACATGGCGCAGCAGACCTCTCCTGCTGTGCCCGCTGCTCCCCTCAGCAGTGTATTTCAGTCTATCTGCCTGGTCTGTTTCCCACTCTGTCTCTGGTGGATCCTCCCACCCCCCACACCTCTGGCCTGTACCCCAGTGCTTGTATACATAAATAAATAAATATTTTAAAAAAAAGATGGACTAAGTGCGAAGGCTTCCCCACCTATCAACACCATCAGTGATGCTAGATCCAAGGAATATGTGTCAAGATATATCTTGATAATAAACATGCTGCCCTTGGTTATGTTGCTTAGTAACCTTGTGCTTACCATATCTTTAAAAAAAAAATCTTAAATTTTTATTCTTCCTAGAAAGAAAAGGAGTTGAGGGACTTAGAGCATTCCAGGAAGTTCACAATTAAATACTGTCCATCTTTGATGGAAGTACTGACCATCAAATAGTAGAAAAATTTTAAAAAATATAGATTAATACAAAAAAATACAACTTAAGTTTATGGAAACTATAAGCAACTTTAAGAGGAGACAAACCCTAAACCACAAACTAAGCTTCATTTGCAAATAAGATCTGCTTGTGTTAACATTCCAAACAAATGTTAGATATTAGGAAAATGTCCTTTATTCTCACAAGCCAGCATTCTATAGGAAAATATAAACGCAAATGCTTTATAAGAAACATAATTCCATTAATCGTCATACAGCTCTGAGATTTATACTTAATCCCTCCTTTTTTTCCCTCTG
This sequence comes from Galemys pyrenaicus, assembly GCA_019455555.1. NCBI lineage: Eukaryota > Metazoa > Chordata > Mammalia > Eulipotyphla > Talpidae > Galemys > Galemys pyrenaicus. The sequence continues at coordinate 13,126,170 of JAGFMF010012281.1, forward strand.
TCCCTCAAAATAAATGAGCAATAAAAATCATAATTAAGAGCTAGATGATAAGAAGCTCAAAATCGGCAGTACTCCAACTACTAACTAGCGCATCACAGTTGAAAAAGTTGGTCAGGTGAAATCTGGCCTATAGAGCCCCTGAATACAAAAATCAACCCACTGAAGCAAATTACTTCACTGAGGAAGACATGTCAAGGCCTTTAGAAAATGTGACAAACTGAAACCATTAGCGAACCATTATATTAAGAACTATGAGAATTTCCAAATTTAAGGGCTTCTGTCTACTATTTCAACGCTCAAAATAATGACATTTGAGGCATCACTTCCATTTCACCTATCCCATTTCAACATACAGATGCTATCTGTTGATTGGCTTCATAAAACACCCAGTACAAAAGAAAGAATTTCACTATAGTTGTCTGGCATTGGCATTGTCATGAAATTAAACAGTTTATATCTGTGGTGTGATATAAATATCTGTTTTTCTGACTACGATGTCAAAATTTCACTTTTTCAAAACATAGTTAATTTGACAGAAAGCATACAACAGTAAAAACACGAAATTCAAACCTGGCTTCTGTCTTTGATTATAATTATGACTATAGTTCATATTTCAACTTTTGTACACTAAAGGAAATACCAAGATTTAAAAAAAAATTTGAGAAACTATTATCTATAATAACTTTGCTATATAAAGTTATTTTCTAGTTAGAAATCACTCAAGAGCAATTTGGAAACATCACTAATCTTTATGTTATCAGGAATAAGAAAAGATTTCATGCATTTATAGAGTAACCAGACTGTGAAGAAGAGCACAGTGTTACTTTGAGAAAAGCACTGTATTTTAGAATCAGAAATACCAGTCCTTCTCAAGTTTCTACTTACTGTAAAACTTGACAAGAATAGCACAAAGCAAGTGCATAGAGTCCCAAATTCTTCATACTACTTTCCAGTGCTAAAAAGAATTATTTGTTTCGATGTAACCAAAATTAGCTATAAAATAGCTAAACATGGGCACCACTCATGAACATCTGCTTACATTCATACATGTAATTATTTTACACAGTACCAGGCATGATGCTAGGTGCTGGAATTTGCTCTGTAAACAAGACAGATAAAAGTTGCTCTGCCAAGAAGCGTAAGGGGTCTTGGAGGTCTGTTTGAGAGGTGGCAGGTGGTGTGTGAGGAGGATTAGTAGGGTGTGAGTTGAGATTAAGAGCCCTTGGCCCAAACTGAGTCAAGAAAGGCCTTTAAGAGAAATGGGAGGTCTGTGCTGAACAACAGGTACTCAGAGTTTAGTAGCTTTAAGGTCTATGACTAAAACTCATGGCCTCTGCCAGCATTCTGGCACACAAATTCTACCCCATGGAAGTACTGTGAAGCCCACAGGCCCTTGCAGCAAGGCAGTGTTCTGAGAGCAACATCGGTAACATTTGCACTTCTGGATAAGTAAATAAAACTGCTATCTTATCTCTGAGCCACCTCCCCTAATTCAGAAAAAGAGCCTCCAGAGCTCCTCACCACACATTCTGGCTTGTTTTTCTCTGTTCTCAGAAGCTTGAAAAAATTAAAAACTGCTGTCACCTCTTCTCGCTCATTTTAATCAAATGTGTTTGCTGGAATACAACCTACATACAGCAAAATGAAGAAATAATAAAATCATCACTGAAAGAATTGTCAAAAAGAGAGCTCACCCACATAATCATCACCCTGTTTAAATAACAGAATGTTACCAGCACCCTGGAGGCCCCCTACGTGCCCTTGCTCTCCTGCCCAGATGTAACATCCTGATTTCTAGCACAGATTAGTTTTGCCATATTTTATATAAATGGAATCATATCACATGTGTTACTTTGAGTCCAGCATCTTTTGCTTAATAATATAGTTCCAAGATTCATCTAAGATGGTGTATGCAGAGTAACCAACTTGTTTTCTTTGATTTTATAGTATTCCATTCTAATAAACTATATATTCTAATGTTGATGGATATTTGGTTATTTCCAGTATTTAGCTACATGAATTACACTATCATCATTTTTCTCTATGACCTTGGGTGCACATATACACACCTTTGTGTAGGGTCTATTGTACAAAAATGAAATTGCAAGGTAACAAGGTATGTACATGTTCAGCTTTAGTAGATACCATTGAACACTTTTCCAAATGGTTTTACCACTTCCAGCAGTAGTGTATATGAGTTTCAGTTGCTTTATATCCTTATCAACACTTGATTGTGTCAGTTTTTTAGACTTTCTTTGTGGGTGTATTGGTATGTCATTGTGGTTTTAATTTGCATTTTCCTGGTGACCATATAGATTTTGTATCTTTTTTTCTATGTTTGTTGGTCATTTTGGATATTCTGATCATGTCTTTTACACCAGTCAAATAGGTTCTTACTTTTTCCATTAATTTGTAAGACTCTGTTAATTATTTTGGAAATAAGTCCTTTGTTAGCCATATGCATTGCAGATATTTCCTACTCTGTAGCTTGCCCTTTCCCTCAGTATCCTTCAGTAACAAAAGTTTCCAACTTTAATGTAGGCTAATTAACCAATACTTTTTGTATGGTTAAGCTTTTTGTCCTGTTTAGGAAATTTTTGTATAGATAAGGGTCATGAAGATATTTGTGGGTTTTTTTCTTTAAATATTTATTTTATTTATTTATGCATACAAGAGCTGGGGTATTATGCCAGAGGTGCCGTGAGAAGATTCACCAGAGACAGAGTGGGGAACAGAATAGGTGGATTGACTGAAATACTCTGAGGGGACCAGTAGGTGAGACAGGAGAGGTCTGCAGCGCCACGTGGGTCAGCTCCCTGCAGTGCCATCTATATTTTAAAATCAAGTTTTCATATGTGTACGGCCAGTTCTGGATGATATTCCAGTCTACTAGGCGCTCATCAATCTTTTCACAAATACTATGCTTTCATAATTACTGCAGTTTTATAATAAGCTTTGACATCTGGTATTGCAAATCCTCTAATTTTCTTTTTTCTTCAAAATTAAATAAACTATTACAGGTCTTTTGAATTTCTATATAAATATTAGAATCATTTTTCAATTTCTGTTAACAGTATCCCATCTGTCTCTCTCCTCCTGATAAGCTCAGATCACTTAGGAGTACATCTCTCCCCAATATCACTTTGTGTAATAACGGGTTCTAATCCCTACAGAGAAGGCATGACGTACCAGTATAAGGTGCTCCAGAGTAAAAACGCGAGGCAATGCTTGAGGACCAAGCCCTTGATTCTTAGAAATCTGCTTTAGCACCTTAGAGATTTTGCAAGAAAACATTTTTTTTTTAAAGTAAATGTTCACATTCTCTTGAAATACATTTTATGGTAATTGCGAGCACCATTCACTTCTTAAGTTTCAAAGTATATTCAGCTGTTCCATTCGTCCACCTTCAAATTCAAGGGGAGTCAGAAATTGTTAGAATTTTAGAATGTAGGGGGTTTTCTATTCTTCTCTGAATTAAACCCAGTTTTATGTGAATGTCAATTTTTAAGATGAGTAATTTCTCATACAATCTTTTATTTTATGTTACTTTGAGAATTTGTAACAGCATTATTTTCCCTTAGAATTTAGTGATTTTCATAGATTCTCACTGCTCTGAATTCTCAACACCCATCTTACAAGTAAACTTTACAAGTACAACAATCTAAATACCAAGTGAAAAATTTGTGATTCCAGTTTGGGCTGTGACATTAAGCATTTATAACTACCCACAGATAGATTTTCTATACATTAAAAAAGCAATTGTATTGCCTGTATTTTGTATATTGCATTAACTAGTGGATGACTTTAGGTAAATATGGTCCATTAAGCTACAAAAGACATCAGAACAGGGACTGTTGGATCAATACACTACACTACACCTTAAAAATAGTAATGATCAAAAGTTGTGTTTGAATCATAAATAATATTTAAAATGCCATCATTGTTTTTCTGAAAGGACAGAAAAGAAGCTAAGAAAAATACTTAAGCTGATTCAAAATTTTAAGTAGGAGGGGCTAAATTTCACATTGAGCTTTGTTCTCCTTACGGTGATTGAGGGTGGCATACCAATTAGGTGGGAGAGTAGTTCAGGTTGGTCAGTCAGACCTAAAGGGGGAAACTGCAGGAGTTTTCACTCTATTTTCGTATATTTACTATCAGCGTATCTTGCCCACAGCTTGCACACTGTGTAACTGTTGATTTGAGAGCACTCAAAGATACAGTACTGGTGTCATAACTCCAGTTATGATACATAACTGTATCATAAATGATACAGCCCAACCCTTTTACATAGGTAACTTTAAGCAGATTCCAATGTGCAGCAGAATCAATGTTTCAAAAGGCCGCTTATTTGGGTCATGGGACCAGATGTAGATAAAAACAATGTGCAACCCATGAAAAGAACAACTTCCCATATACTGAAATATGTAAAGTGTTTTTAATATTAATTGATAATGCAATCATCATCTCCCCTATACAGAAAGAAATATGCTTATTAATAATACCCAATGAAAGAGTCTACAAAATTCACGCTTAAAAAAGAATAGGGTTCTCCTAGGGTGAATAATAAGACCACTTGTAGGGCCCAGGAATTTATCATAAACAGCTCAGAGAAAGTTGCTTGAAATACTATTTTTAAAATTATACTACTCAGAAAAGAACCGTGCTTATATGATAATATTTTATCAAAACATTTGTAAATAAGTGTTCTTACTTAAATTGACAGAATACTAACAAACTCTCATTTATCTGCAACCCAAACAACCAGAAAGCTCAATCATTATCAAATTCATGTCTCCCACAAGCAGGACTCTAAAATTGTAATAGATACTCATGATGATAAAGATCCCAAGGGGTCTCCTGAGTCATTTTTTTTTTAAAAGCAATTGTTTTTAGTATATATTTAAAGTCAATTTGATCTTATATCCTAATGCTTACAAAATTGATGGCCTGTACAATACACATACATGAAGTCACTTAAACAGAAAAATTCAGTTATTGAGAAATTTCATTCACCAAACAACATTGTACAGAAGAAGGGATTCATTATAGCTGCTGCTTTCTCTAATTTATCCAGATCAGTCACTGTGCCTTCTCTGAAAGACCTTACCTATCAGTTTGCTGTATTAGTCTCTAAATCCTAAAATTCCCTTCAAAATATTCAAGTTAACCTTATCACATCCTTTCAAACATGTGAGTAGTTTCTGTGAACACTTTTTAGGTAATATTTTACTGATATTAAAGTTTACTATTATTGACTACAGGGAAATGAAATGAAATATCATTTTTAAATAGATTAGCAACATTTTTCATTATAAAGCACTAAAAAGAAACCATGACACTTGAATTTATATAAGTCAAAGCCATTCATATTTACCCAACTATCTTACTTTCTTTTCCAAGTTTATAATGCCCAAAATCTTTTTTACTTTATTTTTAAAACCAATATACATTTCAGTTGCTGCAAACAACTCCAAACATTTGTAGTATCTGATTCATTAAAAGCTTTTGCATTTATCAAAATAATGTGGCTCATAAAAAGTAAATTCAACACGAGGAAATGCCTTGAAAATAGCAATATAAATTCATTAAAGGATAAAAATCATTTCATTAAAATAATTCACAAACTAGAGCAAAATAATCATTTTTACGTGTTCATGATTTACATAAGAACTAACATAAATTGGGAATAACTTTAACATAAGATCCTAAAAGATAATTTTTAAAAATGTGCAATTATTTTGCAATATATTGGGGTATATCTGACTGAAACATTTTTAAAGAGAGGACACAAAACTCCCATTTAACTTAAAGTGCCTTGTCTTACAAGATGACTTTTTGCTGTGTAACTAGCTATTTTAAATATGCTATAAACAACAGTAAGGACAAAAGAAACATACTATAAATAGCTGAATTACTGCCATGTCAATAAAAGTAGATCTCATACTAACATACAATATTAAACAAAACATAGGTAAATTAAGTAGCACTATAACTATATATACAACTATTAAGAACATGAAAGTTTGCTAGCAAACTTTTTTCTTTTACAATTCTGTATCCTTCCATACCCTCAAACAGGATAGGAAGTATATATAACACTCATCATTTTTTATGAAAAACACCATTTTGAACATATCACAAATGTTTTGATACATGCATAATATCACACTAAATTTCTATGATCCAAATATCCCACACCTCATGAAATTTCATTCTTTTATCTATAAGATATATATATATATCCCTGTCTGTGTGTGATATGTACTAAATATATAAATATGTATATTTTAGACCTCAATGATGAATTTACTTAATAGAAACTGATTAATTTCAAAATCTAATAGAGTTAAAAGTATGCCAGTCAATAAAAATAGATCTGTTTCAAAAGAATAACAGTAAAAATTCTTCCCCCCAAATATATGAGGACATTCAGATACCACAATTAATCTACTATACTATCTCAGAGTATAAAAAGGAATTAGACCCTAAATTAAAAAAAAATAGGATTCTCAGATATTTATTTTAACTTGAATAAGTTATCATTTAAAATTTTCTAATTTATTTGAACAATAGGACAAATGTTGCTGAGTAAACATTTTAGAGACAGACTTAATTATTTTAACTTGAACCAAAAAACTAGGTTCATTTAGGATTTTGCAACTTTTAATTAAAATAATTGGCAAGGAAAAAAATGTTAATGATCACTCTGACCATTAAAATTGAATGATAAAATTTTTAAGTAATATGGACTGATGGGGGAGGGGAAGTGTGTGTGTGTGTGTGTGTGTGCGCACGCCCGTGCAGCGTGGCTCTACCAATCACACCGATAAGACTATTGCTTTTCAGAAGCAAAGGTTATTGAATCGCTGTAAGAGTACTTATTCCTACATTCTGAGTCAACTAACAGAAACCTCAGTATTATTCAGAATTCCATTTTAATAAAGACAGTTACGATATCTCTTCTAGAAGTAGAATGCTGATTTCAACCATTAACCACTCGGCTCCTGAACATGAGAAACATGCTTGTATAGCACTAGGACTTCCTTTCCAAGAATGCAGCGGCAGCAAAAATTAAGAGTGCATGATTCCTATGACTGGGGAATGGAGGGGGAGGAAAGGGGGGGAAGTTTCTATCATATCTTCCTCTCAGATTACCAAGATTTATATTTCATAATGTAACACCATNTCCGATGAGTGGGGAATGGAGGGGGAGGAAAGGGGGGGAAGTTTCTATCATATCTTCCTCTCAGATTACCAAGATTTATATTTCATAATGTAACACCATAAAATTAGGCTGTGAATACTTGTTTGGGGACGCAATTTAAAATATAAAATGAAACTTAAAAGAAAGATAAGCTACTTACATCTTAAAAGAAAAACTAAAAACTAATGATAATTTTCTCAAGTATCACATTTCAAAGAAGAGTCCTTACTGTATTAAGATCCCATGAGTTCATGACAGCTTTATTCTTAGACCCACAAATCAGGCCATTGTTATGCTCTGAAACTGTGGGAACTGCTGCCACCTATAGGACAAGAACAAAAACGACAGTGTTTTACTCAGCAGTACCCTCTATTGGGAACAGAAAAGTGCTGAATGTGTAAGCACTTTTCTTAACAGCAGGTGGCCTCACTTTTGCTAAGATTTACCTCAAAGACGTTGGTTTAAAAGCTTTTTCGTGTTTTGTAAAATAAACTCCAACTTCTGCCTGAATCTAAAGTTGCTAGGTGATTTGAGATAGAAAAAACCCAGCCTTGAACTCTGAAAATTCACTTCCATAAACAATTTCACAAAGTCGTTCCCCAGTTGCTAATCTGATGTCACTTAGCCCCACGCCATGCCTTGCGTGGGGCTACAAAAGAGACAAGTGGCCACAAAAGAGAGAAGTGTTCTGTTGAGACTCACTGCAGAAGGAGGAAAGTGTTTATAAGATGTAGAATGCCAGTTACCACCATTAGCACCATCTTCCTAGAATTTATTTTACTTTATAATGAAGTAACCATCAAGCTGACAGTTTCTTATGGCAGTCTTAGTTGATTCTAAGCAAGGTTATACACTTTTTATAGATGTTTATTTTTGATTTAAAAAGTCAAACCTTTATGGATAGAAACATGGTACCAAAGATGCCAATGTAGTTTCCTGGGAAAAGAAAATCAATTAAATTTTACAGTTTTACTGTAACCACTGCATAACATAACAAAGGTTTTCCCTTTGTTTTTATTTTGTCCATACTAATTAGACAATGTCTCTATTATTGCTAAAGATTTGAGAGCGTTTTAAATGTTTAAAAATAAAAGGTGTTATAACCAAGGGCAGACGTAAAGCATGATCATAAGCCAAGGTAAAGCAGGCTTATAAACCAAAGAAAATCTTGTAACAGAAAACCATTCAGAGTCAAGGAGCACTCATGCTATGAAAATAAATAAATATTGTCCACTCTACTGTTGTAGACACGCCATCAACTGACAATTTGAATTCAACAGCAAGATACTGCAAATGCTAAATTCTAAACCTCTACCTGTAATTACAGCAAATGGCAAGAAAAAAATGCAGACTTAGGAAAAAACCAAGAAAATAAACAATGCCCAATCTGGAGCTAAGAAAAAGCACACTATGATTGACATACTGACTATCCCTAAAATATTAAAGAGGTGAATGTTGAAAAATACATTTTACTATCCAGATGTTTATCATGTTTCTATAGAAAACAACTTAGGATTTATTTCATTTTTAGTGTCATTTAGATCTTGATCACAAAATTACAGTCTCCTAGAAAATATTTAATCAACATTGCTTTTGATTTTACATATTAAAATCTGATACATAGATTTTTTTTCTTAAGGTCACTGAAATAAAATTGTCACAGCAGCCTTATCTAGGCTGCATTTGCCATTGAGAACTGTACCTAGAAGCATAATCCCTTTGTGTGAGTTACCCACACCACTGTGGGTTGTGTGTTTAACCTGTGTTTAACAAGGCTTGGTGCATCCCTACAGTGTGGTGACTATGCTCACAGGTCTGCATTTAGCCGATCACCTTACTTATGTTTCTTCATATGTTTTAATATATGTTCTGCCACCTTCCTCTTCAAATGACTGTTCTGTACTATTGACAAAAGCTCTGATGGACTTTCAATCCTTTTCATAGTTAAAAATGGCAGCCAGGTAAAGTGAAGGAATAGAAGAAGCTATCAGAGCCCAAACTAATACATACTATTACCTAAAAAACCCAGATAACTGGGCTTTAAACCTAAACTTTCATATTTTCACACAGTTTACCTACAGAAATAGTTTATTTAATCTTACTGTTTAGGCTTTTCAACTTTAATTTTCTTTTCAATATCTGTACAAGGGTAGGGAAGTACAGTTTAAAGTACTTTTTGTTTGTAATAGGTCAAGCAAATTTATTTGATATATATTTGCATGTAAACAACGTCATGGTACTGAATGAATACACCAGCCCTATAAATACCCACTGGTTCTCAGGATGGAAACAAGCGTACACCCTAATACTGGACTTCTCTAAGCATTATAATGGCACATGGGTTTGCTCTACAGAAAGTGTATGTGCTTTATTAGATCAAATCCCCAAATTCATATTAACTCAGTACTGAACTCTATCAAATTGAACTTTTACTGTGTGTTTTTAAAAAGAGTGATTAGATCTATAGATAAACAGGTAACTAATTTATGTGGTAACACATTTTTCACAGTGATTCTCAAATTTTGCTTACATATTTCTTCATATTTTCTTTTTTTTTCTTTTAAGATTTATTTATTTATGCACACAAGCACTGGGGTACAGGCCAGAGGTGTGGGGGGTGAGAGGATCCACCACAGAGAGCGGGGAGCAGAACAGCAGAACACTGCTGAGGGGAGCAGCGGGCACAGCAGGAGAGGTCTGCTGCGCCATGTGGGTCCCCTCCCTGGCCGGAGGCAGGGATCGAACTCGTGCTGCAGTGGCTGCTGTTTGCTTCATAGTGCGTTGCTTAACCCACTGCGCCACCAGGGAGGCCCCTTCTTCATATTTTCTTAAATTCCCTATACTTTCACTACAATGCTTTCTCAGAATCTATGACCCAAAGAATTACCTATGATATAATTATATAAACCTTTATTACTTTACTAACAAGTCACTTGGATAATAATAATAGCTGTGATATACTTAGTATTCACTATTTTTCATGCATGATGGCTTTTTATTCAGAAGCATTGATCCTTAGACCAATTGCATGAGGAATGATCCCCATGTCACAGATGAGGAAACTGAAGGGAGATTACATGACTTGCCTTATGCCACTATCCTGTACAAACTAGCCCTTCCATTAAGAAGAAGGTTTTTCTTTAATTATCAAGGAATGTTGTTCTTTTTTAAAACAATTAATTTAATAGTTTTACACAAAAATTAAATGCAGTAACATTTGAGTCATCATATCTTATATGATAAAAAAATAGTGGTTTTGAAAGCTACCCTAAAGCTTACATTTTTTGTTTTGTTTTGTTTTTTAAGATTTATTTATTTCTGCATACAAGAGCTGAGGTACAGGCCAGAAGTGCTGGGAGGATGAGAGGATACACCAGAGACAAGAATGGGGAGCAGAACAGGCAGGTCCACCTAAATACACTGCTGAGGGGAGCAGTGGGTGAGGCAGGAGAGGTCTGCTGCGCCATGTGGGTCCCTTCCCTGGCTGGGGATCGAACTTGCGCTTCTATGCCCTGGATGCTTCACAGTGCTAGCTTAAGTTCTAAGGGACACAGGTAGGTAAACAGATGGTTGTCAAAAAGTATAGTCTCAGAGTATTTCCTCTTCAGAAATTCTTAAATAATGATGCATTTTTATTTGAAGGGTACTACTGACATGTCTCTACTAAATCAAAATGAAAAATGAGATCATATATGAGGATAGTTGAGCGAATTTTCCTTTAAAATAGTGAGCTAGCCAACTGTCTCTCATGACCATCTTTGTCACATACCTGGGATGTTGCTAGCTATGCTTTGGGCACACCGCTGATACTTTCAAAATTTTTACTATTCTTTCTTACTAATGATTACAAACTCATACTTTTCAAATGAAGCTTACTTGAGATAACAAATTCCTACCACTCTCTGTTTTTGATAAGTCTTCATTTATCTACTTTAAAATTTAAATCTGATATTAGTAAATTTTATTAAATTCTCGAGAGGTTACTTAAGAATTATAAAACATAATGGATACAAAACTAACACCAAATACCATAGAAAATGCATTTGGGGTATTTCCAACTTTATTATTTTGGCAAATACTAGAATCAAGCTTATTCAAATAATAAAGACTCCTGAACCATATCTATCACTGTGTGTAAGGTCTTATCATTCTTGTGCCTGACTAGTCTTTCACACTGAGTGTCTATGTTGTTGTTTATAAATATTCAGTTTGTTAAATGTACTAAGAGGGTTCTGCGTACCAGGTATGGAATAAAGCAACGTCCTGAGGATCATATATTTTAACAACATAAGAGAACATGGAAATAGAACATTTCAATAGAAAGTATTTGAATCCCTCTACAGTGGTGTCAGTACGACCACAGAGATAACATGCAATGCTATTTAGAGTAGAAGGAGCACTTGGTCTAGGCAGGTGAGGAAGATCAGGAAAGACACCCAGCACAGCTGTTTGCTGAATCTGAATCTGATGCAGTCATTGCCTTAGAGAGTCTAGATTTATTTCAATTGATAGATATAAAGGAATTAAATAGTAACAATTATTTCCATGTTTGCTTCATTTTTTTTTAATTCTAAACACATGGCTAGTTTCTCTCTCTCTCAAAGCTTGTTTTCTTATATCCTAAATTTCTTTTAAGTTCAAGAGCTAGTTCACAATTCCAAAGAATTACAAAGTTTGTCATGATGTTTATATACCATGCATCTTATGAAGAAATTAATGGAATTCCAACAGATCATTCTTCTTTTTGCATTGTGTTGCAAGTAGGCAGGTATCTGTACTAAAATCCATATAATTGATAGTATTCAATTTGGATGGTACCCCATGGATAATATCTAATTAAAACAATTGTTCACAGTCTACTGGTTGAAAGGCAATTAGAAAGGGCGGGGGGGGGGGTGCAGGAAATAGGGTAGGGAGGGAGGGACACAAAATGAATAATGTGTACCAAAGTAACTATGAAAAATCAGGCAAAGTATGATGATGCTAGCAAGCCCATCACCCCCCTGATTGCATTTTCTCTTCATAAACTCTTTCAGTTTGTCACTTAGGGTTTCAACTACATAGTTTATATTCCAAATATAATTCCAAATATATTCCAAACTGAAAATTTCATATGGTTTGAGGGCTGTTTTATATTTTGTGACTTCAGGACAGATACCAAAATATTTTAACAGTGTAAATTCATGGGCTGAAATGTTGCATTGTCCAGATGATGATTATTACATAGACAATGGGATTTATTGCAAAACCTTAAATTTTCCCTAGATAATTTTGCTCTCTAAATTCACATTTCAAAATTCTAATGAATGGAATTTAAATTTAAAATGGATTTTTTTCATGCAGTGCCCTTAAAGAAAAGTTCTAGTACATAGTCCATCACTATGACTTTCAAAAATGGAATCATTTATTTAGATCTGATTTTTAAGTAGTTCAATGTTTACTTTTTTAAAAGTTGATTATTAGCATATTGGTAAATAAAATAAAGAATCTACTAGTGAAATTCCAATTCTCTGAACTATTTAGATTCTTAATACTAGGTCTTAAAACAGAAAGGAAATGACCACAAAAATAGAGTGGACCAATAATAAGCCAAGTTTCTGGGGTTTTTTGGTAGTCATAACTGATAATAGGATATGCTACATGGCCGTTCAGCACTATTTCACCTATGCAAATATTCATTCTGCTCCTCTCCCCTAAATCCAGGAGGAATTGAAAGAAATTTTATGCTAGAGTGATCCACTTAGTCACATTATATTGCAAGAATAAATGCTAAGTCAACTTCTTCCTTGTATTTCCTCTCTTCTGGTTTATTTCTCATAATGGTAACTGAAAAAGACTGGTTGCAACTCAATCTAAAAAATAGTAGGGAAATGCTCATGAATTAAAATGCAGTTAGAAAAGCCTGATGATTATATAAATTTTTAGTTTTTTAGATAATATTTTAGTGCAACGAGGGCTTTGAAGGCTGACTAGTGAGTTCAATCTTGGACACATTAAATTCTGCCACAAACCACCACAGTAAAAGCTACTACTTATTAAATGACTGCTATGACATATACTTGCACATTATCTCATTTAATCTTTACAGCTAGAAACAATAATTATTCAAATGAACTTCAAAAGCAAATTTCATGGGCTGATTAAAATAGGATTATTTATTTTATTCTTTTGGACAATACAAACTTTCTTTGAAAATTTTCACAAAAACCCCTTGAAGTAAGGTACGGTCTTTACTTCTTTTTACATATGAGAAATCCAAGACTCAAAGTGGTGCTATGACCAAAGTCACACAGGTAGTGAGTAGTTAAGCTTAGTGCATCTAATTCCAAAGTCCATGTCCTTTCTAATATGCTAATTTATTTTCTTAATGCTTAAAAAATGGGGATAATATTTACCAAATAGAGTTGTTATTAAATCTATTTTTAAAAAAATATGTGAAAACAATTGCTACTGAGAATAATACAACATATGATACATATTTTTTATATATATTAGTTGTCTTCCATCTCCACTCAACTGATTCCCATACTCTGAGGATCTATAATACCTAACAAATACCCAAATACCTACCATTTCTAATCATGTGTACACACACACACATAAATACATATATATCTCTTATTTCTTTAAAACCATTTTCTTCTTGACATCCATTGATTATTAAATCTCAGAAAATGCACACATAAGTATATATGCAGATAGATAGATAGGTAGGTAGGTAGGTATGTAGGTAGGTAGGTAGGTAGGTAATGTGTGTATACATGTGTGTGTATTAGCAAACTGATTCCTATTTACCTCGCTAATCTCTCCTATACTTTGTATCTCAAGCATTCTATTCACATGTACCATGCATAATTTCTCAGCTCCTTGAGTTAGTCTTTTAATTATTACTTTAATTGGAGCTATCTAATTGTTCCAGGTTTTTGCTCATTAAATTTACATAAGCCTTTGCCTATTTTAATTGTCTCAGTAATTTTCAAAAAATTGTGGTTCAGGAATTTTCAAGACCAATATTTTAGTTAATCTTTGAACTTTACTGATTTAGAGCATTCCATATATAACTTAAGTCTTTTAATAATACATTACCATTCTGTGGGGTAAGAACTCATAATAAAAAATGATACATTTAAATACAGAAAATTTTAAAACTTTTCACCTAAAAAAAGACAAATAACTATGGAAGATACATTAACAAAATATGGCAAACAAATGGTTAATATTCCTAAATAATTCATAATTGAAATAAAAATGCAAGTGGTTCATAAACATGAATAGTGGTAACTCCACAGGTAATTGATAAACATTCAGTAAGGTCCTATTTTTTTTTTTGCCAATTGACACTTTCAAAAGAGAGTTAATATCTAATGTTGAGCGAAGGGAAAAGCAGACATGAATTACTATATAAAAAGAAGTAAATCTTCTGAGTATTATTATAGTAACATGTAGCAAAGTTCAGTTTTTAAATCAGGATAGTAGCATCTTTTTTTTTTTTTTAATGGAAAAATAAAACCCACACACCTACAACAAAGCTAATTGACAAGGTAACTCTGTGAACACCACAATACAACAGGTAGGAGCAAACCACTGACTACTCCAAACCCCTGAAAAGCAGAGAGGGTCAGCTGAAAATGAGAGAGACCTCTGACCATTCCAATTTGCAAAGGATCTGCAACTGCCCTCTTGAAAGGTAAATGACTAGAAATAGGATGTAAATTGAACAGGATGGGACAATAGGGCGAGAGGAAAAAAAAGATCAAGGAAAAAAATACAAAAGAGAAGAGAAAACAGGAAATTTTATAAAGGATGACACTTTAAAAAACAGAATTAAGAGTTCAAGAACTATTACACTAGAAAAGCTATTCTGACCCAACCTTTCTACCTAAATACACAGGATAATTATTTTTATTTAAAAATGAAGCCACAGGAAAGATTGAAGTTGAATTCCTTGGACAGTTCCTACTAGAGAGAAAAGAATAAAGACAAAAACGATAACTTCAGATAATAAAAGCAAGACAGAAAGACATATAGATGAAATAGATGGAAACTAATTTAATATTCAAACTGGCTAGAAGAAATTAAGAAAATAGTCAGAATAAGGTACTGAAAAGTATTTTAAAATGAAGCCAGAAGAAATATAACAGCGAATAAACATCAGTGATAACACCTTAAAAGTGAAAAGAAAACTCAGAGAGTCATAAAAAAAGAAGTAGCTATATTTAAGAGCTTAAGGGTATATAAAAACATAAAAAAGATTCAAATACATAGAAGAGAAGAAAACAACAGCAGTGAAACAAAAGAAGAGCTGAAACTAAGTGAAAATGGTACTGAAATTTCTCTCTCATACACACACACATACACACACACTAACATGCGCTATTTAAATTACACATCAAGCATAAACCCATATACCTAACTTTTGGATATCCAGACAAATGAACAAGTCACTCATAAGAGAAAGAAAATAAAGTCAAACCGTCATCAGACTTCAAAAGCAGTTTTATGTTGGAAAACAGTAGCATATTTTAAGATACTTAATGGGAAAACATGAATAAGTAATTTTCTATCTAGTCAAAATAACTTTCAGATATAAGACTTAAAACTGTTTCATACATGGAAGTCAGGGAATATTTCCATGATCTCTTCTTGAAGACATAACCATGAAATAAACTTAAGCCAATGGTGACCCAACTGAATTTCAAAGGATTACAATAGTATCTTACACTATATATGCTTCTACAGTATATTATAAATTTGATCATCCTTCATTGAGGTGGAGAGTCCCCTTAAATCTGGCTGGCCTTATGACTCATTATATTATACAATGAAGTGAAAGTGATGCTAAGAAATTCTTAAGACTAAGTTTGCTTTTGGGGGTGGCATCGACCATGGAAGACATAGGAATAATCCAAAAATTAATGTACAAAAGAAATCTTCATACTTTTTACTTTTTGATCCTCTGACTTGAAAATTTCAAATAACCTGGGGCCTCCCTGGTGGCGCAGTGGGTTAAGCAACGCACTATGAAGCAAACTGCAGCCACTGCAGCAAGAGTTCGATCCCTGCTGCCGGCCAGGGAGGGAACCCACATGGCGCGGCAGACCTCTCCTGACCTCTCCTGCTGTGCCCGCTGCTCCCCTCAGCAGTGTACTTCTGTTGGTCTGCCTGTTCTGCTCCCTGCTCTCTGTGGTGAATCCTCTCACCCCCACCCCCACACCTCTGGCCTGTACCCTAGTGCTTGTATGCATAAATAAATAAATCTTTAAAAAAAAAAAAAGAAAATTTCAAATAACCTGTCTTTGGGTTCACCAGTTAGTTCTCTCTTCTGTTTGATCAGGTTTGCTCTCGATTATCCTCTAGTGAAATTTTCAAGGCAGTTATTATTGTGTTCTGCATTCTAGGGTTACATTTTTTTAATAGCTTCTACTTCTTTACTAGAATTTTCATTTTACTAGAATTTTGCTTAGATATTGATTTCATTTAGTTGCCTGTGTTCTCTAATAACAGATTGATCTTCTTTAAGATGATTATTCTTCCTTTCTTTGTCAGCTAATTCATAGATCTCCATCCTTTGGTATTCATAGATCTTCTATTTCTAGAAATTTATTTTGTCCCTTTGATGTGGGTCATGTTTCCTTGTTTATTCATGTGAGTTGTTCTCTTTTATTGTGATTTACACTTTTGAAAAAAAAAATCCACCTCTCCCAATCGTTATGGTTTTGTACAGGAAAGACTACCATCAATCAGCTAAGTGAGAGATTCCAGAGGCCTCTCAAACCTTTAATGGAGATATGTCTTTTCTGAACTTGTTATTGTAACTTCCCATTAGAAAGGTTTGCAAGTTTCTTTTTCAGGAGGTGTAATGTCTTCCTCTCTTTAGTGTCTCTATGTAATACTACTGCAGGTTCTCCGGCATTGCTACAAGCCTTAAACTCTTGTATTTGTGGCCCCGAGGCATCCAAATTCAATCCACACTCAGAGTCAGAAGAGACAAACTAGTAACTGAGGAAGCTCTCTGGAAAGATGGCAGTACATCCCACCCTTCTCTTTCCTTTGGTTAGGTGTTTACGCTTTTCTTTTTTTTTTTTTTCAAAAGATTTATTTATGCATAGAAGAACTAGAGAACAGGGAACAGGGAACAGGCCAGAGATGTGGGAGGTAAGAGGACTCCAGAGACAGAGCGGGGAGCAGGACAGACTGAAATACACTGCTAAGGGGAGCAGCAGTCGAGGTAGGAGAGGTCTGTCATGCCATGTGGGTCCCCTCCCTGGCCAGGGATGGAACTCGTGCTGCTATGCCATGGATGCTTCACAGTGCAGCACTCAACCTGCTGCACCACCAGGGAAGCCCTAGGTGTTTACTCTTAACCATGAACTGTGTTGAATTGGGGGAGTGACTAGCATAGTTAAAATGAAATTACTTTTCTTACCCATTTCAATACATCTGTCTTGGCTTTGAGTTAATTTGGGGCACTAAATTTCCTGCTTTCTGGAATTCTTGTAAGGGATTTTAGATAATTTATTGCATTAACTCAGAGCCTATGTAAGAAATGAGATCTAGGGATTTTCATTCTATCATCGTGTTGATGTCACCCTAAGCGAGTAAGTATTGAAATTATTTCATAGATAAAGCAGGAGTTGGGACAACTGCTCAAATGTTTAGAAAGACATTAATGTAGGGGCTACTAACACTGATTAGGAATGGTTGGGAATATTATAAGACATTCAAGCAAATATTGTGTGCTTCCTAGCAGAGAAAAACAACACTCCTACTAAATAACTTAAAAGCAGAAGGAAGGAAGGGCCAGTTCAAATTTCTAGCCTTCTCAATTTATAGGGAACATATCAGACAGAGGCTCATGTTAAATGACAAAATGGGATGAACAAATTTAGACTCAACATGAAAATAAACAGAACAAATAATTCAGATTCTTCAATAAACAAACTGCAGAGGTCATGAGGGAGAGAAGAAACTATAAATTAAGAGCCTTAAGCATTTTTCTAAAATATCAGATACCTAAACTATAAGTTAGTTCACTCATTTAATGCTTCTCTTACACATAGATATTCATTAAGTAATAAAAGGACTTTGCTAAGTTCTTGTATATTAAAAAATATATCATGGTGAAATGGTGGTAGGAAATCCATGGGAACCACAACTGATGTCAAATATATATATAAATAAAAAATATATCAGATTATACAACAACATACAAAATAGTTTGTGTTTATGTGTATATTCAGTGCAGTTCTGTTTGTAACACCAAAATTAAAAATAAGAAATGAATTTAGGCTAATTAAAAAATGATTAATACAAACAACAGAATGTTCAGAAGACACTGAAAATAATAGTGATGTTCTTATAATATTCACTGCCATGGAAAAAGTCTCCAAAATCTATTGTTAAGTGAAAAAAGGCAGGTTACACAGTGAAAAATATCCACTCACTCATTTTTAACAATACCTAAGTGCCTATATATACATTCAGAGTGATCTGGAAGGATAACTACCAAATTGTTCACAGTGAAAGTTTTATATAATGAGAATATGAAGATTTTGAATGATGAAGATATGATTTATTTTTAATTTGCTTATAATTTCTTTATTGTTCAAAATTCTCTATGAATATGTATGTGTAAGTTTTTTCATTGTTCTAGTTATATTTATATTTATCTTCTAAAAGAAATTGAAAATGATAAACTTTCCATTTACTTTATTATTTAATATCAACCTGATACTTAGAATTAGCCTAAATTCATTTCTTATTTTTAATTTTTAATTTTTTGTCTCCAAAGACAGAGGAGAAAAGAAACACAACTGGAAGTAGTGATATGCGAGTTCTTGGGACTCCACTGTCGGAGTCAGGTTATATTCTCCACATTAGTGAATTCATTTTCAGAAGAAAACTGCTCACATTTCAGAAGTTAACCCTTTCAGAGCACCAACATAGGAAGCATATTCAAGGACACAGTATGAGCTCATTCTGATGCTATCCCCTGAGAAATCTCACATCACTGAATGGACAGGGTTTGGGACTTAGGAAGGTCAAACTTCTATACTTCCTCATTTTAGTACATTGCCATTCTAATTAGTCCTGGAATGTATACAAGGTCTTCCCTTACATACACAAGGCATACACTTAGGACACCAGAGAAGTAGTAGAGAATAAATTTTTATAAGAATTTTGATCCAGGGGCTCCCTGGTCGTGCAAGGGGTTAAGTCTCAGCATGAAGCTATCCATAGCCACTGAAGCAGGAATTAGATCCCCAGCCAGGGAGCTGACCCACATGGTGCAGCAGACCTCTTGTGTCTTGCCTGCTCCTCCCCTCAGCAGTGTATTTCAGTGGATCCTCATGTTCTGCTCCCCACTCTGTCTCTGGTGAATCCTCTCATACACCACCTTCTGCCTCCACCTCTGGCCTGTATCCCAGTTGTTGCATGCATAAATAAATAAATCTTAAAAAAAAAAAAAAGAATTTTGAGCCAGAACATACTGATATAATACTTAATCATTAACACTGACCCATCCCTAAGATATTTATGGAGCACATCCATAGCCCAGTTCAGTAATAAGGATGAACAAACAGACACATTTCCCACCACCCTAGAACTTGTACTTTAATATAGCAATATATTTGCAGTCAAATGAATTTCGTTATGTTGCCATAGAGTTAACAGAAATTAAGAACACAGAGTCTAGAGTCAAACTGTATAGATTTTGGTTGTTTTTTTTAAAGATTTATTTCTTTATGCATACGAGCTGGGTACAGTTCAGAGGTGAGGACTGTGAGAGGATTCACCAGAGACAGAGTGGGGAGAAGAACAGGCAGATGGACCAAAATACACCGCTGAGGGGAGCAGCAGACAAGGCAGAAGAGGTCTGCTGTGCCACGTGGGTCCCCCCTGGCCAGGGATCGAACCTACGCCGCTGTAGGTTGCAGTCATGTCAAGAGCTTTTGGTTCTACTCTACCCAACCATTAATAGGCCAGCAAATCAGGATTCTGCCCTTTGTCTCCATAGGAATCCTGTTGGATTGTCAGCTGTACCAAGCCCCTTTACCATCTCCCAGGCACATAGACACTTCTGATCGAGATCTGTTGATTAGCTAGACATGCTTTGGAATTTTTTTTTTTTTTATGCTACCAGGTCATCATAAAGGCCATGGCATTCATTGTGATTAGCACCTAGTGTTTGATTCTATTTGTCTTTTTTAAGGGCATGCTTCACAGCGCTGCACTCAACCTGCTGCACCACCAGGGAGGCCCTAAACTGTATAGGTTTTTTTTTTTTAATTTTTTTTCAAGATTTATTTATTTATGCATACAAGCACTGGGGTACAGACCGGAGGTGTGGGGGGGTGAGAGGATTCACCACAGAAAGCAGGGAGCAGAACAGGCAGATCAACGGAAGTACACTGCTGAGGGGAGCAGCGGGCACAGCAGGAGAGGTCTACCGCGCCATATGGGTCCCCTCCCCGGCTGGCAGCAGGGATCGAACTCGTGCTGCAGTGGCTGCGATTTGCCTCATAGTGCGTTGCTCAACCCACTGCGCCACCAGGGAGGCCCAACTGTATAGGTTTTAATCCCACCTCATCTACTTACTAGTTATATAACTTTGAACAAGTTTTTTAACGTTATTCGCCTCTGTTTACTCACCTGGGAATAATAACAGTATATCCTCTAGAAGTTTTTACATAAGTGAACAGTAAGTAAAGTGCTTAGAACAGAGCTACATGTATGTTAAGTGGTCAGAAAAAAATTTATATATATATATATACATATATATAGAAATTTTTTAAAATTTGTCATAGAAATGTCAGTCTGGGTTACTACAAGGTATATAAAAGCATACTGCCAGTGGCCAGGGCAATGCCTGAAATACATGGGTGTTCAGAAATAAATGTTTTTAAATGAACAGAGTTCCCACATCACCAAAAATGTGAACTTATAGATCTGAAGTGTTTCTGATGAGTTTTCAAAGCATTTATCCTTAAAATTATAGAAATTTATATATTACATATGAAAACTATCATTAGTCAAAAGCAGGATTGTTCTTCATAATTACAATATATTTATATACAAAAAGGAAGGAGTAAAAGAAATAAAGAGCAGAGTGAGTAGAAGACTCGCTTCTTTGTAATACCAGAGTCCTCTTACATTTGTGAGCCATAGAAAGAAACAGTGTTTCTGGATTCATTCTATTGTGAGAGTACAGACTTTTAATTTTTGCTGTAAAAGATTAATTCAGTTTCTCTTCTCTGAAGGAAAAGAAATGACTGTCTCCTGTCATTTGGTCATACTATTAATTTACATCCATTTCAAAGCTCATACATTCAAAGAAATCTGACTTACCATGGGTAGCAAAGTTTTAAAATATGTCTGAATCAAATCACTAGAAAGATTCAATTTTTATTAAACTTTTTTATATTTCATAGTGCCCAAATCTCGAATAACTAACCTGCATACCAGTGCCTTCACTTTAATTCCAAAGAAATCACAGAAGATCTTTCAATTATACTCTTTTCCTTTGAAACAAGTTATTTACATTTTTATGGAAATTATTTGTGGTGATTCAAGATTAACAACATAATGGAGGTAGTCACAGCTGTTTTTTTCCTCCCTCTTATGTTATCTATAGGTGGAAAAATGAGAAGCTTTGATTATGCAAATTAAAAGAGAATTTATTATCTTCTTTCTGATCTATGTCTTGATCATAGAGGGTTTTTAAGCAATGTTAGTTTCGCACATTAGGAATCACCATCAGTTAACTACTGCTGCTAACCGGGGGCTATATTTGCAGACTCTATCAGTTTGACCCAGCTTCCAGAGCTTAATGGTCCTCCAGGCTAAAAGAGAAAGCTGATCCATCAGGCTTGCATTAGCATAGAGTCACACTTGAAGCTTATTGATGTGTGTTCAGCATAACTGCCATGCCCAGAACTCAGCTCAGTCCATTATTTTCATTTTATCTCAAGTCATTTGTATGGTTGTCTGCCCCAGTTAAAGCTCCAGCAAGACTAGTACTTAAATGAATTTATGAGAAAGGAGACAAATGCCCCCTGAACTTTCAGCACTTTGCTATCAAGGCTTACTAACATAAAATATACTAGTACTCTTAGGTCCACTTAGTGAACATATCAAGAATAGCCTATTGCAGGGGAAAAAAAAAAAAGTCACTTAGTACCCTATTAGCCAACAAGGAGTGTGATGATTAAATGATTTTTTTAACTGTAATTTTAAAGCACTGCTCTGATTTCTGCTGAAAGCTATTTATAAAAAGTAAATTTCATAACAGCTACGTCTTTGCTGCTTAAATACCTTTCTCCTTTAAAATAC
Source organism: Galemys pyrenaicus (assembly GCA_019455555.1). Lineage (NCBI taxonomy): Eukaryota > Metazoa > Chordata > Mammalia > Eulipotyphla > Talpidae > Galemys > Galemys pyrenaicus. The sequence continues at coordinate 13,148,707 of JAGFMF010012281.1, forward strand.
AGAATACACACTAAAATAAATGTTCCCAATAATAATACATTTCATCACCTAGTGAAATGTTACATTTAACGGTAACAAGAAAAACAACAATCTATAACAACCAGGCATTTAATGTGCACAAAACCCCATAATAAGAAGGGATTTAATGTGTGCATAAACCCTGTAATGGGTTTGTATATAATCAGGCATTTGAGGTGTACATAAAATCACTTTAATTGTAAATCTTTAAAATGAAAATAAAGTGCTTCTGTAGCTGTTTAGAATATACAATAACTGTTGAAATTCTAAAGCTGGTCTTCAAAACTATTTTTTATGAATTTACATAGTGCTTACTACAGTTGTAATTCTGAGGGTATCTGAAAAGGGTAGTATTACCAAAGCTGTTTTTTCCTACACTTAGAAGGGTCTAAGGACTACAAAGATGAAGGAACTAGCCCAGATCCCACAGTGTAAATAAAACTCGAAGAGTTGGTGGTGAATTTTTTAAGATTTATATTTATTTATTTATTTATGCATACAAGAACTGTTACATAGGCCAGAAAGGCTGGAGGTGAGAGGATTCACCAGAGACAGAGTGGGGAGCAGAACAGGCAGATCCACTGAAACACACTGCTGAGGGGAGCAGCGGGTGAGGCAGGAGAGGTCTGCTGCGCCATGTGGGTCACCTCCCTGACTGAGGATTGAACTCATGCAGCAGTGACTGGCAATTGCTTGATAGCACTGAGCTTTAACCCCTGCACAACCAGGGAAACCCTGGTGGTGAATTTTTTAATTATCTGTCTGTTACTTAAAATTCAGTGATATTTCTGCATCACTATTTGTCTATCCTTATACTCACAGAAGTTAAAATCCTACGTGAGAGTCTTTGCGTTCCAACTAGTCTTCCTCTTTAGTTCTATTACTATAGTCTTTGGAAACCTCACACTACTCTAACTGGGGCAAAAGATGCACTTAAATCAAGTAATCTATTAAACTGCTAGAAATATCTTTATTTATAATCTCCTTTCATCCATTTCTCTCATCTCCCTCTGAGACAGATTAGAAAGAAAATAGAAAGTTAACTTTTGCCAATGGTTAAAGTACTATCCAAAAGCCAGTGGTTAGGCTAAAAAAAATTCTGAGGAAACAAATAAGGGACTAAGGGGAAAAAATTAAAACTCAAAATCAACAGACAGGGGCCTCCCTGGTGGCACAAGGGGTTAAGCATTGTACTATGAAGCATCCACAGCCACTGCAGCATGAGCTCAATCCCCGGCCAGGGAGGTGACCCACATGGCGCAGCAGACCTCTCCTGTCTGGCCCACTGCTCTCCTCAGCAGTGTACTTCAGTCAATCTGCCTGTTGTTTCCTCACTCTGTCACGGTGAATCTTCTCACTCCTCTCCACCCTGCATCTCTGGTCTATACCCCAGTTCTTGTATGCATAAATAAATAAATATTTTTTTAAAAATCAACAGACAACTATAAACTTGAGACATTCCCTAGGGGAGAAGGAGGGAAAAGGAATAAAATGGGTAGGATGAGCAAAAGGACTATGGTGATAGGACACGAGTGAACTGGTGATGGGAATTTCACGGGGACTACACCTGTGAGGAGAAAGTATATACTACATGAAAATGAAAAATGTAAAATATATATAAAATTTACTAAATTCTTGTACACAGTATATTTTAAATATTGTATTAATGATTAAAGAATAAATGCTGATTATATCATCTTCTATAAATAAGGGGGAGATTTATTGTATGCATTGCTTGTAATAATGGAGATATCAGGATACTCTCCTGATGGGATCTATGATTTCTTTATTTCCCCAAAGTCTGAAATTTACTGGTCTCTTGATAAATAAATGTTGAATATTAACATGTGACACTAAAAAAAATTCTGATATTTGCAAGAGGAATTATTATCTAAAAAACTCCTAAATGCTGTTCTCAATTCTGAGAAGCACAGTAAAATTTTAACACCACACCCCTTGGAAAGTAAAACTTTTAATCTCAAATATAAAGGTGAACTGGTGAAGAAAGAAGCTTAATATTTATTGAGTACCCACTTCATGTCAGATATTATGTCATTTACATGCAACTGTTTAATCCTGTGAACTATACCACGAGGTTTGGTTTGATTATTCTGAATCTACAATCTGGGAGGTCCAGTCCAGCACTTCTAGGTTCCAGGCTGGTCTCTGAACCCAGACAAATGAACTCAGGTGGAGCATGCTCTTTTTTTCCTACCCTTGTGTGTATTGTTCTATGGATTGAAGGGAACTGTGGTTCACTGTCAGTTTCCAGACAATCATGTTGGTCATGGAAGGGATTTCTGTCTTGAGAAGACTTTCAAGAGGAAAACAATTATTGAGACTTTCTAACCCATCTTTGGTTTCTTCCCTTATTCAACTCTATTTTCAAAGACTATGATGCACGAGGCACTTTCAAGAAATATACTTTAGGCAAGTTGGTATTCTCAGAATATCTTGACCTTTGTTGACTTTTACCTCTTAGGCTTCCAGAAAGTGATTACATTTACAACAGGAAAGTCATCTGCATTTTTTAAGTATACAAAAAGACATCCAAGTGTCTATGTTTCAGGGAGGGGAGGATTCTCTGTTACCTCTCTCAGTTCTTTTTTTGACTGGTCTAATAATTGAGGCAAACCAGTTAAACAGAAGAAAAAGATGAACGCAATTCATGCATTTGGAAGTTCCATATGAAGTGTCTCTTTAATTAAAAATAAAAATACCACTTTGGCACAACCTGAGACAGACTGCCCTGAGACTAGATATATGTTTTTGTTTGTAAGAAGAAAACAGCTGGAATGATACCAAAAAAATCTGTTCACTGTGGTGGCTTCTAGGGATGGGCAATGGGCTGATGAAAGCCAGAAATAGGGAGGAAAGTTTTAACTTTATAACTCTTTTAGACATTTTGAACTTTGAATCATGAATGTACAACCTGACCCAAAACATGTGTACAAACATACAAACACAAATCACACTCAACTAGCTCTATGATGGATGACGATTAGTAGCACTTACAGTTGCAACCTAAAGCAGTAATTGTCTTATGAACCCTGTCCCTGATTATTTTAAACAGTTTATTCTAATAATACAGCGTAGAAGTTTCTCTGAATGAGTGAGTTGGTATCCCAGATACTAGCTTTGTATAAAATATATTTGCGCTGGGGAAAGAGTAGTCAAATTTGGAAAGAGTTGATAACTTATCTCTCAGAAAAGAGGGTAAGAAAACATTTAGCAATGAGGATTTCTGCTCCAAATGTAGTCAGGATCATGAAGGCAAGAAGGTAGGCTGCCTCAAGCAAAATATTATTTTTCTTATGAGTCTCTCATCTTCCCAAGCATATTTACCACTAAAGCAAAAAAAAGGGTAAAGTTATTGATTACTTTCATTTTCCCCAGACCCTTAGAACAGATTTCCAGCTATAGTGGTTTCTGAAATTACTTTTAAAAACTACAAAAACGTAAGTTAAATAGAAAGTGAATTTTCACAAAACAGTAGATTGTGTCAACATTACTCTAAGAACTTTGTTTAATTTATTTGATTTTGATACTAAACCTGAAAGTCAGGTGTGATTTTGGTCATTTTACAGATAAGAAAACTGGCACAGACTAAATAACTTGAGCAAAGTAATATAGCTAGTAAGTAATGAGGCACAAGTCCAGGAGATTAGTATGGTTTCCTTCCTTCCTTCCTTCCTTCCTTCCTTCCTTCCTTCCTTCCTTCCTTCCTTCCTCCCTCCCTCCCTCCCTCCCTCCCTCCCTCCCTCCCTCCCTCC